>SADC01001177.1:0-12435 GCA_004194705.1 Ditylenchus dipsaci
CCCCCCCCCCCCCCCCCGCCATTCCAAATACTATTTGGAGATAAATAATTACTTTGATGACTTGTCCATCATTTTCCACAGCCCACTTCATGACCGCCTCTTTGTCAGCCCCACACGCGTAGGACTAAAACAGGTATCGAGATTATAGCTAAATTACGATCTTACAATTTTTACCGTATCGCGATCATAGGACTGCGCAAGAATAGCATCTCTGCAACAATGCATTCAGAATATTTAGTAAATTATTGTAGGTAGGTGAACTTGGGAATCGGGCCCTCAGGGATCTGTTATATATTAGGTTGACTGCCAGAATTTGTACCTTCTCAAGTTTTTGAATGTCTTTCTTGTATGTTGGATTGAAAATTATTGAACAGTATTCTAGAATAGGTCTGACACAAGAGATGTACATTTTAACGAGGAATTTAGTGTTACATGAGCGAACAGCCTTGAATAAAGAAAATAGCTTGGAAAAAGCGAACCTCCTGCAATTGTCTATATGATACGTCCATTTAAGATTAGGGCTGATAAAAAGTTTCAAATCTTTAACAGCTTGCTCTACACCAGGAATATTTATGTCATTCAATAAGTAATTTTGCTTCGGGTTATTTTTGCCCAGGTGTAGAGCAGAGCACTTTTGAGTTGCAATTTTCAGATCATTTTCTAGACACCAGCATGAAAAAAGATTAATAAATTTTTGCAGATTTTGAGTTTCAGACGGATTAGAAAAAACTATATAAGCTTTTAGGTCATCTGCGAAAAATTTAAGTTTCACTTGATCAACTTTGCATTTAGCTGTGATATCTGAAATATAAAATAGAAATAGTAATGGACCTAGAACAGAACCCTGGGGAACGCCACTATACACACTATACACCAAATGTTTTGTTGATTTTGACACAAAACGAACGCCCTGACAGGAAATTTTTTATCCATTTGAGAAGAGAACCTCTCACTCCTACAGATTCTAGTTTACACAATAACTTGGAATGGGAAGTAGTATCTAAGGCTTTTGCTATGTCAAAATATATTACATCTACAATCTTTTTCTTTTCAATACCTTCAGTCCAGTCGTTGAGACTTTCAAGTAACTAAGTTGTAACAGATTTTTGCTTTCGAAAACCATGCTGAGAATCAGGCAGAATATTAAGTTTTTCAAAAAAGTCTAGCAATGCTTTGTGAATTATTTTCCGTGATTTTAGAGAGACAGCAGGTTAGATTAATTGGTCTATAGTTAAACACATCAGAAACAGAATCTTTTTTGTGAAGTGGGATAATATGAGATAGTTTCCATATTTTGGGAATTTGTCCTGTCATCATGAAATACCTCATAATGTGGGTGACGGGAGCTGTAAGCCCCTCGACGCAATTTTTTAAAAGTATATAAGGAATAAGATCAGGAGAACAATTGACTTTTACCGGGAGGCTAAGAAGTGCTTTATAGACATCAATTACTTGGGTATCTATAAAAGAGATATCATTTAGGTTATTTGAATTTTGCGACAGAAAGCAATCTGTTGTTGGTTTTAGAAAAACAGATGAAAAATAAGATGCAAAACATTCAACTTTAGCAGCTGGAGAGACTATTATCGAGTTTTGAAATCGTAATGCGGGGATATTTGTTTTTTTCGATTTTATTTGGGATGAGGTATAAGAATAAATTTTTTTGGGTGAGCAGTTTAACAATAATATTTTCTCTTTGTTTCGCATGTATTTAGTTGTTTCTCTTTGGAGATCTAGTGTGGTTTTCTGGAATGAATCACCCGCTTTTTTATCTTAAATCTCCTGCTTGATTTTAAAATTGAACTTTTGACTTGTCTTTTAGCGTATTTTTTTTTGAAAATTTTACACCATCATGTGGCCCAAATCCCAGCTTTCTAATGAGCTCAAAATTATCTATAGCTAAAAATGATTCAGTCGGTACGAAAAAATTTCACTTTTTCATTTATTTATATTTTGTCAAAATTTTTGTGCGATTAGTGTGTTTTCTACGGAAAGCTTTTTCATTGAAATCAATTTTCTATTCAAAACAATTACTTTAGAAATAAAAAATCAGATAAATAAAGCCGAAAAACATGTAAAAGCCTTTTGTTTCAAAACTTCCACCAAAAACCAGACTACTACATGTGTCTTGATAAACAGAACAAACAGAGATGATATTGGTCTAAGACAAGCTCAAACTGGGAATATTGATATCGATCTCTTCAGACTCTTGCTCTCCAGCAACATTGACACTGGACATACTCAAAGCGTTCATGATAGGCGGCAAAAACATCTCGACAGTGATCACCTTTTGCTCCGACAAGCCATCCAAAATCTGCTTGCGAATCTTTAAAATTTTTGCATTAGGCATTGTAAATTTCAAAGTGATATTTTACCAACCTTCATACAGATAACACCCAGCACATTGCGGCCCTGTCCAACCAATGGAACATATTTCATATTGTCAAGGGACAATTCTGATGGAATCTGTAGAGCATAAATGCTTAATCAACTAATGTTGCACCCTGTTGATCCGCTCCTCTGTAACCTCGATAATCCGCAACCTGAGACCCGATCCCTTGTATCGCATATAGGCGAGCTTTGACGAGCTTTCTCTAATAGAACGTTACCCCAAATTCAAAATCGCCTTTTTTCGCATTGTGTTTTAGACCTAACTTTTGAATACTGCTCTCCGGCTAATACCTTTCCGTTGCGAATTTGGGTAATAAGTTGTCTAAAGAGTGGGTCAAAAACACAATACCTAAAACACGAGATGTAACTAACAGTATATATGTGAAAGGTGGCGCTCTATCAGGGAGTTGCAGTAATCTTAGAAATTTAACTTTTGTACCGAACTCAAAAGATGATGCAACATTATGATAAAGGGACATAGGCGCCTATCAGCACCTTTATCGTGTTTTTGCGGGACCACATATGGGATTTTCAACCCTAGTATAGAATACTATCCCCCCCTCAAATTTTTCCTTTAAAAATTTAGTAAAGAGCACTCAAATATTTGTACCAGACCCGGAAAAAGTGCGTAAGAATTATGTTAGTCCCAACTTCCGTACGCTGGCCTACCCCCAAGCCTAAGAGCGAAGTTTAAACTTGTCCGATGAGAGAGTAGGGCTCTACTGCAGAATCCGGCGCCAAAATATGCCTTGGTCCCCCCTGTTGTTTTTTCTTGAATTTTGCCTTGGCCCCCTTGTTCTTTTTATCAAAACAAATTGAAATAATTTTGTAATTGGGGAATTGGGGTACGTAATTGGACGTAATTGGGGCATTTTTAAATTTATAAAAAAAGAACAGGGGGACCAAGGCAAAATTCAAGAAAAAACAACAGGGGGGACCAAGGCATATTTTGGCGCTGGATTCTGCAGTAGAACCTTGAGAGTAGTTACAGCGATTTTGGAAGGTCAGGATTGGGGGGGGGTATTCTATACTAGCGCCGGATTTTCCTATACAACCGCGAATTTCAATTATGAAATTTCAAATTTTATAATAATCTAATAATAAAAAGTCTTCTGCCGTCGAAAGGGCTTTCCAATGAGACAAAAATTGCCATTAAAATATTGCCAAGACGGGACCCTTCGAATTGGCAAAGATATACTCCACCCGCCCCCCCCCGCCATTCCAAATACTATTTGGAGATAAATAATTACTTTGATGACTTGTCCATCATTTTCCACAGCCCACTTCATGACCGCCTCTTTGTCAGCCCCACACGCGTAGAACTAAAACAGGTATCGAGATTATAGCTAAATTACGATCTTACAATTTTTACCGTATCGCGATCATAGGACTGCGCAAGAATAGCATCTCCTGCAACAATGCATTCAGAATATTTAGTAAATTATTGTAGGTAGGTGAACTTGGGAATCGGGCCCTCAGGGATCTGTTATATATTAGGTTGACTGCCAGAATTTGTACCTTCTCAAGTTTTTGAATGTCTTTCTTGTATGTTGGATTGAAAATTATTGAACAGTATTCTAGAATAGGTCTGACACAAGAGATGTACATTTTAACGAGGAATTTAGTGTTACATGAGCGAACAGCCTTGAATAAAGAAAATAGCTTGGAAAAAGCGAACCTCCTGCAATTGTCTATATGATACGTCCATTTAAGATTAGGGCTGATAAAAAGTTTCAAATCTTTAACAGCTTGCTCTACACCAGGAATATTTATGTCATTCAATAAGTAATTTTGCTTCGGGTTATTTTTGCCCAGGTGTAGAGCAGAGCACTTTTGAGTTGCAATTTTCAGATCATTTTCTAGACACCAGCATGAAAAAAGATTAATAAATTTTTGCAGATTTTGAGTTTCAGACGGATTAGAAAAAACTATATAAGCTTTTAGGTCATCTGCGAAAAATTTAAGTTTCACTTGATCAACTTTGCATTTAGCTGTGATATCTGAAATATAAAATAGAAATAGTAATGGACCTAGAACAGAACCCTGGGGAACGCCACTATACACACTATACACCAAATGTTTTGTTGATTTTGACACAAAACGAACGCCCTGACAGGAAATTTTTTATCCATTTGAGAAGAGAACCTCTCACTCCTACAGATTCTAGTTTACACAATAACTTGGAATGGGAAGTAGTATCTAAGGCTTTTGCTATGTCAAAATATATTACATCTACAATCTTTTTCTTTTCAATACCTTCAGTCCAGTCGTTGAGACTTTCAAGTAACTAAGTTGTAACAGATTTTTGCTTTCGAAAACCATGCTGAGAATCAGGCAGAATATTAAGTTTTTCAAAAAAGTCTAGCAATGCTTTGTGAATTATCTTTTCCGTGATTTTAGAGAGACAGCAGGTTAGATTAATTGGTCTATAGTTAAACACATCAGAAACAGAATCTTTTTTGTGAAGTGGGATAATATGAGATAGTTTCCATATTTTGGGAATTTGTCCTGTCATCATGAAATACCTCATAATGTGGGTGACGGGAGCTGTAAGCCCCTCGACGCAATTTTTTAAAAGTATATAAGGAATAAGATCAGGAGAACAATTGACTTTTACCGGGAGGCTAAGAAGTGCTTTATAGACATCAATTACTTGGGTATCTATAAAAGAGATATCATTTAGGTTATTTGAATTTTGCGACAGAAAGCAATCTGTTGTTGGTTTTAGAAAAACAGATGAAAAATAAGATGCAAAACATTCAACTTTAGCAGCTGGAGAGACTATTATCGAGTTTTGAAATCGTAATGCGGGGATATTTGTTTTTTTCGATTTTATTTGGGATGAGGTATAAGAATAAATTTTTTGGGTGAGCAGTTTAACAATAATATTTTCTCTTTGTTTCGCATGTATTTAGTTGTTTCTCTTTGGAGATCTAGTGTGGTTTTCTGGAATGAATCACCCGCTTTTTTATCTTAAATCTCCTGCTTGATTTTAAAATTGAACTTTTGACTTGTCTTTTAGCGTATTTTTTTTTGAAAATTTTACACCATCATGTGGCCCCAAATCCCAGCTTTCTAATGAGCTCAAAATTTATCTATAGCTAAAAATGATTCAGTCGGTACGAAAAAATTTCACTTTTTCATTTATTTATATTTTGTCAAAATTTTTGTGCGATTAGTGTGTTTTCTACGGAAAGCTTTTTCATTGAAATCAATTTTCTATTCAAAACAATTACTTTAGAAATAAAAAATCAGATAAATAAAGCCGAAAAACATGTAAAAGCCTTTTGTTTCAAAACTTCCACCAAAAACCAGACTACTACATGTGTCTTGATAAACAGAACAAACAGAGATGATATTGGTCTAAGACAAGCTCAAACTGGGAATATTGATATCGATCTCTTCAGACTCTTGCTCTCCAGCAACATTGACACTGGACATACTCAAAGCGTTCATGATAGGCGGCAAAAACATCTCGACAGTGATCACCTTTTGCTCCGACAAGCCATCCAAAATCTGCTTGCGAATCTTTAAAATTTTTGCATTAGGCATTGTAAATTTCAAAGTGATATTTTACCAACCTTCATACAGATAACACCCAGCACATTGCGGCCCTGTCCAACCAATGGAACATATTTCATATTGTCAAGGGACAATTCTGATGGAATCTGTAGAGCATAAATGCTTAATCAACTAATGTTGCACCCTGTTGATCCGCTCCTCTGTAACCTCGATAATCCGCAACCTGAGACCCGATCCCTTGTATCGCATATAGGCGAGCTTTGACGAGCTTTCTCTAATAGAACGTTACCCCAAATTCAAAATCGCCTTTTTTCGCATTGTGTTTTAGACCTAACTTTTGAATACTGCTCTCCGGCTAATACCTTTCCGTTGCGAATTTGGGTAATAAGTTGTCTAAAGAGTGGGTCAAAAACACAATACCTAAAACACGAGATGTAACTAACAGTATATATGTGAAAGGTGGCGCTCTATCAGGGAGTTGCAGTAATCTTAGAAATTTAACTTTTGTACCGAACTCAAAAGATGATGCAACATTATGATAAAGGGACATAGGCGCCTATCAGCACCTTTATCGTGTTTTTGCGGGACCACATATGGGATTTTCAACCCTAGTATAGAATACTATCCCCCCCCTCAAATTTTTCCTTTAAAAATTTAGTAAAGAGCACTCAAATATTTGTACCAGACCCCGGAAAAAGTGCGTAAGAATTATGTTAGTCCCAACTTCCGTACGCTGGCCTACCCCCAAGCCTAAGAGCGAAGTTTAAACTTGTCCGATGAGAGAGTAGGGCTCTACTGCAGAATCCGGCGCCAAAATATGCCTTGGTCCCCCCTGTTGTTTTTTCTTGAATTTTGCCTTGGCCCCCTTGTTCTTTTTATCAAAACAAATTGAAATAATTTTGTAATTGGGGAATTGGGGTACGTAATTGGACGTAATTGGGGCATTTTTAAATTTATAAAAAAAGAACAGGGGGACCAAGGCAAAATTCAAGAAAAAACAACAGGGGGGACCAAGGCATATTTTGGCGCTGGATTCTGCAGTAGAACCTTGAGAGTAGTTACAGCGATTTTTGGAAGGTCAGGATTGGGGGGGGGTATTCTATACTAGCGCCGGATTTTCCTATACAACCGCGAATTTCAATTATGAAAATTTCAAATTTTATAATAATCTAATAATAAAAAGTCTTCTGCCGTCGAAAGGGCTTTCCAATGAGACAAAAATTGCCATTAAAATATTGCCAAGACGGGACCCTTCGAATTGGCAAAGATATACTCCACCCGCCCCCCCCCCCGCCATTCCAAATACTATTTGGAGATAAATAATTACTTTGATGACTTGTCCATCATTTTCCACAGCCCACTTCATGACCGCCTCTTTGTCAGCCCCACACGCGTAGAACTAAAACAGGTATCGAGATTATAGCTAAATTACGATCTTACAATTTTTACCGTATCGCGATCATAGGACTGCGCAAGAATAGCATCTCCTGCAACAATGCATTCAGAATATTTAGTAAATTATTGTAGGTAGGTGAACTTGGAATCGGGCCCTCAGGGATCTGTTATATATTAGGTTGACTGCCAGAATTTGTACCTTCTCAAGTTTTTGAATGTCTTTCTTGTATGTTGGATTGAAAATTATTGAACAGTATTCTAGAATAGGTCTGACACAAGAGATGTACATTTTAACGAGGAATTTAGTGTTACATGAGCGAACAGCCTTGAATAAAGAAAATAGCTTGGAAAAAGCGAACCTCCTGCAATTGTCTATATGATACGTCCATTTAAGATTAGGGCTGATAAAAAGTTTCAAATCTTTAACAGCTTGCTCTACACCAGGAATATTTATGTCATTCAATAAGTAATTTTGCTTCGGGTTATTTTTGCCCAGGTGTAGAGCAGAGCACTTTTGAGTTGCAATTTTCAGATCATTTTCTAGACACCAGCATGAAAAAAGATTAATAAATTTTTGCAGATTTTGAGTTTCAGACGGATTAGAAAAAACTATATAAGCTTTTAGGTCATCTGCGAAAAATTTAAGTTTCACTTGATCAACTTTGCATTTAGCTGTGATATCTGAAATATAAAATAGAAATAGTAATGGACCTAGAACAGAACCTGGGGAACGCCACTATACACACTATACACCAAATGTTTTGTTGATTTTGACACAAAACGAACGCCCTGACAGGAAATTTTTTATCCATTTGAGAAGAGAACCTCTCACTCCTACAGATTCTAGTTTACACAATAACTTGGAATGGGAAGTAGTATCTAAGGCTTTTGCTATGTCAAAATATATTACATCTACAATCTTTTTCTTTTCAATACCTTCAGTCCAGTCGTTGAGACTTTCAAGTAACTAAGTTGTAACAGATTTTTGCTTTCGAAAACCATGCTGAGAATCAGGCAGAATATTAAGTTTTTCAAAAAGTCTAGCAATGCTTTGTGAATTATCTTTTCCGTGATTTTAGAGAGACAGCAGGTTAGATTAATTGGTCTATAGTTAAACACATCAGAAACAGAATCTTTTTTGTGAAGTGGGATAATATGAGATAGTTTCCATATTTTGGGAATTTGTCCTGTCATCATGAAATACCTCATAATGTGGGTGACGGGAGCTGTAAGCCCTCGACGCAATTTTTTAAAAGTATATAAGGAATAAGATCAGGAGAACAATTGACTTTTACCGGGAGGCTAAGAAGTGCTTTATAGACATCAATTACTTGGGTATCTATAAAAGAGATATCATTTAGGTTATTTGAATTTTGCGACAGAAAGCAATCTGTTGTTGGTTTTAGAAAAACAGATGAAAAATAAGATGCAAAACATTCAACTTTAGCAGCTGGAGAGACTATTATCGAGTTTTGAAATCGTAATGCGGGGATATTTGTTTTTTTCGATTTTATTTGGGATGAGGTATAAGAATAAATTTTTTTGGGTGAGCAGTTTAACAATAATATTTTCTCTTTGTTTCGCATGTATTTAGTTGTTTCTCTTTGGAGATCTAGTGTGGTTTTCTGGAATGAATCACCCGCTTTTTTATCTTAAATCTCCTGCTTGATTTTAAAATTGAACTTTTGACTTGTCTTTTAGCGTATTTTTTTTTGAAAATTTTACACCATCATGTGGCCCCAAATCCCAGCTTTCTAATGAGCTCAAAATTTATCTATAGCTAAAAATGATTCAGTCGGTACGAAAAAATTTCACTTTTTCATTTATTTATATTTTGTCAAAATTTTTGTGCGATTAGTGTGTTTTCTACGGAAAGCTTTTTCATTGAAATCAATTTTCTATTCAAAACAATTACTTTAGAAATAAAAAATCAGATAAATAAAGCCGAAAAACATGTAAAAGCCTTTTGTTTCAAAACTTCCACCAAAAACCAGACTACTACATGTGTCTTGATAAACAGAACAAACAGAGATGATATTGGTCTAAGACAAGCTCAAACTGGGAATATTGATATCGATCTCTTCAGACTCTTGCTCTCCAGCAACATTGACACTGGACATACTCAAAGCGTTCATGATAGGCGGCAAAAACATCTCGACAGTGATCACCTTTTGCTCCGACAAGCCATCCAAAATCTGCTTGCGAATCTTTAAAATTTTTGCATTAGGCATTGTAAATTTCAAAGTGATATTTTACCAACCTTCATACAGATAACACCCAGCACATTGCGGCCCTGTCCAACCAATGGAACATATTTCATATTGTCAAGGGACAATTCTGATGGAATCTGTAGAGCATAAATGCTTAATCAACTAATGTTGCACCCTGTTGATCCGCTCCTCTGTAACCTCGATAATCCGCAACCTGAGACCCGATCCTTGTATCGCATATAGGCGAGCTTTGACGAGCTTTCTCTAATAGAACGTTACCCCAAATTCAAAATCGCCTTTTTTCGCATTGTGTTTTAGACCTAACTTTTGAATACTGCTCTCCGGCTAATACCTTTCCGTTGCGAATTTGGGTAATAAGTTGTCTAAAGAGTGGGTCAAAAACACAATACCTAAAACACGAGATGTAACTAACAGTATATATGTGAAAGGTGGCGCTCTATCAGGGAGTTGCAGTAATCTTAGAAATTTAACTTTTGTACCGAACTCAAAAGATGATGCAACATTATGATAAAGGGACATAGGCGCCTATCAGCACCTTTATCGTGTTTTTGCGGGACCACATATGGGATTTTCAACCCTAGTATAGAATACTATCCCCCCCCCCTCAAATTTTTTTTAAAAATTTAGTAAAGAGCACTCAAATATTTGTACCAGACCCCGGAAAAAGTGCGTAAGAATTATGTTAGTCCCAACTTCCGTACGCTGGCCTACCCCCAAGCCTAAGAGCGAAGTTTAAACTTGTCCGATGAGAGAGTAGGGCTCTACTGCAGAATCCGGCGCCAAAATATGCCTTGGTCCCCCTGTTGTTTTTTCTTGAATTTTGCCTTGGCCCCCTTGTTCTTTTTATCAAAACAAATTGAAATAATTTTGTAATTGGGGAATTGGGGTACGTAATTGGACGTAATTGGGGCATTTTTAAATTTATAAAAAAAAGAACAGGGGACCAAGGCAAAATTCAAGAAAACAACAGGGGGGACCAAGGCATATTTTGGCGCTGGATTCTGCAGTAGAACCTTGAGAGTAGTTACAGCGATTTTTGGAAGGTCAGGATTGGGGGGGGGGTATTCTATACTAGCGCCGGATTTTCCTATACAACCGCGAATTTCAATTATGAAAATTTCAAATTTTATAATAATCTAATAATAAAAAGTCTTCTGCCGTCGAAAGGGCTTTCCAATGAGAAAAAATTGCCATTAAAATATTGCCAAGACGGACCCTTCGAATTGGCAAAGATATACTCCACCCGCCCCCCCCCATTCCAAATACTATTTGGAGATAAATAATTACTTTGATGACTTGTCCATCATTTCCACAGCCCACTTCATGACCGCCTCTTTGTCAGCCCCACACGCGTAGAAACTAAAACAGGTATCGAGATTATAGCTAAATTACGATCTTACAATTTTTACCGTATCGCGATCATAGGACTGCGCAAGAATAGCATCTCCTGCAACAATGCATTCAGAATATTTAGTAAATTATTGTAGGTAGGTGAACTGGGAATCGGGCCCTCAGGGATCTGTTATATATTGGTTGACTGCCAGAATTTGTACCTTCAAGTTTTTTGAATGTTTTCTTGTATGTTGGATTGAAAATTATTGAACAGTATTCTAGAATAGGTCTGACACAAGAGATGTACATTTTAACGAGGAATTTTGTGTTACATGAGCGAACAGCCTTGAATAAAGAAATAGCTTGGAAAAGCGAAACTCCTGCAATTGTCTATATGATACGTCCATTTAAGATTAGGGCTGATAAAAAGTTTCAAATCTTTAACAGCTTGCTCTACACCAGGAATATTTATGTCATTCAATAAGTAATTTTGTTCGGGTTATTTTTGCCCAGTGTAGAGCAGAGCACTTTTGAGTTGCAATTTTCAGATCATTTTCTAGACACCAGCATGAAAAAGATTAATAAATTTTGCAGATTTTGAGTTTCAGACGGATTAGAAAAAACTATATAAGCTTTTAGGTCATCTGCGAAAATTTAAGTTTCACTTGATCAACTTTGCATTTAGCTGTGATATCTGAAATATAAAATAGAAATAGTAATGGACCTAGAAGAACCTGGGGAACGCCACTATACACACTATACACCAAATGTTTTGTTGATTTTGACACAAAACGAACGCCCTGACAGGAAATTTTTTATCCATTTGAGAAGAAACCTCTCACTCCTACAACAGATTCTAGTTTACACAATAACTTGGAATGGGAAGTAGTATCTAAGGCTTTTGCTATGTCAAAATATATTACATCTACAATCTTTTTCTTTTCAATACCTTCAGTCCAGTCGTTGAGACTTTCAAGTAAACTAAGTTGTAAAGATTTTTTTGCTTCGAAAACCATGCTGAGAATCAGGCAGAATATTAAGTTTTTCAAAAAGTCTAGCAATGCTTTGTGAATTATCTTTTCCGTGATTTTAGAGAGACAGCAGGTTAGATTAATTGGTCTATAGTTAAACACATCAGAAACAGAATCTTTTTGTGAAGTGGGATAATATGAGATAGTTTCCATATTGGGAATTTGTCCTGTCATCATGATAACCTCATAATGTGGGTGACGGGAGCTGTAAGCCCTCGACGCAATTTTTTAAAAGTATATAAGGAATAAGATCAGGAGAACAATTGACTTTTACCGGGAGGCTAAGAAGGTGCTTTATAGACATCAATTACTTGGGTATCTATAAAAGAGATATAATTTAGGTTATTTGAATTTGCGACAGAAAGCAATCTGTTGTTGGTTTAGAAAAACAGATGAAAAATAAGATGCAAAACATTCAACTTTAGCAGCTGGAGAGACTATTATCGAGTTTTGAAATCGTAATGCGGGGATATTTGTTTTTTTCGATTTTATTTGGATGAGGTATAAGAATAAATTTTTTTGGGTGAGCAGTT
>SADC01001177.1:12452-432234 GCA_004194705.1 Ditylenchus dipsaci
AGTCCAAATACTATATGTATATAAATTGTTTAAGCGTTCGGGATGATTAACAATATCTATTTTGTAGGGTGCTGGAGATTGTTTTTGTGGCTCTTTTGCTCATTTCTTTTGTGAAAATCCAAATGGAGATGTGGTAGAGATGGTCTCTAAAGCGGTGAGTTAATTTTAGGTTAAAGTATTCAAGACAAATTTCTAGTCAAACGATAATTTAGGTGAAAATAGCAGGTGCACTTTTACTGATAGTGACGAATTTCTAAGGTTGTAATTTCTGAATATACTTTTAGCCATATCCGTTCAAAGGAAAGACCTCAAAAGAGCTATCTAGCAGGGAAGAGCTCCAGAAGTTAAATATGCTGTAGAATTATCCATTTTCCCGTAGTGTGTGTTATTTGATCCAGATTTGTGTTGTGTAATACCTGTGTCTTGCTCAATCATATATTATTATTTAAAATAAATTCACTTAGAATCAGTTTACTATCGACTGTCGATTTTACACCATTCCCGGTTTTACGCCCCATCGGAACTTATCGGATTGGCTGGCTATCAGATAAAACGAAAAACTATGCTCTCAATTTTACACCACTCTTGATTTTACGGCCGTTAAATTTGGTCCCTAGGGGTGGCGTAAAATCGAGAGTAGACTTTAATTGCTTCTTCTTCGAAGAAAGTTCTTACGGGGCGTTAGCTCTGGCCCGGGCATGACCACTTTTAAAATTGAGTAGGTAGTCTTTGCCTAATGATTTTCAAATTTCGGACCCGACCCAAAAAGTTTCTAATATTGTAGAGGTTTTGGTGACATTATAAGATAAAACTCGCATTCATTGACCACGGCAGGATCATTTATCGTCTAAATCGGCTATATTTATCTTAAAAAAATTCAGCCTTAATGACCCAATTTAAAGTTTCTAATAATGACAAATTAAAAAGTTTATTCTGATTACCACTAAAAAACTTATTGCATAAGTACTAATACAAGTATCTCAATGAATGACAAAAACATGAATAGAGATCAATAGACATAAGGCAAAAAAGTAGTTTGCAAGAGAACTGAGTGCGAACATCCGTTTCTGAGAGGTAACCCCATTCAAGAGACTTGGAATCAAATAGTGTTTTTCTTGGTCTTTAGATCCTTGCTGCATTGCTTTAAATAGGGTCGTTGGCAGAAAGTATCTAAATAATAGCAGGTTTTTCTGGCAAAAGAATTAGTAGCAAGTGCTATAGCTCACTAAAATGGGCAACTTCATCAAAATTAGTGTTGCCAAAGATAAGCGAAGAAGAGTATTCGGTGAATGGTTCCATGGATGACACACTAAAATTTTAGTTCTTCCTTTCGGATTTTTTCATTATTGACTAAGGTTGGGCGACGAGTCGAGTCAAAGTCGAAAAACGAAATTTTCGACTCTCGGGCTAAAAAGTTGAAAGTCGAAAATTTTAGGGCCGGATCGTCGTATATGGTTTTCGCCAAAAACACCCGGAATCATCTTTTTTCAGCGTTTTAGCTACTGAAACGTGCTTAAAACATGTTTTAGGTGGCGGTCGACACTTTTTAGCAAAAAAAAATTGACCAAAATTGAGTATTTGCCTTGGGACCAAGGTAAACCACCTTTTTCAGGGTATTCTACCGCGTTTTGGTCACTGGAGCTAGGCAAAAAAAAAATGCATTTTATGATCAAGTGCCTTGCTCGGAATCATGTCTAAGGTAAACGAGTGCCCCTTCGGGGGCGCAGGGGGCTTGAGCGTTATAATCACACGAAAGTGACTCTGGATGCATGAAAAAGCATGCATACAAGAGTTTTTGTGCGGTAGGCACCAGTCAACAAAACTATGTTCAAATCCTATCTTTTGGTATTTTTAAGGATATGCAGGCACCCTTTAAAGTTGAATTACTTTGTCCCCAAGGCAAAAAGTAAAATTTCGGTCAAATTTGTTTTTGCTAAAAAGTGTCGACCGCTACCTAAAAACACGTTCTAAGCATGTTTCAGTAGCTAAAAATATTGAAAAAGATGATTCCAGGCGTTTTTGGCGAGAACCAAATGCCAACAATTTAACCAATTTTAGCCCTAAATCTAAAGCCAAAACTGTAACTATATCATGGCTTATACATGTTATATAGCCTAATAATACGATTTCTTCAAGTATTTCATTTTAAAACGTTCATTGAAACAGAACTTCAAAAGTCGGTGAAAAGTTTTCGTATCAACGCAAAAAGTCGAACGTCGAATTTTCTCGACTTTCGACGTAAAAAGTCGAAGTCGACGTATCAAGTTGGCAACCCTATATAAATTATAGGAACGGAAACTATAATCGGCAAGGAACTTTGTTAAAAAGTGTGAATTTTTAAATCTCAGTTGGTTTGCCACCTTATTTTGCACTTATTTTTCTGTGGCCCTGCTGTATCCCGAAAAGTTACGGGACGTAATTTATTTTAATTGGAACCAAGTGAAAATTTAAAAAAAATTCTGTTTTTATTCTGTCTCTCTATTTGTCAAATTCTGTCAAACCTTATAAATAACAACACTCTTACTTGTTGCAAAATGGACGATTTGTACAAAGGCATCTGAAAATTTTTATGTAATTTACAGCCTAGCATAGAAAAATGAAAATTTTTTTTACGTGTTGATAATTTTGGTAACCTTGAAAATCAACTAAAGTTATAATTTTATCTTTGATTTAGGTAAAAAACCTCGCAGAGTTTGATTTCAACGCCTTTCGGTGCTTTCTGAACTTTGGGCTCTGCTTTAGCTTTTGATATTTCAGTCTGGATATGTTCGAACTGGGTTTTGTAAGGTTGAGACAGCCACTGTGTAGAGAAAGTAGCCCTGCTTTTTTGTGCTGCCCTAAACACACACTTGTAAATTGCATTTGGATTTTTCGAAAATCTTCATAGCTTAAAAAAATAGCAAAACCTTACTCATATAACACGCGTTTCCTACAATTGTTATTAATGTTTTATTTGATTTTAAGTTACTGATTATTCAAAAAAAACCTCGGCAAGATGGCACAGGATTCTTGCTACACAACCGAAAATGCTAAGGCGTTGATAATCATCCTGCAATTTTAATAACAATTTTGTTATACTGACAAATTTAAATAACTAACGTAGTCCATGCAGAAGATACAACTAAACCTATTCAACTTTAGTCAAATGTTTATTTAAGGTTAAAGCTAAGGACCGACATAAGTTATATCTTGTATTAAGAGTCACCATCTTACTCAACAATGCTCTAATAGATCATACTAGGTTGAACGTTATCGCAACCTTTCAATGTCGAGTTAAAGTTTAGGTATAATGTCCAGGGCCGGTACAGAGAATCCTTTTATAATAAGCAGCGATCAGATTCAGCACTTGGGGGGAAGGGGTGGGGGCTTGCCTTTTCGTTAACTGTGAATAGTGTTTAGACGTCTCTTAGTAATTTTTTTACTCTAAAAAAACGGTAAAAAAAAGTTGTTTACTAACAATTTCGCACTAAAAAACTAGGTTTCAAAAAAATTTAGTTACCAAAGGTTGACACAATTGCCTTGGTCCCCCAAGCTAATTATACCTCAAAGGGAATTGCATATCCTTAAAAATACCAAAAAAATAGTATTTAAAGATTGTTTTGTTAGCTGGGGCCTACCGCATAAATGAAACTGGGGTATGCATACTGTTTTTTTGCATCCAGAGTCACTTTCGAGTGATTGGTGTCTAAGGTATGTGGGTGTGCGCATCTCAACTCCAAGCC
This sequence comes from Ditylenchus dipsaci, assembly GCA_004194705.1. Lineage (NCBI taxonomy): Eukaryota > Metazoa > Nematoda > Chromadorea > Rhabditida > Anguinidae > Ditylenchus > Ditylenchus dipsaci. Next base: position 16,175 of record SADC01001177.1, read on the forward strand.
CCCTGTGCCTCTTTGAGGGCGCAGGGGCTTGGTGGCCCCTTCGGGGGTGCAGGGGTTGGTGTGTTAGAGATGCGCGCGCTCACTTACCTTAGACATGATTCCGAGCAAGACACTTGATCATAAATGCATATAGAACAGTGTACGTAACTGTACTTTTTAAAAGCTTTGTACTTTTTTGGGACCGAATCTTTCTTTTTTTCAGTGTACTTTTTAAAAGATTCGTACTTTTTCTCGACTCGCGTAGTTTTTGTACTTTTTTTTAGTTAGCACTAAAAAATAAAGGAAACCTGTTCAAATTTCAAAATTTTTGCGTGCCGAATTTTCCATTTTGTATTTATTAAGTTATATTGTCATTAAAACTCGATACGACTACGATTGTGTCATGACCAAACTGCTCTTGTAATTGACTTAATCATTTTCATTGTGTTTCGTGAATAAAGCATTGGCTTATTCGGCTCTTTGTTTTTTCTCTGAACTCAAATACGACAATTTTAAATTGTGATATTTTCATTTTCTATCAATTTGCCAATGCGTTTATCAAGAGGGTATTATTCTTATGTAATGCGCAGTGAACGGATGCCAGAAAATTGTCGCAATTAGACACGGTCAAAGCTCTACAGGTGTGTCAGAATTACGCGCACTTTTTCGAAAAATTGGCGAGGTAGCTTCTTGCCCGGTCGATTTCCGTTTTCGGGACCCTAAACCGAGGAAATCTCCAGAATTACGGGGCTTTTAATAATCAATAACACAGACTTCCATTCATCTTTATTCGTACAACAATAAACATTAAGAACGACAAGAAAAAAGGATAAATTGAGACAAAAACCAAAACCTTTAGGAACGCCCACTGTCGATTATTCGGAACATCTCTTCTAGACCAAGTTTGAACTGCTTTACACAAAGTCGGTTTGCCTGCTCTTGATTCTTGATATTAGCCATGATCTAAACGTAAAAAATTAAAAGGAAGAGATATACCATGCAGACAGCATAAATCGAATTAAAATTGATAACATATAAAAAAAATAAGACAGAAAGAGCAATGTGCGCGTAATTCTGACACACCCTGTACTTCGAGTACGAGTCATTTTCAAATAGGGCTGTGGTTAAAATCACCCATCAAAAGGTTCGAAAATGCAGTCAAATTAGCAATTCAACCGGTCAAATTTGAAATTTTGCTCTACTGGTATAAATGTTATTATGTTTTTTTTCAAATTTTTATAGCAACGTGAAGCACTTGATCTTAACTTTATAACAAGCTATCAGTTATCAAAAATATTTTCTTAAGTCATTTTGATAGCTCGTTAGAAAGCTAAGATCCAGACTTAAGAAATTTTTGAACGTAACTGTGATTTTGTCTACTCCTCTGCAATTGTTTTGCAGAAAATGATATTTGCGGTGTGTTTGGTACCTAACATGAGTTCGGGTACAGTCAACTCTCCAATAAGGACACCCAAGGGACTGGCTAAATGCCGTCCACATTGGGAGCTGTCCTTAATTAGAGCGTCTTTTTATCGAGATTTACTTATCTGCAAACAAATACATAAATTTTGCTGTCTTATTGAGAGAGTGTTCCTTAATGGGAGTGTCCTTATTGGGAGAGTCGACTGTATAGCAAAGCGTGTAAATTATCTAAGCATAGAACCTCTTTTCGAACCCAGCAACTAGCATAACACAAAAAGTATATACCGAAAGTTGGATAAATTATGGTTAGAATCAACAAATCATACACTACGGAGCTTTCTGAAAATTTTGGAAATCGGCCTGGCAAGAACCCACGTACACTAATTTTTCAAAAATTGTGACTGTTTTCTATGTCACCCTTATACGTTGATCTTGTATTTTTTTTTAAATTTAAAGCTGAATTTAGAAATCTTAGAGACAAACAAATTTTTCGGATTGACACCATAAATAACTGATGTGAGAGATTTTGAAATTTTCAAAAAGTAATTCAAAAGTAATTTTAGACATCTCGGTATGAAATGCTCAGACCAGCAGTCTACAGACTGCCGATGAAGAATGAAGAGCTTCGTGAAATGTTCAAGAGGTACAAAAATATAAATCAAAAAAATATAAATCAATTTTACATGTTTTTTGTGTAATTTCGTTCGAAAATCGTGTAAACAAAGTGCTTGAGAGGAATTTTATTATATTTTTCGAAATGTACTTTCTTTTTGACCCAAAATATTTTTTTTTCGCAAAATGTACTTTTTTCAAAATTTCGAGTTACATACCCTGATATAGAGGCGCTTTTTGCCCAGTTTTCAGTGATTGAAAGGTGGTAGGATACTTTAATATAAGATAATTTGCCTTCGGAGACCAAGGCAATTTGTCAAAGTTCGACAACCAATTTTTTTTGAAAACCTTACTTTTAGTGCGGAAATTCTTAGTTAACAACTTTTTTTTCGTTATTAGCGTATAAAATTACCTATGAGACTTTTAAACACTATAAACACACCTAAACACACCACCAACCTGACAAGGGAACCGTTCGAACTGTCCCCCCGCCTAACGTCAATCTGATGCATTCATCTTGTAGCCCATGGTCGATTTACTTAGTGCAGGAAAAGTCTTGGCGGCGGACAGAGACAAAAATTTTGAGTTCTAGGTCAAAGAAAGTCGAAAAAACCCCCGAAAACGCTAATTTTGGATACTTCTGCACCCTAATGGTCAGTTTTTTGTCAATCAAGTGGCCAATTTGATCATTATGACCTCATGTTACTTTTTGATTCTACGTCTAACAGTGATGTTTTCAGAAATTATTTGAAATTTTTTTGAAAATCGAAATTTTCATGGTACATGGCATGGATCGCTAAAATTTCGACCTATCAGCCTACGATACATCATTTTCTAGCCTGTTTCATCCTCTTATAGGTAAACAATAAGATATGACATTTTTGAACTTTTCGTCAAAAAAAATCGCTGTAAGTATATCGCTATAAGCCTCCAGATGTTCTCATACTTTTAAGCTCATACTCCTAAGCTCTAGAATTAGACATTTTAATTATATGGCATACTTTTGACTTACTCTAGCATCCTGTTTTCGCTCCAAGATCTTAGTTCTTTTGCTGCTTGCACCATATAGACCACAGTAAATATAATTAGAGCACAGATTGGATGATCAGCGACCACAACAGCATCAGATAAAAGGCATTTACTACTTCAGCAAACCACAATAGCAACAGAAAGTGTGGTCTAAGTTTTCAACAGCCAAAGAGGTAAATTAGTAGCACTAGAAATAGTGTAAGACAATGCTCTGTCCACAACAAAATTTAATTTAATTGCCGTAGTAGTAAGATAGTAGCGCATTTAATAAATGTTATTATAGGTACTACTACTACAAGAGTCTGGGCTTGACTTCTTCTAGCAGCAGCAATTATTTGGCAGAAGATTCTCTGCAGCCCAACAGCACCACAACAAGCATACATTAGCTGGCAGTCTTGCTTTTCCTCAAAACATTAGTCATGTAAATTGGCGTCTGCCAAACTTTGCTCGCCATTTTTTCCAAATATGCACGCATGCAGGAATGCCAATATATTATGATTTAGGTAAATTAATGGAATAACTAAACTTAGTTTGAGGATAAGGGGGTGTAAAAACTATGTACAGTCACTCTCGATACAGTGTAGCTGGCGGGGATCGGAAAAATATACACTATATCGAGGGTACACTTTAAGCCAGTTTGGTTTATATCTGACTAAATGAGGTTGAAAAAATGTAAACTATATCGAGATCTACACTATTCGAGGGTACACTGTATCAAGAGTTGACTGTATCCAATTTTTTTTATAAAAAGTTAGCAATTTTTCTTTATTCAGAGTCTCTTGAAATATTCACAGGCAACCAGATAAATAAAAAAAAACGTGTTTCTAACAAAAGTTTTCTAAGCACGTTTTCTAATCCGGAAAGGTTTCGAACGGAAAGTTGAAAATTTGAAATAATAATTGATAATTGTCGATTTTGTGTTGGTGCTTCCTTTGATTTACTAATATTATGCTATAAGCTTTCAACGATGTAATTCTGTACTTAGTGGGCATGATGAGACAAACAAATAATATAGGCTTGGTCACAATTGGTGTAGAAAGTGGAATTTTGAGATTTTTGAGCTCCCGTATCTCAGCTAGTTTTCGAAATTTTGACTTCTTACCTCCATTTTAGTCAACATATTTCCAATTTAGTCAGGCTTATATTAGTTTTTTTGTCTACTCATGCACACTGAGTACAGCAGCACCTCATAAAAAGCTTAAAGCATAAATTTGGTAAATCAAAGAAAAAACCAACACAAAATCGACAACTATTTTCGATTATTATTTCGAATTTTCAAGTTTCTGTTAGAAACCTTAACTGAAAAAACTATATCAGACAAAGCAGTGCGCAAAAATAATGGAAATATTTTATATCTTTTAAAACATCGTGTCTTATTTACAAATCCACTCAATTTAAGTAAGTAGTTCATGCACTTAGCATGAATTATCTACAAAGTAGAAAATACAGAAATAAGTAGGAAGGCATGTTATTCTAGAGCATTCTTTAAGGTATGAGCCACAAACTAGCCATGCCATCGAGTGTTGCTTCTAGGTGGCATATCCCTCAGAGTTAATTCACCACCCCCTCCCCCAACACTCAAACAAGAATATCTCAAATTACACATGTAAGCAAAAAATGGAAGTAAAAAATATTGAGTAGTTTGTTTGCCTGAATGAAGGGCATGCTGCTCAAACTGATGAGAAATCTCTTTCTTCTTTTTAATTGAACTTAAAATTTTGCTTTTCAAACAAAAATAGCAAAAAACAAAACAATAAAAATTCAGTCCTAATATAATCATCATTTTTCAAAAACACCTAATCGTGTCTTAGGCTGAAAAAAACAATCTTTAAAGCTGGAGAGAAGAAGCTTGCCATTTCCTGCCCTAGTCTAATTCACTTGCTCTTTCTAAATTGCTCCAGCTGCCAAGCTGGGGATGAGCAGAAAAGGTTTTAGCAAAAGTAAATAAAACGGCAATTTATTTTGTTAACGAAAATAAATTTTTTTATTGAGGCAAAAAGGTTCGCGTTTGACAAACGACATAAAAAGTGAAAAGAACACTTTGGATATTGTTAGATGATCATTTCCAGTTGTTTAGCGTAGAAGAGATTTTGCTTAGTGATTCTTTGAGTGTCCAATTGAGCTCTGATTGTGACTGCTGATTGAGGATGCTCTTTGATGGGTTGTCGAAGACGAACTCGTTCTTGTCCGATTTCCAACCACGCTGAATAATAAAACTTTAATAAAAAAATTTTATGTTACTGTTTGAAAACCAGTTTTTTATTGTTGAAAACAGTTGAAGATCACGGGTTATCAAATCGGTGAAAATGGCGAATTTCGTGTTAAGACCAAACAATTCAATTTTTTTTCAAATTCAGGAATCGTTCTCATAGATGCTTCCAGTTAATCATTGCTACCGTTAAATATTACTTTTCGATGTTGCAGTTGAGTTCTTATGCTTAGAAGATGATCCGTACCGATTACGTAGAGCTGTTAATAAAAGTTTGCCGAAATACATCGAAAAATAAGCTTCAAAACACTCATTCTTACGTGATGCCCAAAATTACGACTTATTTTACTGTAAGCTTTGAATTTCGGTTTTTTCAAATCGATGTTACAAAAACCTTTAGACATTTTAGCCTTTCGCTGGGCTATCTGCTAGTATGTTTATCTCCTCACAAAATGAAATTCCTTGCGCGGCGAGATTTAGCATATATTTTGTGATCCCAAAATCGGTTATGTCCGACGTTTGGCATTTGTTATATCCGATTGTTGTATCCTTAGTGTGGAAATTCAAGCTTAAATGAAAGCCCTGAGCATGCTTCACAAGATGAGTGTTCATAGAGCTATGTATGATTTAAATAATTGGGTTTCCGAACTATATGAAGTTTAGACAAAAACTTGTAGGTAGTAAATATGGCTTGAGTTCAGAATCCCCCCCCACGGGACTGATCAGGTGGAGGAGATAACTTCATATTCGTGTTTCTCGACCCCGATTTCATGAGAAAGCCGGCTGTTTTTTTGGTTCTGAGAAAAAAAATTTTTTTCGAACCACAGGGGGGTATCATGGTTTTTAGTCAAAATTTGAAAAATTTAAATTGGCGCTTTTGAATTTAAAAGGGAATAAGGGCTGTATTGGAGGGGAAGGGATAAAAGGGGCCACTAATCACACAGGGGCCACTAACAAGAAGATGTTGAGCATAGTTTTGAATACTGGGGCATACCGCATAAATAAACTCTGGGGCCTATTTTTCCCATCGACATCGATTTCGATTTTAAAATCGATTTTGATTTTGATTTGAAAATCGATGTTAACATCGATGTTGACATCGATGTTGATATCGATGTCACATCGATGTTGAAATATCTTATTTTATTTGGGATTTTCGTCTCATTCACTGTATACTCATGTTTGTTGCATGTAGCTACGTCTATCCATGTCTTCATGCATGTCGCACTTCTATGATCGTTCAATTTTTTTTTAGTTCCCGATGAGCCAGTCAACCATTCCAACAAGTGCGAAGAAGCGAAAGAAGGAAGAAACGAGTCGCCTTCGTGAGATTTTCTTGAAGAAGGTGCAGATAAACAAAGGGCTTCTCTTCGGCGCTTTTTCCTCGCATGTCACGGACGCAAAGAAGATGGAGAAGTGGGAGGACATTCGGAAGCTGATGGTCGCTGAAGGTGATTCTCTTCTGTCCGGAAAGGAAGCTACCTACGTGAAGAAAGTCTAATGGCAGAACATTCGCACAGCTGCTATTGGTCGATACGATGCCTGCTTGAAGACGGGGTCTGCTCCAGGCGAACAACTCTCTCCGGTATGTATGCTCACTTCATCTTCTTGTTTAAAGCTGTTTAGACTTGCTATTTATTTCCAGGAAGACTTGATTGTTCTCGACATCGTTGGCAAAGAGGTGGCAGAGGGACTTGGCGTTGAGGATTCTCTCGAGGCAATGGAAAACTACAATACGGAGTGCTCAGCTGAAGAAACAATTTGTGGAAAAAGAGGCAAGAAGGAAGTTGGTTATATTTGATTGTTTCTTGTTAATAGATCATCAATTTAATTCTACTTTTTAGAAAGTGCTGTCGGAGATGAATCAGGCTAAGCTGGAGGGAATCAAAGCTCAAACAAGGATGTTCGAGACTCAAACAAAGATGTTCGAATCACAGGCCCGTCTGATGGATGTTCAAGCCGAGGTGGAGAAGGAAAAGCTTTCAAGCAGTCGATCAACAAAATGTCCTAGTTCTCTCTATCGTAATGTTATTCATTGCATGTTGTTATGTTGTGGTGGCCGTTATGAATAAATGTTGGGTATGAGTGATGATAGTTGTCGCGTATGTTTATTCAACTGGGGCTCTACCGGCGGGAGCGTTCCCAAACAACACAAAGCAAGACAACTATTCACCATTTTCAATCATCATTCTTTCTATTTCGTCCTCCTGCAGCCATTGATCCCCTTCATCACGATGAACAAAAGGAAATTGTGCAAGGCGCAGCAGGCATTGATGATCCGAGCAGCGAATTCCGGCTTTTTCACGCGAAGCTGTGTCGACAAGCAATAGAATCGATTCTTGAGGATCCAAAGGCACACTCGATCACCCTCCTCGTCTTGGCATGTTTACTAAAACGGTAGTAGGTAATACAAAACAAATTATTCAACAATAATCTCACTTACTTGTAAAACTCCATTTCTTCTACGGGCGGATGATTCCTCATTGGTACCAACCAGTCACAAGTAGCATAGATGGAGTCCCCAAGCAGAACGGCTCCCGGAAAAGGTCTCCACCCTCGATCGAACTTTCTCGCCAAAGCACTCTTTCGCAGAACCCTTGCATCGCTGACTGAGCCCGGATTACTTGCGTTGACGTAGCGGAAGAAGTACTTGGAGTCGGCAACGGCTGTCAAATTGATGGAGTGCTTATGGTGGCGGTCAACGTAGAACCTAAATTTAAAAAGATCAAACAACTCACGATAATCAAATACCACAATCGCCAACCTTTCCACTTCTTTAGGAGGCTTTATTCTAATCAACGACCCATCGATTGCGCCGCAGATTCTTGCCAGCCCGATGCCTTGGAGATGATAAAAGTCCCACTCGATTTGCAGATTCTCTTCTTCGGTAGCAGGCCACTGAACGATTCGAGGGAAGATGAGCTCACATATTGCTGCTGTCACATCTCTCACCGCCGAGAAGATAGTCGATTTGTTGTACCCTAACACATACACATTATGACTAATAGATGAAGAAAATTGAGCTAAATTAATAACCTTGAGCGTCGCCTGCAAAATAGTAGAACCCATTTGATGCGTAGAAGCGAAGGGCAGCAAGTAGTTTGTGCTTGGCCGACATTGCAGTATGAATCCAAGACCTTGACTCAAGGCGCTGTCCGATTTGATTGAGGAGGAGATCGGCTTGCCATGGCATCATACGAAATCGCTCACGAAACACTGCTGCAACCGGATGTTCCATGCGAGGCTTGTACACTCTTCTTCGTTGTTGAGGCCGGTGTTCTTCATCATCGGAGTCGGTAAGAAGCTCAATCTGTTCATTTAGCATTGCACTAAAACAAAAGAACGTGAAATTAGAAAAAGTAAAAAATTAAAGTAGAAAAATTTGAAAAAGGAAAGAGTGACAACGATCAAGCACCAAACGATGACGAGAAAAAGCAAAACAGCGACAACAATACAATGAAAAACATTTTTTACAACCAAATTTTTCCCTTAGATAGCCAAATATTTGAAAAAATACAAAAGCAAAATTTTGCAAAAATCAAAGGCGCTCGCGAGCGCCTTTGATTTTCTTCAACAAAAATCTATTTTAAAAATCGATATCAACATCGATGTCGACATCGATGTTGATATCGATGTCAATAAATATAGGTAAAAAATCAAAATCAAAATCGATTTTAAAATCGAAATCGATGTCGATGGGAAAAATAGGCCCCTGGTATGCATGCTTTTTCATGCATCCAGAGTCACTTTCGAGTGATTTGTGTCTAAGGTATGTGGGTGTGCGCATCTCCACTCCAAGCCCACAAGCCCCCTTCGGGGCGCAGGGGGCTTGAGAGTTAGAGATGCGCGCACACACTTACCTTAGACATGATTCCGAGAAGTACTCTTGACCATAAAATGCATATAGAGTCTTTTTTTGCCACGGCCCAGTTGAAAACATGGTGAGGCAGGCGAAGGATACAAAAATTTTGAACTTTTAACGTTCTGCCATAAAAGTGGCCCTCTTTAATTCCCTTCCCCTCCCAATACAGCCCTTATTCCCTTTAAAATTCAAAAGGCGCCAATTTAAAATTTTCAAATTTTGGCTAAAAAACCATGATACCCCCTGTGGTTCGAAAAATTTTTTTTTGTCAGAACCAAAAACAGCCGGCTTTCTCATGAAATCGGGGTCGAGAAACACGAATAGGATGTTATCTCCTCGATCTGATCAGTCCTCGTGGGGGGGGGGGGGGATTTGAAACTGCAACCAAAACAACAACAGGGAGGACCAAGGCAAACACCCCATTGAGGGATAGGGCCAAGATGACTACAGTCAAACCTCTCTACTATGGCACCCCCAAAAGTTCGTTCCCGCCTTGGGTCCGACACTTTTTTTACCTCGATTTTGAAGGCTTTTGCCATTTCTGTTTTGACAGTCTGGTCCCAAATATCGTAAGGATTCCGATTTTGCCGATCGTTTTTCAGAATTATAAAGAAAATTCTTCTAAAAAAGCAAAAACTCAGTTTAAAAACAGAAATTTTTGAATTTTCCTGTTTTTAAACTGAGTTTTTGCTTTTTTAGAAGAATTTTTTTTATAATTCTAAAAAACGATCGGCAAAATCGGAATCCTCACGATATTTGGGACCAGACTGTCAAAACAGAATGGATAAAAGACTTTGAAAATTCGGTTAAAAAAAGTGTCGGACCCAAGGCGGGAACGAACTTTTGGGTGCCATAGTAGAGAGGTTTGACTGTATGTAACATCCTGTTAAATAAGTAGTACCTGTTTAGCAAAAGCAAGCAGGTCATTTTGCTTTTGCTCAAACAGAAGCATCTGACAGGCATCCTTGACCAAAAGTCTTTCGTATGATTTTTCCATACAAGAAGCTATCTCATTGCGCACAGTGTCCATTAACTAAATGAAAAATTTAACACGTAAAATCAAAATTTAAAAAAAACCAACGATTTTAATGAAGACGGCATAAAATGGGCTAGGAATGGTCTTTTCCATCCTGAATTTGTTTAAGCCAATGAACATTAAATCAAAAGAATATTTTGAATGAAAATTTACAAGACAATTTTGTTGTAGGCCCCTCCATCAGACATTCTTCTAGCTTAACAGGAGTGCTAATGTAAGGGTTGCTCTGCTGGATGGTTTGGTCGATTTGCTCAAGCAGCTTAAAAAGCCAATCAATAAGTTAAAAAAATTATACATTTGACTAATTCAAATCTACCATGTGGAAATCAGAAAGTTTGTTGGTGGCCAGAAGATACATCAAGTGAAGACCGTACATCAAGTACTTGTTATTGCTAGAAGACTCTCCAAATTGGGATTCATAAAAGCAGTGCACCTAAATAAACAATAATTAATAACCTCAATATACTGAACAAAAAATACTTTAGCAATAGCCTCTTGGAATCCATTTAGATCAGCCGACAAAGCATTGTAGAGAGCACTGATTTCAAAATAGTCTTCTAAAAACAAAATATTTACAGATAAATTACACCCTAGGCATTGATGCGTGACTAATTAATTGATTTGGCAGCAATTTAATTTGTTAAATTTTTTGTCAAAAAGTATAAAAAAATGTTTACTATGTATAGTGGTAGCAGCCATCGCGTTTAAAGCGTTCAGAGTGCTCGGGTTTTTCAATTCCAGCTAAAATATTAACCTCTCTTTAAAAATTTATTAATAAAAATACTTCAATTTGAGCGAGTTTCTGCTTTACACTTGCTAGATTACGATTCTCCTTGGCCCATTCCGACAGCAGACTTTTGTGAGCAGCTTCAATCTTTGCACTAGCCATTTTCTCTAAAAATAAGTTTTATATTTCAATTGTCACACAATTGAAAAATGTCTGGATTTACTTGAAATTATTTAAAGGCATTATACATTTGTCATCTCTTTGCATTGATGTGCATAAAGCCAGAGTGTCTCGAAACTTAATTTATATAAGTTTTTAAATGCCCATTTTTGCTCAATTTAATTTAAACAGACTTTTCTCTATTTTTCCAAAATAGCTTTGGGCCTTCATTTGACCAAGTCTATGTTTTATTGTGAAGGATGACGTAATCATCTTTTGTTGTGATACTCAATAAGTTCTCAGTTGTAGTAAAGAAAAGGCCATTTGCAGATCTGTTCATACATTGAATATGCCTAACTTGTACATAAATATTTGCCTGAATTTAACCCAATGGCTGGCTTATATGTGTGCCAACTGTACAAAGGCTTACAAAATTTTTTGTACGGATTTTGTACATTTACTTCATCAATACGCCAAAAATTTTTGTACGAATGTACCGTTTTTGTACGATTTTCTCACTTTGATTGTGATCATCATCTTTTTGTAGAAATCAATATGTTTTCAGTTGCGATATAAAAGATGTGTCCATTTGGATAGGATGCCTAATCGTGTTTATAAATTTCTTCACAAAAAAATTGCCTAAAATGGACCTCAAAGTGCCTCAAAGTGCACACCCTCTTAGCTCAAAAGATGCTGTCAAGTTCGGTAAAGATTTTACCATTGGTGCTCTGGCGGGTTTGTTAGACTTTCAGTGTTTATAAATTTAACTTATGTTTTTCACTAATTTCAGCAGTTGTGTCAAAGACTATTATAGGTATAATTTGTAAACTGAAAACATAGAAAACTTAATTATTGTAGCTCCAATTGAGCGAGTCAAGCTAATTTTGCAGGTTGATCAATTTTAAAAATAAAAAAATAATTTGATCGAATTAACTATTATGTGTTAAGCTGCAATCATCTCAAACTACAATTGCTGTGGATAAAAGGTCAAATTAGTGCTTACTGTCATATGAAAAATATTTTTTATTTCAGATATAAAGGTAAAAATATTAAGTCCTTAGCTGTTTTTTATTTATTTATAAAACTATTTTAAAAATTATTTAAGGCATGGTGGACTGCTTTCTGAGAGTTCCCAAAGAGCAAGGTAAATTTTTTAAGAAATAGGAAGTCATAATAAGGGTTCTAAACTAGGTATCGAAATTTGACATATTCGGGACGGGACAAAATTTAAATAATTTTTTTCCGGACGGGACCCGGGACGGGACAGGTGTCAAAAAACATTCGGGCGGCATTCCGGAACGTGATGATGCTTCAAAGTTCGACTGGGCGGGACAGAATTGTCCCGTCTTGTTACCATCTCTAGTCTAAACAAGAGTTGTGCAGTGAAAATTTGAACGAGAAATTAAAATAACTATTTTGACCAGGTAATTGAAAATCTGTCAAAAATTCGTGTAAACTAGCATAAAAACAAGTCTTAAAAAATTGTTCCCCAATGAAAAAAATAATTTGGGAAAGCGAAGAAAATATTTTGTCCAAATTTGACTGGTATAAATTTCAAAAATATTTTGACTACTCAAAATTAAACTGTAGATTAACAAAATACAAAAGAGGAAGAGGGTAAAATATTAATATATCCTTTAATTTTTAAGGATTTTTATCACTGTGAGTAAATTTTAAATATATCTATTTCATGAATTTTTAAATAATATCTATCTAGATGGAGAGGCAACATATCTAATTGCCTTAGAGCATCTTCACAAGAATCATTGGTATTGTAGAATAACTTGAAACATATCAAGACTAATTGAAATGCTTTCTTAAGGAATGGCCTTCAAAGAGTTCTTTAAGATATGGTGCCTCAATGGGGTGGATCAAGACAAAAACTACGGCCGATTCTTTGCCGGTATTTTTTACATTCGTTTTTCTGTTTTAAGATTTAAATTTTCCAAATCAGGTAACCTATTGGCTGGCGGATTAGCAGGTAAATAGGTTTTCTATTTTTTATACTTCAAAACATTAAATGTGTGCTCTAGGGTCAGCCACATTTTGTTTCGTTTATCCACTTGATTTCTCAAGAACCAGGCTAGCTGTTGATATGGGACGAGGTTAGTAGCCCTTCTTATTAAAAAAATCTCAAACTGATTAGGGATGATTTTGGTGTCTATAGCTTTGAAAAGTAGATACTCTTTTTGCCAACTTTTTGTAAAAAAATAAGTAATAAATACAAAATAAGGCATTCAGCTACCCTCCAATATCCTTTATCTTGGAAAATTTGCAAAAAGTCAGAATTAAGTCGAAACGAATTTTCAAATACTGCACCCCCACCTGTTTGAAGAAGACCTAAAATACAAAAAGAGGGGCTTATACTTCTCTTTGGGATGAGTTTGTACAATGAACTTCGGCCCTTTCAAGTCGCACCCACAATGAGGAGGCTGTTTGCGGACGCTAAATCCGATTTGTCACATTGAAATGGCCATAACTTTTTTTTCAATGCTTCAAAAAAATTCTGTTATCACCATCTTGTAGCTAAGATTCAAGGCTACAAGATAAGCATTTTTTAAAGTAGATATCCTTCAAAAAATTGAGATAAAATGTTAGACTCCGCCAAAGACTCCTGCCTAGAATTTGAGTCAGGAGTCTTGGGCGGAGTCTTACACTTTTACCTCAATTATTTGAAGGATATCTACTTTAAAAAATGCTTATCTTGTAGCCTTGAATCTTAGCTACAAGATGGTGATAACAGAAATTTTTTGAAGCATTGAAAAAAAGTTATGGCCATTTCCATGTGAGAAATCGGATTTAGCGTCCGCAAACAGCCTCCTCATTGTGGGTGCGCCTTTATGGAGGCTTTTATAAAAATCATCAGAAGTCTCCTTACATAACTATCTAATTATTTAGACACTACCTCTAGAGAATTTCATGGTCTCGTAGACTGTGTTGTCAAAATAGCCAAACATGATGGTATTTTTGGGCTTTATAGGTTGTCTGTCTAATACTTATTTGTATATAATTCCATACTATTTTCAGAGGTTTCCTTCCTTCAGTGGTATAAATAAATAAAAAGCGAAATTCTAGAAAAAAAATTTATTCAGCAATACATTTTCCTATATCGTGCAGCCTACTATGGTCTTTTCGACTCGGTCAAGGTGCTGTTTGCACGCTCAAGAAAACAGAATGACATCAGTTTTCCTGTTGCTTTTGGTATCGGGCAGGTAGATTGCTTTTCTGAAGTACAGTCGACTCTCGATTTAAGGACACCCCAAAAGTTCGTTCCCCAGCTGGGTCCGACACTTTTTTAGCTCGATTTTCGAAGCTTTTTTAAAATTCTGTTTGACAGTCTGGTCGTAAATATCGCAAGGATGCCGATTTTATCGATCGTTTTTCAAAATCCAAAACTTTTTCTTCTAAAAAAGCAAACCCTCGATTTAAGGACAGGGGTTTTAGAAAAAGCCTGTCCTTAAATCGAGGTTTTGCTTTTTTAGAAGAAAAAGTTTTTGGATTTTGAAAAACGATCGATAAAATCGGCATCCTTGCGATATTTACGACCAGACTGTCAAAACAGAATTTTAAAAAAGCTTCGAAAATCGAGCTAAAAAAGTGTCGGACCCAGCTGGGAAACGAACTTTTGGGGGTGTCCTTAAATCGAGAGTCGACTGTAGTGAAAGTGTGCATTTGATAAAACAAAACTTTTCATTTTTGCACGAAAAACTAGATTTCAACTTTATATGCCAATTTAACCCTGATCTCAGTTTAGTCTTTCAAAAGCTCGATTTTAAGTGATTGTTAGATCTCGTTTTGAGTCTTTAAAATTTTTGAAGGAGAACAAAAGATTACGCAAATTAAAGGACCCTTGCCGCACGGTCATAGAAATTTCGACTTTTTGTATATGCGGGTGACAGCTTAAAAACCGTTTTCTGTGATTATGGACCACTTGATGTGACAAAACTTTTGTTACTTCGATTTTTTTAAAATTTTTGGTTTTGGTTTCATTTTGAAAGAGGAAACAATTCTGAGTAAGTTTATTTTGGATGAATCTTTTTTCTTCCTTGTTTTTGGATCAAAAGTGCCTTGTTTTTGGCTCAAACTGCACTTTTTTCTTAGTCAATGCGGAAAGTAAATGAACGATTTTTTTAAAATGATAACACCATCGTGTGGTCCTGCTCTTCTGGTTTCTAATGGCGTATCATTTGTTGCAACATCATTGGAAAATTTAGCACAAAAAGAAAAAATATGAACCAAACTGTTAAAAAATTCCGGCTTGCTTCATACTTTAATTCTCCTCTGCTTAATTTTCCGATGGTGTTGCAACAAATGATACGCCATTGAAAACCAGAAGAGCAGGGCTATTTGATAATGTTATCTCTTTAAAAAAATTGTTCATGTACTTTCCGTATTGGCTAAGAAAAAACCAAGGCACTTTTTAGTTAAAAAACAAGGTAGAAAAATACTTGTCCATTTATTTTTTATAGAGCGCAAACTTCATATTTGGATCTCGAGATATGGCTAATTCAAAGCTCGACCTGTATCGGAAGTCTTTTTCTTTCTGAAGCATACAGTTTTTTGGGGTTTTTCGGATTTTGTGATTCTGGATTTCGTGAAAGTGGCAATTAACAAAACCTTGTTTTTAAAACAAAAATTTATAAAAGTCGGTCCAAAATTACAGAATCCCCCAAAATAATCTCTAAAAATTGACAGCAAATTTCTGATCGGCTGCCTGCTGTTCTATCTACACGCCCTGAGTGTGATTAATCCTTTTAAACTTATTTTTGGACTATTTTCCGTGAAAAAATGGTGTTTGCTGAGAGAAATATTTGAACCACTGATCCCGTGAAAATATGCCTTGGTCCCCAAGTGAAATCAAAATTCATCGAAAGTGCCTTGGTTATCCTGTGGTCCCTAACAAAACTTTTTTCCTAGGTCAATTTCTAATTATTAATTAATTATTTTTCAGAAATTTTCAGTCATTTCAAGTTTGCGGTCATTTTTCAGAATTTTGCGGTCATTTTTAAATATTATCCAAAAAATAATTTTAATAATAGTTTTGGAGTAGTTCAGCTGTTCCCCGTGGATTCGAAAAGTCGAAATTGTCATGGCAGTATTCCTTTAAGATTCAACTAGTTGTAGGTGTCAACATTCGTTGCAGCTGCAGTATCTTACCCTCTGGACACAGTTAGGCGCAGGTTAATGATGCAAGCAGGCAGGAAACATATCAATACCATGGAGCTTGGGATTGTGCAAGGGTAATTTTAAAAAGACGTCAACCTCTTGATATACTTTTTGACTTGCATACTTGCAGACCATATACAGGATCGAGGGCATACAGTCTTTCTTTAGGTAAATTTTATTTATAGTTTTTTTACTCCAGAAAATATCCAACTTATAGCGGTTTCTTCGTCAATGCGATTCGAGGTAGATTGGTTCATTTCAATTATAACAATCATGTAACTTCTGATGTTTGGTCATCTGCTGTTTTCGAGCGTATCGAGGGTGGGAGCACTGACGTAACCAGGCTGGGAGAGCGTTATATGTCAAAAAAGATTGCGGGGTTTTTCTCTCACGAGTCAGTAACGAAAAGGACAAAAAAATTGCTTATTACTAAAGAGCAATATTTTTTTTTTCTATTCAGTATTACTTTGATGACAGCTTTTTGCTGTGCACACTTATGGCTCGTTCAGAAACCCGGTGTTGGAGTTGGCGTTGGAGTCGGAGTTGGTGTATGTGGCATCGTGAACACACTTTACTCCAACTCCGACTTCACGAAGTCAGAGTTGGAGTATCTCTGATTAGTGAAGCCGTTTTATGCCAGAAATCGGTATATTTCGCCCCTCTATGAGCTATTAGTGGCGGCAGCCTTGCAACTATGAGTCTGAACAATCAAGAAGTCAAAACGTTTTGGTGAAAAACGCGCTCACCGTTCATAAATACCGAGGTAGTTTTGAAATGCGGGGAATAGCAGATTTTCGAAAATATCATAGCGGAATGGAGAATTCTTTGCGAGGACTCATTATGCTCTACAGTCAGGCTAAACTGCAAAAAATATCACGAAAAGTATTATATTTATCGTATTTTCTCTAATACGTCGACCGTCAGTTTATTTTTCAATTCTCCAAAATCAGGGAAATTTCTAGTCTATCTCAAGATTTTCGGGTGAAAATTCAAAATCCAAAAATAGAATCGGTAGAGCTCGTGTGAGCTAAGGACATGCAAACAACAGATTTGCAAATTATTCGCTCTACCCTGAGGTACAGACCCTCAAAGTAGGCGGGTCGGTTTATTAGAGAGAATCGGTATATTAGCGAAAATACGGTAGTTAATCTTTGTGGTTTAAAAACAGGTGTTGGTGCAGCTTTGATTCTTGCCTTGTACAACGACATCTCCAAATACATCTAGAAGGGACAGTTGCGATCGGTGTGTCTTCTAGGTGGAGGCCTATAGTCAACAATAACAACTTGTGGCTCTATATGTGTTCGTGGAACTCCCAAAAAAATTTTGCCTTGGTCCCCCTGTTGTTTTTTTTCGTAATTTTTTGAAATTTGTGCCTTGGTCCCCCTGTAGATTTGTTTTGATATTTTTTTTCAAAAGTCTTAAAAAGTATCAAACAGCCAAAAACCTTTTTTTAAAGTATGTGAGCCCTTGTCCATTTACTACGGTGGACACAAAGGTGAACTTCCATTGAATTAGGGTCGGCCGAAGGCCGGCCAGGTAAAAAAATCATTAAAGAGAAAAATTCCTTAAAGGGTTTTTTACCTGGCCGGCCTTCGGCCGACCCTTAATTCAATGGAAGTTCACCTTTCTGTCCACCGTAGTAAATGGACAAGGGCTCACATACTTAACACTAGAACGGTCGAGCGGCCACTTTGTGCAGTTGGAGTCAGTTTTCGACGCTGATTCCGAATATGGTCACAGAATTTGCTAATTCGTTGTTTTGAGGTGGTAAACACCCTTTGAATTTTGGACACCAAAAATCAGTAACAGCTCGATAGTTTTACTTGTTACTCGAGAAGTATTTAATCGTGAGTCAAGCTTGATAGCTTGTTTGAAAGCTGAAATTCCGGCCTTTCTAGCTGTATATTACACACGGGTTGGTTGCAATAAAAAGTGTGTTTTTTAAAGTCTTTCAAAAACATATTCAAATTTTCAAATTTTAAACATCTAGAAAAAGTGCTTGTATTTTTATTATAGAGACACCACTCAAAAATCGGATACGATAGGAAGAAAGAGCAGACAAAACTGGGTCTAGAACGTCTATTTAAAAAAAGTTCGTTAGTTATTTGCTTGGTAAATTTACATCAAACAAAATTGTTGCAAAATTCGAAAAAAATAAAACCGCGATTTGATCGAATTCAAATATTTTTATGCATCACAAATTTCAAAATACACAACAAAAATGCAACCAGAACATTTATTTGCAGTGATCACATTTAGAAACTTCTTTCTTCGACCGGTGAAGTTCGCAGTAAGGCCTATGGCATTTTGAGCATTCTTTTTGGCATCTTTTGTCGCAGGCGTAGCATCGTCCCTTGGCAAATATAAGCTTTGACTGACTTCTTGTTGTCATTGAGTGTAGCGTCCGGCGATCTTGACGAGCGGTCTCATCGCAGGATATACAAATGGTCTTCGTCACTGCATGCTTTTCACAAATTGGCTTTTGACAACTTCCACAGCTAATAATCTTTGACCCACGGATTGTTGATCTGCAGATGTAGCAATGCTCTTCTTCAAGCTTGGCGGATGAGACCATTTTCGCGTGAACGCTATAAATAGATGATAAATTTATACACATTTGGTCTGAATATACCTTGCATATAAGTTTGATATTTCTCCAAATTCTTTTGTGCTCCAGTGACCTCCTTTCTCCTTGCTCCTTTCTTTCTTCAAACCATCCATTAGCTGATCGGATAAATTGTGCAGGAAGTCGCGTCTTGGTTGCTTTTCCCCATCAATACAAAGGCATTTTGCGCGCCCCCATCCACAACTAAGCCCATAAAAAGTCGGAGCGGCCAGCGTCTTGTTGCGGGCTTGTAAGAATACCCATTGATCATTTCATCAAAGATATCGACACCGAATTTGGTTTGATTGTAAACAGCGATCATCTTTGGCCTCCCTGATTTATCCATTTCTTTTTTGTGGTGAGCTGTGGAGTAGAGCAAAACTTGCTTTGTATCTCTAACTTGGAACTTCAAAAGAGTTTCCCTCTGGCGGAATACAAACTGCACTTTACCATTCTAAAATACATTACCATAATTATGCTTCTGATAAGTTTTTTACCTGCAGAGGTTCATTGAAAAAATCTCGCTCGTCAAGATCGCCGGACGCTACACTCAATGACAACAAGAAGTCAGTCAAAGCTTATATTTGCCAAGGGACGATGCTACGCCTGCGACAAAAGATGCCAAAAAGAATGCTCAAAATGCCATAGGCCTTACTGCGAACTTCACCGGTCAAAGAAAGAAGTTTCTAAATGTGATCACTGCAAATAAATGTTCTGGTTGCATTTTTGTTGTGTATTTTGAAATTTGTGATGCATAAAAATATTTGAATTCGATCAAATCGCGGTTTTATTTTTTCGAATTTTGCAACAATTTTGTTTGATGTAAATTTACCAAGCAAATAACTAACGAACTTTTTTTTAAATAGACGTTCTAGACCCAGTTTTGTCTGCTCTTTCTTCCTATCGTATCCGATTTTTGAGTGGTGTCTCTATAATAAAAATACAAGCACTTTTTTCTAGATGTTTAAAATTTGAAAATTTGAATATGTTTTTGAAAGACTTTAAAAAACACACTTTTTATTGCAACCAACCCGTGTGTAATATACAGCTAGAAAGGCCGGAATTTCAGCTTTCAAACAAGCTATCAAGCTTGACTCACGATTAAATACTTCTCGAGTAACAAGTAAAACTATCGAGCTGTTACTGATTTTTGGTGTCCAAATTCAAAGGGTGTTTACCACCTCAAAACAACGAATTAGCAAATTCTGTGACCATATTCGGAATCAGCGTCGAAAACTGACTCCAACTGCACAAAGTGGCCGCTCGACCGTTCTAGTGTTAAGGCTCAGCAAGAATTTTTAAAGTACGAGTTCTTGCATACAGTGTTCTTTATTTCGAGAAAAACACATTTTCAGCAACTATTCGAACACCATGCTGTGAATAACATCAATTATATGCTCAAACACGTTCATTTGTAAAATTACGAACGTAAAATTACGAAAAAACAACAGGGGGGACCAAGGCAAAATTTTTTGGGAGTTCACGAACACATATAGAGCCCAACTTGTTAATTGTTGCAGTGCCAAGTGCTAGTTATAGTAGTAGGATATATTTGCTTACTGATCTCTTGACTGCTAATGTATTGGTCAGCAACAAGTTTGTGCTAATCATAATAAATGAGGGTTAATTAATAAATCTTTTCTTCCGTCCAACAAATTTGTAGTAAAGGAGAGCCAACATATGGAGTATAACATTGTATATAAAAAATAATTTTTCGTACTTTTATGCGACACTTCAAACATGTGCATGCATCGGATTCAAAACATACACGACATACTAAAAATTGCTCTGATCTTCTAAATAAATCATTTCCCGCAAAAATTTCGAATAAAAACGTTGCCAGTAATCCATTGCGATCAAGCTTTAATCTAATTTTTTTTTTTGCACTAAAGTTTTTGAACTTAGAATGTTTTTTGGAGTGCGTATATTTTTAAGCTAAAGATAAGTCAACTTGCTGTAGGAACATACCGCTAGGGTTTTATCCCTGTTCATTAAGTTTCCTTTGATACTTTATTTCCTTTTTAAAATTTTATTAAACATTAATTTGTAAACTCGAAAATCATTTGCATACGCGAGTTTGCCAACTATAAATAAAGACAAGCAAGAGGGTCTCCATCCACAGTGTACTAGATTTTGTGATTTGGTTAGCCTTCAATGAAATTCATAGAATGGCACTTCTCGCAATGCCGTGGCCTTATAATCAGCCCATTCCCAGAGTGCGCTTATTCCAGACTTAATTGTTTTAGATTAATGTTGTCATTAATATTTTGAGTTGAAACATCTAATTTCACATTTCAGCCATTCTTCACTTAAAAAAGTATCATTTTAGAATTTGAATAGATTGAAAAAAAAGAGTCTTATATTTCCATCCACGGGCTGTCTACTTGTCTGAACTAGCAATCAGGTCATGCAGTCGCCATTCAAATATTTTGTAGAAAGGCTCTTTTGGTTTGATCTCTTCTCTCCTTTTCCTAATTTCCGTTCAAAGTGTCGTTCAAACACTTAAAAGGAAGAACTAATCAATACTTTTGTGAATTGCAGCCAGTCATCTCTTTATAATTATTATCTGTAAAATAAACCGAAAGTGCTTTACTATTCACAATACATATTTAGTAGACCTTTTCACAATATCAACAAAATATGTCTTTGGAAGAGAAATTTCAAGCAGCTGTGGACATTGTTCAAAAGCTTCCAAAAGATGGTAATTTTTTTTTTGATTGCGTAAATATTCTTGTAAAGTTAATTTTGCATCTAATGAGGGTGTTTTTTGCATTATAAGTAGGGTCGAAACTTGAAATTTTTTAAAGAATGACAAAAAAAAGGAATTACCCTTATGGCTGTAAAGCCGCTTTCACAATGGGTCTGAGACTTAGTGCGCGACCCGGCTTCCTTTTCGCTGTAATTTTTTTTGATTGCGAAAAAAAATTCTGTTAGTACCATTTTGTAGCTAAGATTAAGGGCTCCAAAATGAGCCATTGAAAATTAACATGTGATTTCAAAATTTAACACAAAAATGCCAGTCTGACACTGAGTCTGACACTAAATCGGACACTCAGACCGAGTGTCAGACTCAGTGTCAGACTGGGCATTTTTATCTAAAATTTTACGATTACATGTTAATTCTGAATGGCTCATGTTGAAGCCCTGAATCTCAGCTACAAAATTATGCTAACAGAATTTTTTTTCGCAATCAAAAAAAATTACAGCGAAAAGGAAGCCGGGTCGCGCATTGAGTTGTAGACCCATTGTGAAAGCGGCTTAACGGAAGTTGCGCTTCTGATTATTAGTTAAACAATAAATGCCACGCGGCTTTGTAGTAATAATAACAGCAATTTTTAATTCTGCAATCTTTCTAGGTCCAATTACAACAACCAATGAGCAGAAGTTGAAGTTCTACGCCCTTTTCAAACAATCCACTATTGGGAATGTGAACACCGACCGACCAGGAATTTTCAGCTTAATAGAGAGAAAAAAGTGGTAAATAGTTAGGTTAATTTTCAAAAATTTTCAAAGCTTTGAAAATAAAAATAAACCTATAAAATTTTTTTGATGTTTTAATTATATTTTTACATATTTTTTAAAGATCTTGAGATGCAAACTTTTATACAACCATTAAATACCGTAAAACGTTTTCTTGAGGCTCGTATCCTATGGGTAGTAAGAACAGACCATCAGAGGGAAAGCGACAGTCCTAAAATATTATTTTTGAAATCTTAAAATCAACATCTTCAAAGAATTTTTTTATCAAGGCGGGTATGGAAAACTTAAGCTTTTTGCTTATTTTTGAGGAAAATGCGCCATTTTATGCACTGCCTAAAAAAAGCGTTGGCGTCTCCAAGCAAGTAAAATTGTTTAAAAAAATAAAAATATCACGCCTAATAATATACATGATTCCATTTTCATTATATGACTGACTATTGTAGGGATTCATGGAAAACCGCTGAAGGGCTCAATTCAGAAGAAGCTAAGGAAAAGTATGTGGAAGCCTTGCTGGAAATGTTTGATGAGATAGGTATCAAAAGGCTTCCTTTTTTCATAAAATGTATTAAATGTGTATTTCTCTTTGCAGGTTCTCAAGTAAATGTTGACGAGTGGTTAAGCGGGGAAAGTCTCGACCCATCTATCAAGTCCAACCTGGCCCTTCTTGGACTAAAAGCTTAAAGCTTCAATGAAATTTCAAAAAAAGAATTAAAGACAATTTCACATTTTTAACCAGCTGTTCAACTTTTAGTTTCTCATTAAAAAGTCAAATAAATAAGTAATAACTAACTTCGATTGTTGTATTACACCACTTCACTCATGGCACCTTCACAATTGTAAATGTAAGAGGTCTTCAAAATACCTAAAACATTTAACTTTCATTTACACTTACAATTGTGAAGGAGACATTAAGATATGGAATAACGGGGTTAATAGAGAAAAATATTTTAACCTTCGTTTTAATTCTTTTTTCGCTCCTGGTTAACAAAATTTGGACCTGTTCCGGTTAAGTGAGACACCCATTTTTACTATAATTTTTAGATTCATTATGATAATCATCGTAACCTTTGTGAGTAGTTTAATGAGTAGATATGTCGATCAAGGTAATTATGGTCCCCTTGATCACCATATTCAACTCGATCAACCTTAAAAAGCTAAAAAAATATATTTAAAGTGGGTGCCTCCTAAACCGAAACAGTAAGTTAACTAGTGCGTGGCTTGGTTCGAGGATAATGGCATCGGCATAGTTATTCTCCAAGTAGTGGAAATGGATGGCGGATTACCGAGCCTAAGTTTTCTCGATTTTCTTCGTATTTCACATCTGCTCAATTTTTGTGACAGATATAGTCGAATTACGGATTAGCGGATATGACAAACTATCGGGGTGAAGGATAACGGAGTTCGACTGTACTCTAAATGATAATCATTTATTTTGTAAATAACTTGTCATTGGGAATTCTAAAGTGTAAAAAAGATATACTTGGAAGCACTGGAAGCTGGGAGCATCAAAATTTGTGATCTAGAAATCAAATACATTTGTAGTTTGAATACAATATTCACACCATAAATTCGTACAACATTTTATTTTAATCTATTTTTATTATTTGGATCATGACTTTGTTCATGTGGTGCCAGAAGCGCTTTTTCGGCTTCAATCTGGTTGACGTCCCACTGCTGTTGACAGCGCTTTAAGTGAAGATAGGTGAGTACCACAATATTCAGGAACCAAAAGCCAAGCACAATGACTAAGCCCAACCCAAACAAAAGCATTATTGTTAGCCAGATGCCAGCTAAAATTCTACTTTAAAATATATAAAACAATATTTTGTAGTTCACTTTTGTAAATATCTGCTTGCTGGTCGATACTGCTAAGGTGGGATGCATTTTCTACGATTTTTTGTAGAAACTCTTGTTTTCGTTGCAGCAATTCAATAACACAGAACAACCAGAGCACAAACAGGGCCATATTCCACACCAGCTAGAAACGAAATGCAAATATTTTAGGGGGAAAAACAAGAAAATTACTCCAAAAACATAAAAGGCTGGAGATAATTGGGTGATTGGTGTGCAACTCCATGGAAAAGGGCCAAAATTGATAGTAGTTCTAAAAATTAACTTAGATATTTGGCTATTTCAGTTGTACAGGATGTGTCAAGAAAAAATTTGATCATTTTTACTTTGGTATCAGCCTGCTTTTGGAGCAGGGTCAATAACTTTCACCGGAGAAAATTCTGTGGACATCCTGTAAATCCGTTACTCTCCTAATTATCTGATATTTTTTATTGCTTTCTGATTTTGTTCGCAAACAATCTGATATCTTCTATTGTCTATATATAATATAAAAATAAATACAATCTCATGGAAGTAAAAAAGGTGTTTGAAGCCCTGAATCTACAGGAAATACAATAATTAAAAAAACAATAATAACAATAAAAGATAAAAACCAACCAACTAGTAGTAGAAACAGTTCAACTAAAGTATTGAAAACGGACTGTGAGCTGCCAAACACAACAAAGAATAAGTTGACAATCAGAGATAACAGAGAAATGTAGCCCACCCATTTAGAGCATTTCTAAAACAAATATCAATGAACCCAACAAAATAATTGTTTGAGATTCTAATCAGCACATTTCACCTTAAATAAACCCAAAAATGTTTTTAACTCACAAGCAATTGTCTCGGATAACACAATGGCCGAAAAATGCAGTCTTCGGAAGATGCATCGTTTGGATCATCATCTTGCAGATTAACTTCATCTACGACTTCCACCTTTTGCATGCTACTTTCTTCTTCCTCCTCCTGCTCGTCTTCGAACACAATGAAACACCCTTTGCCCTGGTCTCCATTCTCCGCTCCAATTTGAATAAAGGAGGGCAAGAAGGGTACATAACGAGGGGAAGCATTCATATTAGCAGCCGCAGCTATTCACTCCTCTTTAGCACAATCAACTGGACCGATAATTTGATTTCGTGATGGACAAGTGACACACGCACCCACTTTTACTCTTGCAGGATGGGGTGAACTTCTGAAGTTTTAGCAAAATATGTAGTTTGACAAAAACTTTGGCACTAGTCTACAATTGGTACCGAAAATCAGCCTTGGCCACCCTGTTGTTTTTCTTGTGAAAAAATACCTTGTTCCCCTTTAGTTTTCTCTAAAATGGGGATGGGGGTATTGGGGTGGAGGCCAAGCTATTTTTCACACGAAAAAACAGGGGAGACCACGGCAGATTTTCGGTACCAACTGTAGACTATAGCCAACAGCTTCTATAAAATACGAAAAATTAAAAAATATTTATTTGTTTCAACCAAACTAAATAACATCGAGTTATAAGTAGTTTTACGGTCGAGAAGTGTCTTTAATGAAATACTTTGAACATTTCTCCCATTTTAATTCTCTGAATTTTCAGTACTAGATTGTATTTGCCAAATGATGCCTGCATAATTTTTGTGTAGTTTGAAGCAAAACGAGTATATGCTTTTAGTCAAGCATTTTTTGGTCCTCATTTTTCACTGAACAGTTTCTAGAAAATCATTTTTAACACTGGATTCATGACACCAATTTCGTATTTTTTTCTGACACCGAATTCGTATTCAGTGTGGTCGTCTTCCATGTAAAACTGCTTTTAAGAATCTAAAGTGAATGTCAAATTTCGAATTCCGCTCAAGACAATAGAAATTCAGATTTTAAAATCAAATGTTTATTATAGAGTAGAATTTGAAAGGACAAAACTTTTTATTGTCACCGAATGACTCTTTTTTGTCACCGAAAGGCTCTTTTTTGTCACCGGATGCCTTTTTCTTGTCATTGAAATATTTTCCTGTCACCGATTTCTTAAAAGCACAGGAAGGAACAAGCACTTCTAAATTTTTTTTTCGATAATGACCTGATACTCTTTTAACGGTTTTCGCCATGTTTTTAGCATTTTAAGCTTATTTTAGCTTTGGAGGATTGAGGTGACCCAAAACCTAAATGTGACCTTGGTCCCTAAGTTAATTCGAAATGCTAAAAAAGTGGTAGAAACACCGTTAAAAGAGTATCAGGCCATTCCGGAAAAAAATGAAAAGTTGCTTGGTCCCCTTGTGGTTTTAAGAAATCGGTGACAAAAAAGATATCCGGTGGCAAGAAAGAGTCTTTCTGTGACAACTTTTTTCGTGACAATAAAAAAGTCATTCAGTGACAATAAAAAGTTTCGTCTAATTTGAGTAAGAAAAGTAGATTTCTCCATACTGGTATCTTTATTAGTGCACCATGGCAAGCCGGAGGAACAGCGACCACAGTCTGGTTAGCACAATACAAAGACAAGACTGGTACAATGGATTCTGATGAAAGAGATTCTGGAGATACTTCCTCTTCTTTAGCAACCACAGCATTGAAGCAGAGCTTGTCAGCAGGACGGGCGGAGATACGCGATTGGACATGACCACCAAGAACTGAAGATTCAAGGACCACTGGCTTGACTGAGGCTGGTGAGAGAGAGGAAGGCTGGTCATTCATCCACTGGAGCCAGACAGGAGCGGCATTCTGGTCATCAGCACGGACAGAGATACGCGATTGGACATCCCCATCAAGCACCGAAGAGCATTGGACCACTGGCTGAATAGACACTGGGAGAACTTGCTGAAAGGCAGAAGACTGGTCGCTGCATTCCTTAGCTGACTTGACCACGGCAGGCACCACCAGAGGAGATATCTTCTTATCACCGGCACAGCGGGAGCGCGACTTCGAGGCGATGGTCGAGGTAAGCCGGTCGGCCTTAGAGCTGGTTACCTCCTTAGTTTGATCAACCTTAAAACTGGTCGTGACCGAAGCGATGACGCTTGTCGGATCACTATAAATCTGGTCTAGATCGTCAATCAATTTAATTGAGACGATAACTGGTTTATAAATCTGGTCATGTGACTCCTTGAACTTGGAAATCAAATCTGGTTCAATTCCAGTACTAAGCAATAGCTCAATAGCTCTCTGGATCTTTCTGGTATGATTCTGGTCTGTTCCGTGACCAAAGCTGGTTACATTATGATCACGATAAATGCTAACCTTACTAACCTTTCTCGACGAGCGGAAACTTGAACAGCTTGACATACTAAACCAAATCTAAACTCAACTTAAGAATGATTTAATTCTGCCAAGACTGCTCCTGGTTAAATAATTCTGGTTAGGACAAATGCTAGTTTGAATTCAAATATAATACTGGTATAATGCTGGTGAATTCCCCCTATGTTGCGTTCTTCAGGAACACTAATTCTGGTCAGGACAAATACTGGTTATTAAAGTTCGGGCGAGTCCTTACACCTATCACCAGCCACCAGGTGCGACCCTGCACCGTACAACTGACGAAAGGCGGAAAGACTCCCGACTTTTCGCAAGAGTCCTTACACCTGAACGCCAACTGCCACCAATGACCAGACATAAGAGCTCTCACCTGGTATGAAAAGCTGGTTGGTGTATAGACAATACAAAGCTGGTTATAAATTTTGTCCTATCACCCTTGCCACCGGTTCCTCCTGGTTATCAGATGACAAGGTGATTCCTATCACCCTTGCCAGAGCTGGTATGTATGACTAAATGACTGGCGAGACAAAAGAGTCTCGTGGTCAAGTCAAAACTGGTTAATAATTAATTGGTTCTGACCTACTTTTTCTCCTGCACTTCATCACATCTGGTTCGCTCATCCATTCCCCAAGGTTCCAACAGCTATCCCATTTTCGAGGCAGGAGCTTACAACTGGTTTCACACACGAGAGCGCCCACCAGCTACCGTTGGAAGGGATCTGGATTGATAGAAGGCTTGCTTGGCTGAGACTGGCTTGGACTGCTGCTGGTAGGAGAAAGGCTGGCCATAAGACTGATCGATTGATGCTGATAGAGACGCTCCACTGCTGGTCTGAGAATTGCGCCGGCCACTGGATATAGCTGAGAATGGAGAGAGAGACTGGCCACAGAGACTGGTGCACTCGACAGAGAGATATTGATAAGACTTGAGCTGGACGGCGATTTGCTTTGACTGGTTCGGCTTTGTCCACTTGCTCGCATCAGCTGGTATTTCATCTTGGAGATCATAGGCTGGTTGCAGATAGCTGGCTGATTCCATCCAAGGCATTTGAAGACTGGCTAGACCTCAGCTGGAACACTCTGGAGGCAGATAGGCGCACTGGATAGCAGGAGCACTGGCTGGAGCAATTGATTTGAAAGCTGGCAGCAAAAATTTGACTGGCACAGAAGACTTTTGGTCCACAGCAGAAGACGACGGAGATAGCGAAGCGAAGGCGGCTGCTTGACGACGGATCCCCCCTATGCCACGGCAACTGGTCAGCACTATGCTCTCAGACAATAAAATGACTAGAGCACAGTCTAGCTGTTTTCTTTGAAACCAGCTGGTGTCACCCAGTTCTGGTTATCTGCGCTCTAGCCCTACTGGTTATCTTTTTTTTTTCTTTTTTTTTTTTATACTCCTGCCCCTACTTAAGATAGTGCCCGAAACCCGGCTCACTCAGAACTAGCCATCTGTGATTGGTACAGAAAATCTGGTAAAGTCGTTCCCAATTAATCTGGTATGTATTTGGTTAACTTTGACATCGTTAGCACTCGCACTGGTTAGCATCTGGTAGTGAGCGTTACTGGTATGCCTGCTCCCAAATCTGGTATCACGATCGCGAAACTATAGGATCATACAATCCCAAACTGGTAACCGCAACTAAAGCTGGTTCTTTTTATAGGCTTTTGCCCGAAAACTGGTGATATAGAAAGCTAGTTTAGAAAGGCTGGTTTGATTATTGGGACATAGCTCCCTTGACGAACTGGTTCCACAACTTACTGGAGATGTCATCACTGTACACCTGGTCTTCTTTAATATCTATAATCTGGTTAGCCGACCACAAGCTGGCTATATGTTCCACAGCAGAAGGACACTGGTTATCTTGTAAGACTGGTTTCGATTGGGTGTTCTCGCTCACAATGTCATCCTTGTGCCTACGAGGACGTCCAAACGCTATGGTACTGGTTGCTATTGTGAAGAGTTTATTCTGGTTATCTACCGTGTAAGGTGGAAACTGAAGCATAGCGTCTCCACCCAGTATTAAGTCAAACACTGGCCTATGTCCAGCATTCAACTTCCTGGTAAAGAAAACTGGTATGGTTCTGGTTAGCTTTCCGATGCCTAACTGGATAGCGCCTCGATGCTGCAAATTAAACATCTGCCCCGTAACAGAGTGCAGGGTACAATTTGTCTGGTTAAGCAGTATATTATGTTTCTTGGCTAGTCTGTCCATTGCAATAGACTGGCTAGCACCTGAATCAACCAATGCAGTATAGCAATGGCCTTCAACAGTAACTGGTATTAATAAAAGTCTACTTGAAGGAAGACTTTTCTGGTTAGCGTTCTGAACTGGTTGACTTGACACATTACAAACTGATTCTGGTCGCTTACTACTTTCAAGCTGGTCCTTCAATTCTTGAATCTGCTTCCGAAAGCGCAGATTCTGATTGAGAATTCTGGTTAGATGCCGACAGTGGAGTAAAGTTTTTAGGATTATCCCCAAAGTCATTCACATTCTGGTTAACGCCTAATTCTGGTTGACTGGTTCTATTTGCCACATGATACATCTGGTCACCGGCGCCTTGACCAGACCCGTTCCGAAAATCCTGGTTATATCTAGCATTTCGGAAATTCGAACCAAAGGAATTCCCTCGATTCGGTCCCGAAAAGCCATCTGGTTGTCGGTACTCACCAAAATCTCTATTATGGTTGTTAGCACACTGGTTAGCAATATGACCAAAACCATGACAAGCATAGCATTGAACATTTTCTGGTTGAACAAATCTACGACCTGGTGAAATATTTCTGGTTAAATTTCGAGGATAGTAACTACCTCTGAAAGCTGGTTTCCGATATTGGTCGTCATACCTGAAGTCCGGCTGACGAAACTGGCTATCATACCTCAATTCTGGTGACTGCCCATAAGCTGGTTGAGAATCCGGTAGAGGAGATGCTGGTTGATGTTCCTGGTCATTGTACCTGAAATCCTGGTTATCTTTTAAATACCTGGTTGCTGATCAGAGAAGGAGACACGTCTTTCCCTGTAGCCCTGATTCCTACAAGCTGGCGACGATCCTCTTTTTCTTGCTGAAATCTGGTTATTCCTGCAACAGCAAAAGCCGTCTGGTTAGCGACACTGACCAATCCAAGAGCTTGCATCTCTTGGACTAATTCAGCGGCAGAAGCTGCCTTATTCTGGTTCCTAGGATGTAACTTCTGGTAACCCTCAAACTCTTGAGCCTTTTCCAAAACTGGTTGAGTGAGCCGTTCCTCCAGACGCTGTCACGCCTGAGGTCGTCTAGCAAATCACCCCGAAGCCTGAGCTTCAACAATTCTAGTATGCGTTTGCTAAATTCTGGTTCCGTATCGTCTGGATACGCTTTGCGGACTAAGCCGACAATTGGTAGAAAAACTGGTTAGCACACAACCCTGGTTTGTGTTCCAACTTATTTAAATCCTGGGCAGCCCTCATTCTGGTTATCTCCGAATTAGACATACGTCGGAGCTCTTTGATGCATTCATCATAAGACAGCTCTTTTGTACCTGGTTGACACTTAAGTTTCTGGTATGGAAGACCCGATAGACAAGATCTCAAAATAGCTACTTTCTGGTTATCATCGAAATTCTTATGTAAACTTAACTGGACGTTAAATTTATCGAACCAATCCTCGAAGTCTTGGACTTCTGGATCTTCGAACTGGTTAATCTGGTAATTAAAATTGGCAAAAGTTGCGATGATACCATCATCAGAACTAGTGTCACTGGTTACCACACTCCTATTATGATGAGATACTGACCCATCACTGTTAATCTGGTTACCGTCACCTTTCTGGTTAAATTCCTTCGTGCCATCCAACCAATCTCTGACTTTGTCCAAGTCATCAATCGGAGGATCATTCTGGTCAGCTACTGTATCTGGTTCTTTTACAATCTGGTTATCATCGGCAGCACCAAGCTGGCTACTAACTGAAGACAAAGTAATATAAGCCGGAGCTCTAACCTGGTTATCCGTTGGTTCAAAGCTGGCTATCGATTCACTGCTGGCTTGACTTCGATCTGGTTCCTCGCTAAATCTGGTATGAGCACCGGTTCGCTGACTAAATTCTGGATAGCAGTCTTCACTTTGATCACTTCTTGACTCTGAGCAAGGAGAAATCGATACTGGTCATTCACATGCATTCTGGTGTAATCGAGAACCGAGCGAAGTTCATCTAAATTCTGGTTAGAAATTTGAATGTCAGTATACTGGAGACAATCGACGATTCGCTGCTCGAAGTCCTCGACCACTCCACACTGAACATTCATCCTGGTCGCGAGGCTGCTTATTTGATTCTGGCTGTTCTTTGAATGCTGGTTTTGCTGCAGGAGAAGCGAAGCTTGTATGTCCATCTTCCTAGAAATATCTGCAAATTGTCTGGTTAACCTAGCAATCCTGGTTTCGAAGACGGTCAGTTTCGCATAACGCCGTCTTCCCGTCTGGTTATCACCACAAGTCTGGTCGATATCTTTTGTCAGGAATAATCCCGGCTCAGATATTTTAAAGCTGGGCGCCTTCTTCTTTTTAGTCTTGTCTTAGTTCTGGTAATTGGATCATGTTCCAAAGAAAGACTGGTTTCAATTCCGTCAGATTCATTAGCACTGGTCTGTCTCTCAACACTGGATTTGCGCGGAGCCTCGAGAGCGAGAGAACACCGACTGGAACTTCTAGAGCCCTTTTTCCAAAATTTTGCAGGTCTTTGTTGTCAAGCATGCCTACAAAGTTCCCACTCGAAAAGACAATGTTAGATGCGGCAGTGCCGTTAGAACTCAGACAGTAAACTGGTGAAGGATCCGGAGTCCGTAAAGGAGTCACGTATCCTAGCTGGTTATCAGACTGAAAGCTGGGTGTTTTATAAGTAAAGCTAGTTTTAGAATTCTGGTCATCAATCTCCTTACTATGAACAATATCTGGTTCCTTTTTTACGTTCTGGTTGATTAAAAACTGGGTAGATGGTGCTCTGGCCCTTCCCGTGCTCATCCATGGTGCTACCAGTAAGAAAAGTAGATTTCTCCATACTGGTATCTTATTAGTGCACCATGGCAAGCCGGAGGAACCAGCGACCACAGTCTGGTTAGCAACAATACAAAGACAAGACTGGTACAATGGATTCTGATGAAAGAGATTCTGGAGATACTTCCTCTTCTTTAGCAACCACAGCATTGAAGCAGAGCTTGTCAGCAGGACGGGCGGAGATACGCGATTGGACATGACCACCAAGAACTGAAGATTCAAGGACCACTGGCTTGACTGAGGCTGGTGAGAGAGAGGAAGGCTGGTCATTCATCCACTGGAGCCAGACAGGAGCGGCATTCTGGTCATCAGCACGGACAGAGATACGCGATTGGACATCCCATCAAGCACCGAAGAGCATTGGACCACTGGCTGAATAGACACTGGAGAACTTGCTGAAAGGCAGAAGACTGGTCGCTGCATTCCTTAGCTGACTTGACCACGGCAGGCACCACCAGAGGAGATATCTTCTTATCACCGGCACAGCGGGAGCGCGACTTCGAGGCGATGGTCGAGTAAGCCGGTCGGCCTTAGAGCTGGTTACCTCCTTAGTTTGATCAACCTTAAAACTGGTCGTGACCGAAGCGATGACGCTTGTCGGATCACTATAAATCTGGTCTAGATCGTCAATCAATTTAATTGAGACGATAACTGGTTTATAAATCTGGTCATGTGACTCCTTGAACTTGGAAATCAAATCTGGTTCAATTCCAGTACTAAGCAATAGCTCAATAGCTCTCTGGATCTTTCTGGTATGATTCTGGTCTGTTCCGTGACCAAAGCTGGTTACATTATGATCACGATAAATGCTAACCTTACTAACCTTTCTCGACGAGCGGAAACTTGAACAGCTTGACATACTAAACCAAATCTAAACTCAACTTAAGAATGATTTAATTCTGCCAAGACTGCTCCTGGTTAAATAATTCTGGTTAGGACAAATGCTAGTTTGAATTCAAATATAATACTGGTATAATGCTGGTGAATTCCCCCTATGTTGCGTTCTTCAGGAACACTAATTCTGGTCAGGACAAATACTGGTTATTAAAGTTCGGGCGAGTCCTTACATTTGGAATTTGACCGAAACTGTTGAATTTAAAGACGAAGTCTATAAGTAAATCGACCACGTTGAACATGAATCCGGTGTCAGAATCAAAAGTTTATTCATTTATGTTGCACGTTTGTCACGCTTTCATATTTAATTATTGCTGAATTTAGTGCCAAAATGATACTGAGATTCTGCTCTTTTTTTATTCGATCATTTAGGTATTTGTCATTTCTACACAACGTTATGGTTTATAGTAAGCCAGGGTAGAACATTTTAAAAAATCCCTACCCGAGCAAACAAGTGTTAATTTATCTCAACTTTACAAATCAGAAAAGTTTTTTCTTAGTACTGTTAGAAAGCTGAACTCCTGGCGATCATTTTAGTATATTATGAGTCTGAGTGTAGTACGATCAATATAACGCATAATTGAAAACTTCTGGGTGTCCTGTTGAATTTTGGGGTGCACTACGTTTCACCGTCACTGTTTTCACCGTTCACTATTTTCACCGTCACTATTTTCACCGTCACCTATTTTCACCGTCACTATTTTCACCGTCACCTATTTTCACCGTCACTATTTTCACCGTCACCTAAATTCACCGTCAGCATTTTAGGACCACTTTTTAGGTCTAAATTTTTCGAAATTTTTAAAATTTTTGGTACCAAATCGTAGCCCTGAATGTCAGCTACATTTTGGTACTACAATTTCTGAAAAAACGAAAAATTTTAGTTCTAAACTTTAAAAGACGCTCACCCTGCGTTCTACCGTGATGAAAAAGTGTGAGATTGAACGCCTTCTAAAGTTTAGTTCTAATTTTTTTTATTTTTTCAGAATTTGTAGTACCAAAATGTAGCTGACATTCAGGGCTACAATTTGGTACCAAGACTGTTTAAATTTTAGAAAAATTTAGATCTAAAAAGCAGTCCTAAAGTGCTGACGGTGAATTTAGTGAACGGTGAAAATAGTGACGGTGAAAATAGTGACGGTGAAAATAGGTGACGGTGAAAATAGTGACGGTGAAAATAGTGACGGTGAAAATAGTGAACGGTGAAAACAGTGACGGTGAAACGTAGTGCACCCGAATTTTGACCATGTACAGTTTGTTACCTTCCGGACCTTTTTTCACCTACTCGACTCAGCATTGAAGCAGAAAGGACCCACACCATCATGTTCAGCGTCAGAATCAACAAATCTTACAACCGGCCGTCATTGTGTTAAAGGGGGTGGTGAACTTTATATACGCATCGCCTTAGTCAAAAATTCGACTACAAGTGGGTGAATTATTAAGTTGACTGGCTACCAAGGTGGTATCCTCAGCCGGCTGAGGAAAGTTTTCGTATCGAATTTTTGGCGCTTTTTGTTGAATTTTCACTGTTTTTCTGACAATTTTGAAGTGTTCAGTTAATAAGAAAGATTCAGTGATTAAATTTTTTTTAGCAAATCGACTACGCTAATCATGAATCCAGCGTCAAAATTAAAGTTTTTCCTAGAAAACCTTTTTTTACCGTTTTTTCTTGCTCAGCCGGCTGACTTCAGCCGTCTGTTGCTGAGGCTGAGGTAAAATTTTTGACCTGGCTGAGGCTGAGAAAATTTTTTGGAAGTCAGCCGGCTTAGGAAAGTTTTCGTATCGAATGTTCGGCGTTTTTTGTTGAATTTTTATTGTTTTTCTGACAATTTTGAAGAAACCTAAACCAGAGTAGAACATTTAAAAATCCCTACCCAAGCAAACAACTGGTGATTTATCTTTATTTTAAAAATCAAAAAAGTCTAATCACCGGAACAGATCCTTCTCCCGCACTGTCGACACTGAACACTATATGACCAAATATACCCTCTAATACAAACAAGATTAAAAAAAATTCAAACAACTAATTCAAACAAGATATATATTCAGCCTCTAGTTGTAAAGTTTTGAATTTTGCGCATGCAAATATTTTGCCATTTTAGTGGACTGTGCGATACTTTTATAAGTATTTCAGCAATAAAGTTACTTGGAAATCGAGCATCGGCTTGAGTATAGAATCCCCCCCCCACGGGGACTGATCAGATCGAAGAGATAACATCATATTCGTGTTTCTCGACCCCGATTTCATGAGAAAGCCGGCTGTTTTTTTGGTTCTGAGAAAAAAAATTTTTTCGAACCACAGGGGGGTAACATGGTTTTTTAGTCAAAATTTGAAAAATTTGAATTGGCGCCTTTTGAATTTAGAGGGATTAAGGGCTGTATAGGGAGGGGAAGGGAATAAAAGGGGCCACTAATCACACAGGCGCCACTAACAAGAAGATGTTGAACATAATTTCGAATACTGGGGCCTACCGCATAAATAACTCTGGTATGCATGTTTTTTCATGCATCCAGAGTCACTTTCGAGTGATTTTTGTCTAAGGTATGTGAGTGTGCGCATCTCAACTCCAAGCCCCCAAGCCCCCTGCGCCCCCGAAGGGGGCGCAGGGGGCTTGAGAGTTAGAGATGCGCGCACACACTTACCTTAGACATGATTCCGAGAAGTACTCTTGACCATAAAATGCATATAGAGTCTTTTTTTTGCCACGGCCCAGTTGAAAAACATGGTGAGGCAGGCGAAGGATACAAAAATTTTGAACTTTTAACGTTCTGCCATAAAAGTGGCCCTCTTTTATTCCCTTCCCCTCCCAATACAGCCCTTATTCCCTTTAAAATTCAAAAGGCGCCAATTTAAAATTTTCAAATTTTGGCTAAAAACCATAATACCCCCCTGTGGTTCGAAAAATTTTTTTTTTGTCAGAACCAAAAAAACAGCCGGCTTTCTCATGAAATCGGGGTCGAGAAACACGAATAGGATGTTATCTCCTCGATCTGATCAGTCCTCGTGGGCGCGGGGGGGGGGGTTGAAACTGCAACCAAAACAACAACAGGAGGACCAAGGCAAACCCCCCCCATTGAGGGATAGGGCCAAGATGACTACAGTCAAACCTCTCTACTATGGCACCCCCAAAAGTTCGTTCCCGCCTTGGGTCCGACACTTTTTTTACCTCGATTTTTGAAGGCTTTTGCCATTTCTGTTTTGACAGTCTGGTCCCAAATATCGTAAGGATTCCGATTTTGCCGATCGTAATGCTATTTAGAGTTTTATGTTATATAGAGTTATGTTATAGAGAGGTTCGACTGTATATATAAAAAGATAAAAATTAATCGGGAAGAATGAGTCTCTGTCTTTTTCATTCTCTTGTCTAAATTTTCATAGCAAAATCAGTAAAAAAATTGAATTTTCCATAAAGAGTAATTCTAACGAAATTTTCGGCCCTATTTAAGTCTTGGGTGCTTATTTTGCCTTGGTCCCGCCTGTTAAATGAGTCTGAGGTATATTTGAGTATGTTCTAACACACGCTGGCCTACCCTTGCCTAAGTCTAAAAAGTTTTAAAAACAACAGCGCCGACCAATTTAAAAAAAGCACCCAATTGTTAAACAGAGCCAAATGTTCGAAAAAATGTCTAAACCCCGAAAAATGAAAAAGGTATTTACTGTAAATAATCATAAAAAAAATTGCAGCTGTACGACCGTATTCGCTCGCACGGGATAAGGCCGTCCCCCGTCAACAGGAATGCTGAACAAAAACTAGCAGAGGTTGGTTAACTTGCAACATTTGGGTGTTTGTCAACCTATTTCTCGTTGCAGGCCAAAGAAGAGCTAGTAGTAGGTGCTATTAATGAAGACAGTAGCAGACCCGAGACCACTGAACTGATCTCCTTGTTGGGCAATGTTCATTTGCAGGCCATTTTGCAAGCACAGGATATAGTCATCGAAGAAGTATTTGCATCTAGTGCAGCCGCTATTTCTCTGGAACACAACAAAGTAGAGGGAGAGGCCATCCAGCAGCAAACTGGCCGTATACCTACGGACCAGCTGTCTCATAACATGGCCAGGGTGTCCATAGGGGAGTGGTTGAAGTGCCTGAACTAGACGATGAAAACCATTGCTCTGCATTCAGTACTCCTCCAAACAGTTATCAAAATGTGGGTTTTGCTGTTTTGATAATGTAAAAATGGTATAAGCTTCTATATTTGTTTGTTTATACAGACGGGTAAATGGAGTGGTCACAAGAATGCTACTACTCCTACATCACCTCAACAAATGGGCAATGGTAGAGTTTATAGATAATTTTTTTTTCGAGTGCTTGTGTAGGAGGTTGGTTATGCGCCCTCCCAGAAATAATAAATGAAAGAGGCCTCGGTAGCTCAGTGGTAGTATAGTAGAGCAGCGGAAACCAGTGAAAGTTGTCGTGGGATAGATTCCACTCGGGGCCATACTTATGCTTTCCAAAAAAATAAAAAGCACCGCCGCCGGGATTTTAAAAAGGCTTGAGTTCAGAATCCCCCCCCCACGGGGACTGATCAGGTGGAGGAGATAACTTCATATTCGTGTTTCTCGACCCCAATTTCATGAGAAAGCCGGCTGTTTTTAGAAAAAAAAATTCGAACCACAGGGGGGGGGGGGGGTATCATGGTTTTTGAGTCAAAATTTGAAAAATTTAAATTGGCGCTTTTGAATTTAAAAGGGATTAAGGGCTGTATAGGGAGGGCAAGGGAATAAAAGGGATCCACTAATCACACAGGGGCCACTAACAAGAAGATGTTGAGCATAGTTTTGAATACTGGGGCTTACCGCATAAATAAACTCTGGTATGCATGCTTTTTCATGCATCCAGAGTCACTTTCGAGTGATTTGTGTCTAAGGTATGTGGGTGTGCGCATCTCAACTCCAAGCCACCAAGCACCCTGCGCCCCGAAGGGACACACACTTACCTTAGACATGATTCGAGAAGTACTCTTGATCATAGGATGCATATAGAGTATCTTTTTGCCTCGGCCTAGTTGAAAAACATGGTGAGGCAGTCGAAGAATACAGATATTTAATTTATAATGTTCTGCCATAAAAGTGGCCCCTTTTATTCCCTTCCCTCCCTATACAGCCTTAATCCCTCTAAAATTCAAAAGGCGCCAATTCAAATTTTTCAAATTTTGACTAAAAAACCATGATACCCCCCCCCCCCCCTGTGGTTCGAAAAAATATTTTTTTCTCAGAACCAAAAAAACAGCCGGCTTTCTCATGAAATCGGGGTCGAGAAACACGAATATGATGTTATCTCCTCGATCTGATCAGTCCCCGTGGGGGGGGGGGATTCTATACTGCAACCCGAGCATCTTCAGCTTATTATTTGTGATTTTTAGGTACTGGGAAAAAAGCTGACTAACATAATGAGATTGAAGTATTGCTGATCTTCTCCGATTGTCCTATTTCCATTTTTGAATCAATCGAATAATTATACCCCTGGGGAACAATCGGGAAGAATACGGTATTTTCCTAGATGACAGCTCGAACTGGCTCATTCTTTATGGGAATATACTCCGTAATTAAGGCAACTCTAAACAGGACTTGTTTAGACCTACCCTTAAGTTTAGTTCACTAACTCTGTAGTGGTAAAGTTTTGTTGTTGTTTCTTTTTGCCAATTCCTTGAAATTTTTTTATTGGCTTTTAAATAATAAATGAGTGAATGCAACAAGCCAACTTCCTGTGTCCCTCCAACAGCCCTTCATTCTTTTTTCTTGCCTACTTCCAACCATGTGTTTACTCTGCTCTAACAGGTGAGCAAAATGCATAGAAGCTGGGTTTCCCTAAGCCTTGGTTTTATCAGTAATACACATCCAATTTGTTATGCCGGAGGGCCCATGAATATGGCTGTCTACCACCCTATTTACACTTCATTCAGTCTTTTTTTAGTTTTCTATTTGTTTTTATGTGCTTGCCACTTTCTTTCCGTTCTTTGTGCATACAGCAAAGAAGATTAGAAGTGGACTGATATTACTCGAGGGAATTGTAGTAGTAGATGGATGCACTTGGACAATCACAAACAACAACCTTTTTTAGCTAGTTGTTATTGTGTGTGTTTCGGATAGTTGAACATTGCCACTCGATCACTTAAAAGGCGTATTTTGCAGATGCTGATAAATGAGGGTGTTTATAAGGGGATTCAGCTTGCAGTTATTTATAGAACTGCGATCAGTGTTCCAACTAGCTTTTGTCAATGATTTTCGGATGGAAATTTTTTTTGAACTAAAAGTTTTTGAACTAGAAGTAACGAAAAGCCTTTATTCATCAGTAGTTAAACGCGTTTCAGCACGTAAAAGCATAATATACAAATACGATGGTATAAGCAGCAGTTGATTTTATAAGAAGGAGGCTTCGCTGTCACTACCACTGGTTTTATTGCTGACCCAGCCCTTCGTTGTTTTAGATGCACTTAAAACAGGGAACGTAACTGTGCTTTTTAAAAAGATTTGTACTTTTTTCGGGAGCCAAAATCTTTTTTATTTTGAAGTTTTTAGTCAAAATATTTTTTTTTGATGCTCAAAAATCAATAAGCACTAGATAAAATGGCACTTTTTGACGAAAAATGACCAAATTGTACTTTTTTAGTTAAGTGTATTTTTTCAGAATTTCAAGTTACGTACCCTGACTTAAAAGTTTATGCCTAGTTTGAACCTCTTGCACTTGGGGGGGGGGGGGGATGTTACTGATTTTAGATCATAATTTTTTATGTTGATCAGGTTGATTATGGTGATCAAGCTGACCGTAATCAACGTAATCAGCATAATAACTAATTGAACTATTTATATAGGTTATTGAAAGTACCATGATCAAAAATTTAAAAATTATGGTCGAAATATCGGTTGTAAATAAAAAATTTAAATAAAAATAGCTCTAGTTATAAGACTCACTAGATTTGTATAATAACATCCAGTTAATTAAAATATGCGAATCCTGAAACTAAAGTGATTGACAATTGCAAATACAACTGCTAATTACAGAACCCTTGAGACTTTCAAACTGTGCACACCAACAGTGTTTCCATTATCTACCATCAAACATGTCCATGAATTAGATCATGCAAAAAATTTGACTTAGATCATGTGAAACCTTGAATTTTCGTATCGTGTCTGGATCAAATCGTCATAATAATTTTCGATATAATGTATATTCCCTTCAAACTCTCAATCAACTTGCAAAATATTTGTTGCCGCAAATCATGCACAAGTGCATAAAGGACATTTCTGCTTGTTTTTGTGTAATCTGTGCCATTCAGTTGCCCTTTTATCTCCAATAACACTTCAATTGTTTACCAACCCATACATTCCAGATACATAACATCCAGCAGCAATAACAACAAAGAGAGCCCAGCTCTTTTTGTTCATTCAACTTAATTTCTTACAGAACCATTTCTTCACCAATACACTACTACTACTACCATTCCAACCGCCAAAAAAGAGGCCAAAAAAGTTGAGAAGGCAGTAGTGCCCTTGTTGCATGGTCCTTGGAGTATTTAAGTTTTTGAGATAAGAAAAAGAAAGCCTATTCATCCGCTCCACTAGCTCGACTATTGCAGTCCCTGGAGCATGAAGAATGGCCACCACCCACCAACAACAATAAATAAAAGTGGTGCTAGGGCTAGGGAGCCGTCCCACTCTTTTGGTGCCGGCCTTTCCGAATTTGGCCAGCCAGCTGGTTAGCTGGACGAAAGGCCATTTCTTGGCTTCCAGATGGGCTAGAGAGTTGGCTAGCATCTCTTCTCTAACTTCCCCCTCTTTTTTGTTCAATTCATTCATTATTGCTTGTGGTTGAGGAAGGAGGAGGAGTTATATAGCTGGGAGAGGGTATATATAACATTAGCGTTATTAGCAGCAGCACTGCTTTATATGTGCAGGGGCAATAGACTTGTACTTTTGCTCCTTTTTTTGAATGGAAAGAGAATGAGCTAAAATGTTGCCATTTGGGATGAACATTTGATTTTTGTGAGATGAACTTTTTCCAAACTTTTTTTGCATATTTTTGTGATGACAGGATAAGTGGCAATATCTATGATGACAACAGGGATTGTCCTCGTAAAAATTATATTAAATTAACCACCGTGAAAATTATATTAAATTGCTTGTATTAAATTAACCTACAACATAGCAATTATTAAATCTTGACTAAAAACAAAACTTTAGATTTTTTAGAATAAGATTTTTAAAAAAAAGTTAAGATTTTTTTCTAAAAGTGCAGTGAATTAACTGCAAAACAAGGTACTCTTAGTAAGAGAGTAATATTTTAAAATTTAACTTGGTTGCAGAGTTAAATTTGAAAAACGAGGAATTTTCGTGAGCTTAAAATTTTATGACTTTGTGGATGCTTTTGAATTTTTCTTAAAAAGAAGTTACTACACAGTCCTAATTTTTCAACTGTATTTTATAGATTACAAGTTTTGCTACAAATAATTGTGTGGCGTTAACCGCGTCGCAGTAAAAAGATCGGGAAAGTACTTGAACAAGTTAAAAATAAAGACTTTTTGTAAATTCGGCCAAAAATGGGTTAAAAGTTGGGGTGCCATCAAATTTGCGTGAGGTCGGGATAAAGGATAAGAAATGTAAAAGTTAGAAGTTGTAAAAACGGTTTTGTTTGGTATTAATAAGAAATGTAAAAGTTAGAAGTTAATATCGGTGTTTCACGGTATTTTTCAAAATTGGAAGAACGAGAAGTAAAATATGCATACTACATTTCTTTATACGGTAGGCCTCATTATGAAATGTATTTTCCACTTCTTTTTTTGTCAAATCATTGTGGATTGGGAAATGTTGAAGAAATATATAGAGTATGAAAAGGTTTAAAAGACCATACCAACAAAAAATATTTTCAATGTTTTTATAGCACATAAGTAATAAACGACCAATTTGCGAACGTTGTGTTACTAACTAATTTAATTAATGCAGCTGGATTGCCAAGAAATTTGCTGATACTATAGTCCCTTCCAGAAAACAGCTCCTACTCTCAGCATCACTAATTTGGTTGGTGGTTTGTTGTGTAAATAGCACTTGGTCATGCACTCTTTCTCTTTGTTATTGTGGCGATTAGCTCATATACTCCATTCTTGAAATAAAATATATATAATTTTACGTCGCCTCAATCAAATGATGTTTTTTATATTGAAGATCTGACCTTACTGGCTTATACACCCACTACCCCGTCTCACCCCCAAAATCATGATTTTTTAGGAGTTTTTAATCAGCTACAAATACAAAGACACCTAATTTTTCAGTTGCATAAAGTCATATGTAGCCAATACTTCGCGTATAAATGTTTTTTCGGAGTAAAATTTTCATTTTTGTACCTTTAGATTGATAAATGTTTCCAAAATTTCCAACCGAAAGCAATGGTAATGCTGCATCATCAACGACATCAGCCAATAATAACACCATTTCCTCCACTTCCACAGTGCCTGTTTGGGTCTATGTCATTTTTAGGTTAGGACTTTTTCAATTTAAATATTTTTATTAATTTATTTAATTGCTATGTTGTAGAAAAAACCCTAGTGCCGGCCACGAGAAGATGAACGTAAATGTGAGCTCAGATGGACCAGTGTTCTGGGACCGACATGTTGCTTACGTCTTCTGTTGCTCCTGTCATTTTGATAAACATGAGGTATGGCCGAATTTTATTGGTTTATAAGCGATGATTAAGAATTAGTAAGTCGTAACCATAAGTCAGCTAAACTACTTTTTAAATTTATTTTTTTAGTGATTACAATAATACCAACATCTACCCCCATTAATCACAAAAAAACCTTAATTTTTCAGGATGTAGGGCTAAGCCTATGCTTAAGCCTGTTAAATAAGCCTTTTAATAAACGTTTTACAGAGAGAACTAACCCAACTGCTGGACAGATGTCGGAATCGGGTGGAGCGAGTATGCTTGGTGGACCGACCAGTAGACTATCCCTTCCTGCCCGACTCCTTTTTCAGCTACATGGCTAATGCATTGCCTAAATTACAGGTAAATTGCTCAACCTCGACATTTTTTCTAAATTTCTTTTTTTTAGTTTGTCTACCTACGGGAACTAGATTTGGAAAAGATCAATAGAGCCACTGTAGAGAAACTATCTAAACATCCTCGATTAAAAAGGTGTGCTGGATTGGAATTTGTTTTTGGTTGTCAGGCTTTAATTTTGCCTTTTTCAGCTGATTGTTCACGGGTGCAGAAATTACGAGGCCCTACAAGACTTCCACAATCTGCCTCAACTGTTGGTTGTGAAGGGCGAAATTATTGGGCTGAAGGTATTTGTTACAGTCAAATCTTTCTATAACGATACTCAAGGGACCGGGCAAAACCGGTTGGTTAGATAGAGAGTCGTTACAAAGAAAGTCGATTTGACGTAAATGAAGTCATTTTTGACCAAACAGTTCTTTTTTCGGGTTGTTATTGAGAGAGAGTCATTATAAAGAGAGTCATTATAGATAGGTTCGACTGTACTAGCATTTTTCAAACAAAGCTGTAACCTTGCTCCCTCCTGTCATAAAAAGGGGCAAAGCTTTTACTGTATTTAAAAGACTTTATTTTGCATCTAGTTTTGTAGCAGATTAAACAGACTTTAGGGGGGTACCTTTACTAAAAATGGGGTTTATCAAGCTCAAATTTGTTCAAATTTTATTTTCAACCCCTTTTTACCACTAATCGATATTACCATG
Organism: Ditylenchus dipsaci; assembly: GCA_004194705.1. NCBI lineage: Eukaryota > Metazoa > Nematoda > Chromadorea > Rhabditida > Anguinidae > Ditylenchus > Ditylenchus dipsaci. Next base: position 60,135 of record SADC01001177.1, read on the forward strand.
CGGCCACCCGACAAAAAACACATCGAATTTTTTTTCGAAAAATTTGCCCTGGTCCAGAGGATTCATAGTAGTTTTCAGAACTTTCTCAGAACACGTTTTTATCGATACTCTAGCGGATATGGTTACATACAAATTTATACTCAAAATGACGCTTGAAAGCTGGGCTATATTTTATGTGAAAGAATGTGTATGGTTATGTTTTCAAAATTTGCGAAAAAAACGAAAGTTTTCAAGAAGTTCTAAAAGTCTTTGGAATCCTGAAATTTTGTTTTAGAATTTTTACTTTTTTCGCGAATCTCGCAGACATAGTACCTTACGACCTTATACTCAAAATGTAGCCCAGCTTTCTGGTGTCATTTTGAGTATGAACTTATACGTAATCATGCTGACTAGAGCACCGATAAAAACGAAAGTTCTGAAACGGTTTCGAAATAACATGAACCACTCTCAATTGGACCAAGGTAAATTTTATCCGATCCGTTTTTTTGAGGGGTGAATTCATGGTAATATCGATTGGTGTGAGAAAATTAAGAGGTTAAAAAGTCGCAAAAAGCGACTTAAAGACTTTTGAAAAGAAAATAGGTCGTTGGCTCTATTGACCTTTACGGGGGCACATTTTTAGCTTGGTCCCCCTGTTGTTTTTTTGTTTGGGAAAATGCCTTGGTCCCAGGCGGGAGCCTGCTGTTTGGAAGGTGATCATAGTTAAGGTGATTACGTTAACTATAATCCCATGATCACCATAACCAAAATATTAACATACAGTCAAAACTCCCATTAACATACACCCTTGGGACCGAGACTTCCCGTATGTTAATGAGAGGTGTATGGTAATGGGGGAGTATGTTAATGAGAGAGCCAGTTTCCATAATTTAGCTCAGCGTATGTTAATAGGAGAGTCCGTTTAATTTTAAGGCCACATTTCGGGACACACCATACAGTCAATTTCGAAACACACCCCTCAGTTAAAGCAGCTTGGGAGACTAAGGCAATTTTTATATATCAAATTTAGAACAGCTTGGGGGACCAAGGCAAATTTTTTTATAAAAATTAAAAAACTCTGCCTTGATCCCCCAAGCTTTTTCGAAATTTTCATGAAAAAATGAGATTTGTAAAATTGTTTTTGTAGAAACAGGGCTTTAATTCGAAAAAATTCGAAAAAAGGATCGACTGTATGTTAATGGGAGAGCCAATTGTTAGAACGGGACCGAGTCTGGCCGTATGTTAATGAGAGGTGTATGTTAATGGAAGTGTATGAGTAAACAATTGGGTGGTGGTAACCCGAGGGCTACCACTAACCAAGAGGAGTGAAGACTGGGTATCTTTATTGGTATACCATGGAGTACAGGGATTGGGAATACAATCTGGAGTATTAACAATAAGAGAATTATACACTGGAGCTTTTCCTTCGGCCACTTCAGCTGGAACCATTCTTGGCGAGCAACCAAATTCAACTTCGGCTGAAGAGACCAACGGCTGAGACGAAAGCTGGATTGTTTCCCATGCATCCAAGCCAGGCACAAAGACACCACAGCTGGAGCTTGAACATCCTCTTCGCATTGCAAGTGGGAGCGCGGACTGGAGGTGAAGAACGAAAACATGCGGAGGGAATCCCGATGAGCCATTTCGCACATTTCGGAAGATCCAGGCAGAGTCGATCCATCATGCAAATCTGGAAATAGAGAAGGCGCCTTCTTGGCTCAAACTTAAGATCTGGAGCATAAACTGGAATATCAAGATCATCCTCGAGAGAAATCAGGATCTCGTCGTCTGGAGAGGACTGGAGAGGAGAAACACTAAATAGAGATTGCAACTGGGCTTTGACGCCCTATTAAATCTGGAGTATTCAGGTTTGAGACAGCGTACTGTAAACCTTGAATGAGACTGGAGATGGGCGTCTTATGATCAGGTGTGATGTCGACTGATTGCGCAGAACTGGATTTAATAGAGCTTTTACTAACCTTATTGGCAGACATCATCAATAGAGCAGCTAACAAAATCAAGATCCAAAATTAGAATAATGACTTTGCAACTAGACCCGTTCTATCGACCAAATCTGGACAAGATAAATCTGGATTTGTATTAACTTATTGAAATCTGGGACTATTTAAAGGCTGCAATAGGTTTCTTTGGGAAACCTATTGTCTCGACTGGAAATGTCGTTCAATTGAACGCAACAATCCTTACATATGTTAATGTACATATGTTAAGCCAGCCGTATGTTAATGGAGAGCGTATGTTAATTGGGGAGTATGTTAATGGGAGTTTCGACTGTAGGCATAATTGACAGGGAGAACCAAGGCATTTTTTAAGAAAAAACAACCGGGGGCCAAGCTAAAAATGTGGCCCGTAAAGGTCAACATAGCCGTCGTTTTAGCCTGTGCTTATTGCTATTTTGAAGCGAAAAAAGATTTCGGCTTCAAAAAAACGACAATTTTTTACGATTCGAATGCTGCACGAGCAATTAATCTATTAACTTTTTTTAATTTTCACAGCGAAGTTTCTTGCTTAAAAGTCTTCTAAAACAAATGAAATCTTAACTATCAAAATTGTCTCAACTTATTAAATTTTTAGGCAATGATCGGTGACCTTGGAGAATATGAGGCTCATTCTAGCGGCAGTGCAGATTCTTCGGGTCAATCTATTCCAACATCCTTGAAGTCATCTACCTCCTCTTCTGGAGGTGGAGCAGGAGGGCACTACAGCAGTGGTAGACTGAATGGAGAGGGTGATCGAGACCATCAGAGATTGATCAACACTCCCAGTCCGCTAGCAACCAGTACCCAGTAAACACATCTCTTCCAACTTCTTTCTATCGCATTTGTTGCCAAAAATCTGTCCGCTTTATGTGCCAAAGATTGTTTTATTAATTGATAAATTTCTTATTTTCAATAAAAATTATTAAAGCTAATTTGTTTATTTATTAAAATCGTGCATTACATTCACCCGGCATGTCTATTAGGTTTCGCTCAATTCGGCAGTAAGAAAAAATAATAATGTACAGCCGCCATATTACGCCATGATTGTCCGTTACTGTAAACTTACAACTTTGTAATATATTTTTTAAATTTTATAGAATTCTTTTATTTACAGGATCTTTCAAGAACTTTGGACGAATTTAAACGGCTGTAACCGTTGCTCTAGATCGAAAAAATCTGTTTTACATATAGACTCATCTATTTTTGTTTCGTATGTAATGTAAAAAATCAAACAATTTCAGATTTTACCTTACAAGGGAACCTCACATAGTGACTATTGACAAACGGTATATACCATTCAATAGCTCTTCGAGAATCCTTATTTAACTTAGACATCCGTTTTTGCCCACGGCTCGCTTTTTCAATGTAAATAACCGTTTTAATACTGCAGTTTTGGATTTTCTATCAAATAGGTACGACCAGAACCAGGTTGGAGATCAAGGGAAATCTAAAAGTTCACAAAACGCAGAAAAAAACCGAATCGATCTGCAAAAAACAATTTTTCAAATATATTCCAGGTCAAAAGTTAGCCCGTTCAAAAGTGTCAACATTTCTTGTAAGATCCTGTATTTACAAAATTATTCAAAAGTACTTACAGAAATCAAAGTAAATTGTTCAAAGATTGTTTCCAGAATTTATATCTATTAATTAGTGTCGCTCTCTTTTTTCTTGTGGAGAAAAAACTTTTTCAATTTCTAAAAACTGGCCACTTTCAATAGATTTCATCGTCCAAGTCCCTAATAATTTTATAAAATTTTATCAAATCAAATTCAAAACTTGAAGATAAAGAACCTGTAGCAATACCAGCTAACAGAACAGCTCCTTTTGCACCGCTAAACTGGTTTTCAGCTACTCGCTCAATATCAATATCCAGCAAGTTGGCTATTTGTTGCAAATAAAATTGTTGTTTGATACTCCTCCGCATACTCTATGAAAAATTACATTAAAAAGACATTTATGTGGGGATAGAAGTCAAGTTCATAGCTTTAACCATATGTATTTGAGAAATAAATTTTGTAAAGTTGAGTTAGATCTGAATGGTAACTCAAGTGAATCTTTATTGCAGACTTTCACTAACAACCATACTTGCACGCAGCGCTGACGGCGTGACGGCGCTGCAACGGCACTGCACGAGCGCCGGTGCGCCGCCGAGGGAAATTGGCCAAATTGAAGCGCCGGCGGTCAAAAAAATAAAGCGTGCCGGCGCCGTCGGCAAAATTTTGCGGGTCGCCGGCGCTTCGAAAAATGAAAAAAAAAGTATATACCGTATTTATTCTAATGTTAATTTTTTTTAATCTCCTTTCTAATTTTTTAACTGCTTCTTGGCAAACCATTTCACCACTTGAACTGCTCTCTCAATTTTTTTATATACAACAACCGAGCGAACAATCAATTTGGTAGCACTTGAAGGGAGATTGCTATCCTATTCAACATTTTTTGCTCTTGCTCAAAAACCCCGTACGGTCTAAAACTATCCTTAAAGAACCACGATTTTTGCGCGCAGCGGTTGTTCCCGCCAATTCAAAATTTTTCCCAATTATTGAATTTCTGTACTGATTTTTCAACTCGGTTTCTAACAAAACTATACCTAAAATAAAATTCTAGGCCTTGTTTTGTTAGAAACCTAGTTGAAAAATCCGTACACAAGTTCAATGATTAAGAAAAAATGGGTGGGGGACAACCGCTGCGCGCAAAAACCACGGTCCTTTAACCAACCACATGAACTGCACCCATCCATCATCACCCATAATACATTTTTTAGTCCCAGCTAACATACGCTGGTCTATTCTGGCTTGTGCTTAAAGCATAAGTCTAGTAAGGGTAATTACAGTAATTTTAGGGTGCTTGTTAGAGTGTTTTGAAGTAATTTGGAGTGGTATAAGATGGTTCGGATGTTTTAGGATGGTTTAGGGTGGTTTGAGATGGTTTAGGTCATTTGGGTGTTTTGAGATGGTTTGGACAGAACCTAAAATTTTCGGAAGAAATATAAAAAAATGCCTAGGTCCCCCTGCTGTTTTTGGACTTTCACAGATATACCGCATCCGGTATAGAAGTATTTAGTAGATGACCATACGGCTAACATGATACCTACATACAGCAAATATTCTTGATATTATCTATTTTGGACCCACTTCGTGCGGGGGTGGCCTTCTATTGGAGACTGGCCTTCTATTAGAATAAATACGGTAGTTTTAGAAGTTAACAGAAGGCACGAGACCTACTTCAGTACTATGCAAATGCTATCAGTTGCGAAAAACATCGGTTTAATGTGAATTTTATCATGTTTAAAAAGAAAATTCAAATTTCACCCTTATTGCACATAAGCCGGCGCCGCTATGTAGAAAGGTTTAAATTATTAATTATTTTATTCCTAGCCCGGCGTCGATGTCTGAGCTATGTAATAATCCGCGGCACCGAGCCGGGTGATATTAATAACTGCTAGAAACAGGTGCCTGAAGTTTAGCCGGTGTCGAGCTAACAACCCTGACATGTACTGAGTGTGTTAAGCATAGATCGCAGTCAAAACCATCATTTTTTTAAACATTTAAAAACGTATATTCAATCCAATCCTTACCTTATCACGCAGTTATCCAGATCCACTGTGATTTCATCACATAAAACCTCCCAGATGTGATACACTCTGAAGGCAATCGACTAAAGTTCTACTCAAGTGTTTTTACTCCATCGTTTCAATCCCAATTTGAATACCTCCAGCAAAGCCCGAAGCATCTGTGCTTTGGTGGTGGTAGACTTCCAGCCTAAAAATGCAGACTCAACATCCACAGGTGTTCGAATCTCATCAAAATTAGGAAGGAAACGAAGATCAGGTTCAGCAACAACCTCCTCTGCTATATCTGAGGTGTCTTCAACATTGGTGAACAACTGCATTAGGCCGGCCTGTTGAACGGACTTGGATGTGTAATTATCTCTGCCTTCCACCAAGTAGCAAGACTTTTTGTGAATTCTCCATCCAACTAGAGGATACATACCTGAACAAATAAAAAAGTAAATAGATAACTGATAAAAAGTTTTTACCCTTCATGGAAGCATGAATTTCACCCCCACTTACATAGTCTACAAAAGTTCCTGTTCCAAGAGAAATTTTAACGGAATTTTTCTTGATACATCCAGAGCCGAAAGCTGCAGCTTGCGAGTCGCCTAGCTAAAATAAAGATAAATCCTGTGAACTGAACAATTAGTTGGAGAATGACATGTTGAGTGTGAAACCATTCGAAGGCACACACTCAACTATTTTCCAATGTCAAAAAAAAATTTGAATATTTTCCACACTTGGACAAAAGGTACATAACGTCAATATCCTAAAGAAATTTCTAATTCTGAATACAGTCAAACCTCGATAATCCGCCACCCCATGGGACCGATCCGAGGGTGGCGGATTATCGAGGTGGCGGTTTAGCGGGGGTAAACTTTGTTGAGTTTCTCTGACGGCCAACCAAATCAAGCTTATCGAGGGTGGCGGTTTATCGAGGGTGGCGGTTTAGCGGGGTGGCGGATTATCGAGGTTTGACTGTATGGCAATTAGTGGGATTGTATTTTGGGAGCCCACGTAGTGCCACTATTTTTTTGGCTTGTTCCATCATTTCTAGGGGTAATTTGGGTCGCTGATTCCGAATCTGGCGTCAAAAAAGTCTAATTACCTCTAAACTGGCCAAACAAGCCAAAAAATAGTGTGCCACTACGTGGGATTGAACCTGCAACACCAAAAAACACCATTCCGTGCCAAAAACGCAAACGCTTACGCACTGCGCAATGGAAGCCACTTTTTCAAACCTAAATGGCTCCCCCCTATAAGTGAAGACACACCCGAAGCAGATTGAAAAAACCGGCAGCTCACGGGACCGCACCGGTGCCGTGAGCTGGTGTCGTAAATCGCTGCCGGTGCCGAAATTCTAAAAAAGGGAAATTACATCGGTGCGGCACCGGCACCAGGCTGCTCACGGCACCGCACCGGTGACATGAGCTAGTGCCGGTGCCGAAAAATTTCCCGTCGGTGCCGTGAGCTGGTGCCGGTGCCTCAATTTTCAGACTCGGTTCCGTGAGCCGATGCCGAAATTTTCGGGGTCGGTGCCATGATCTGGTGCCGGTGCCGCAATTTTAAGATTTACAACACTGATTTTAAGAGACATAATCTAATTTTGAAGGTTTTTTATATGAAAGTTGGCACCGTGATTTTTTCGACTTCTTTCTACCGTACACATTATATATCATTCGATTTCAAATTCAATGCCGAGCAATATGCTCTAAGATGTCAACACCGATTTATGCTGAAAATTTTTAGTTATGGCAACCACTAAAAACAACCTCTTTTCTTAAAATGGGTATAATCGGTAATCTATTTTGTATATGCTCATACAGTCGACGCTCGATTTAACACGGAAAACCCTGGTGCGCTCAATTGCGACAGCGGGTAGAACAGAATGCGCTGAACACGATGGTGCGGGTCGTTTCCGCTTCGATGTCTGACCAAGAAGGTGAAAACCGCTCCGGGAGGAAAGAGTGCATGGTCAAAATCCAGTGTGATACCCAAAGATTTTCAAGTGGTACGACATGATCGACCTACTACACCCTCATTCATATTATACCAAAATGAGCGTGAGGAATTCCGCTTTCGAATAAAATAAAGCATAGGTAACTTTTACTTGTAGAGTCGAGAAAAATCACTAAAAAACCATGATACCCCCCTGTGGTTCGAAATTTTTTTTCTCAGAATCAAAAAAACACGCGACTTTCTCATGAAATCGGGGTCGAGAAACATGAATATGAAGTTATCTCCTCCATCCGATCACTCTGGATTGTAAACTGCAACCGTAAAAACTTTTTAAATTTTACATACTTACTTTGTACAAGCCTATACCTATTCTGCTTTCTCATTTATTGCAAATTTATTTAGTATTTCATAGAAAAATCAGAAGCTACAAAAGGCACTAAAACAGGCAACATTATTATTTCGAAATGATCTGGCTTTTGCTGTTTTTATAAACTGCTAAATGATACCTGTATTTTGTGTATGTCATGAAAAAAATATGAAAAAAATATTAAAATATTAAAAATATATGTTTGCTACAATATGCTGAAATACTTGTAAATAAAAAATTGTATATGTAGAATGTTACGGCACATAGAGTTCAAAGTTAGGGGATTCCGAAAATCCGCATCTTGAGAAACAAGTAGTGATTTTTCTCGACTCTACAAGTAAAAGTTACCTATGCTTCATTTTATTCGAAAGCTGAATTCCTCACGCTCATTTTGGTATAATATGAATGAGGGTGTAGTAGGTCGATCATGTCGTACCACTTGAAAATCTTTGGGTATCACACTGGATTTTGACCATGCACTCTTTCCTCCCGGAGCGGTTTTCACCTTCTTGGTCAGACATCGAAGCGGAAACGACCCGCACCATCGTGTTCAGCGCATTCTGTTCTACCCGTTGTCGCAATTGAGCGCGCCAGGGTTTCTTCATGTTAACGTACACCCGATTTAACATACGACTCGATTTAACATACGGTTGGGTCGGTCCCTTCAATAATAGACTCCGTCAAATTACTCTCCTATTCAACATACGCTTGATTTAACATTTGGTCCCCAGGCCGTATGTCAAATCGAGCGTCGACTGTATGCGTGTTTGGGCTCATTCTACTCAGCTTGAGCAGCTCTACAGAATGGTTGTAAAAAATCGCCGTATTGTTGCGAAAATTTTGGACTTTTAGCCAATTTAAAGTAAAATCACAAATTAAAAAAAATAGATTATAGTTTCCGAATCTACAAGAAAAACTACATCTGGTAGCATCAAATGTGTGAACAATATCGAAGGCAGCTCGGGTACCTGGACCTCTGAAGTTGGAAAGTCAGACGAATTTCGACCAGAATACACAGGGGGACCAAGGCAAAATTTTTGAAATTTTTTTCACGATGAGAGCCTAAATTTCTGAAACCAAATTCATGTTCAGCATAGTCAGATTTCAAGATTGTGATCGCGACTTTTTTTTTAAAATATTCGCCTTGGTCCCTCTTGTGCTTTCTAACTAAAATTCGTCGGACTTCCCAACTTCAGAGTCCATGTATCCCGAGCTGCGTTCGATATTGCGTACCTGTTTGATGCTATCAGGCGCAAATTTTCGTGTAGATCTTCGTATCTGAAACTGCGATCTATTTTTTCGCGCCTCGGTAGCGTCACGGGTGAATACATATTTTGATTAAAAAAAAATGCGCACATCGAAATTTGTAAATTTGTTTTAAACTGGTCTGAAGCCCAAAATTGTTGGAACAGTATGGTGAAATTTTACAGCTATCTAGTAGAGCTGCTCAAGTCGAGTAGAATGAGCCCAGACACGCATATTAGCATACACAAAACAGATTACTCCTATCCGTTTCAAGAAAAAAGCTCATTTTTGGTAGTTGAAAATAAAAAACCTACTATAAAAGGCCATGAGTCAAAATTTTTAAACTAATTCAAAGTTGACATCTGAGAAAAAAAATTTCAGCGTTAAATTCGGAGTCGAATGGTATATGGAATGTATGGTAGAAAAAGATCGAAAAAATCACGGTGCCACGAAAACCTTTAAAATCACAGATTATGTCTTTCACATTTTTAACCCATCTTAAAATACAGAGTCACAAAGTGCAATATTCAAAGGCAGTGACTTTTTGGGCATTTACAAACTTACAGATGATGAAATTTTGACAGGAATACCGAAAATGTGTGGGTCGCTGATAGCGACTTGTTGAGCAGTTTCAACCAATTCAGGTAGCACATCGAGCGGGAAATCGACTATTCGTAGAATAAACTTGCCCCAGTCTCCCTACATAGAGTGAATAATTATTTCGGGCGACTATGAAGAACTTTTAAAAAGTTACCATAAAAGGATCATACATGCCAGTGGCGCTTGCGCTTGATGGTTCTGTTACAAACACCTTGCCGTTAGTCATTTTGCTGATAAGCCAGGTGTCTAAACATCCTAATGCAAGGTCGCCATCCGCCAATAACTCTCTCATGGCAGTGGAATTCTCCTAGATCAAGCTTATTAAAGCGGGGACTTCTACGGCTACTTTTTGAAATTGACTGCTAGTTAGGTTTCGACATATGTGGCCAAAAGCCACATGTGTGGCTTTCGATGTTTTCGCGCAAATTTCAAAATGCAAAAGCCACATGAAAAACCACATGTGGCTTTTCATGTGGCTGTTTAAAAAATTGAATTTTTGTGGCTTTTTTGTTGCTTCTTGATGTGGCTAAAAAGCCACATCCCTTTATTTATCCTATTAAAGCGGGGACAGTCAAAAAGGTCAAAAAGGCAAAAAGGCGGTCAAAAAGGCGAAAAAATGCCCACTTTTTTGTGAAAAAAATGACCGCTTCTGGATGTACCCTGTTATATTCATTATGCTTTATATGAGCGTAATTCTTAAAACTGGAACTGCAGTATTTTGCAGTAAATTAATGGTATATTATATGGTTGACAAAAATGCAGACTCAGTCCTTGTTATAGAGCGGTTTCACAAAAAAGCGGGCACATTTTCACAAAAAGCGGGCACTTTTTCGCCTTTTTGACTAGAACGAAAAAACGCGGGAACTTTTTCACATAACGCGGGCACTTTCTCCCCAAACGCGGGCATTTTTCAGTTTTTTACAATAAAAAAGTGTCTCACATGGTTGAGTGTGACCAGAAACCTGTGAGTTACCATGGCATCTATGAAACTATAAAGGTGATCTTTTTTCCAACAAACAATCTAGATGCAAACCTGAACATTTTCGCTGCCTTGAACCTCTCTGACCTGGTCAGAAAATGAGCCACTGTTCCAACCACATTTAATGCCTGAAATTTTGTCTGTTTTTTTTAAATTTCGTTTTGCTTACTTTGATTGTCCATGAGGAGTTCCAAGAGGCACAAGCTTGTTTGGCTCTACCATCTTTCCATGTTATTAAATTGTGGCATGTTTCAAGTGTTTTTCTATAATATATTATTAGTGGAAGGATTAGAGTAAACAGATTTAATGCCTGAAATTTTGTCTGTGAAACAGAAAAATTACTTGTTCCAGGTCACAAAAGTATTTCGTTGACAACATAAGGCAAGTGAAATCAATTGAGATAGATCAGGGATTCTTGCAACTAAATTAAGTCAACAAAAAATTTATGTAAATGAGGAGTGAAATATCAATTCTCACTAGCACATTTAACTAGACTGAAAAAAGGTATGTAAATTTGCATCAAAAGTATCGATTCAAAACAAATTACTTTTGAAATTGCTCCATAGATTAGATGGCTCAATTTCAACACAGTCACTGAAGGGAAAGTTTGGATTACCCAACACAAGTGATATCTGTAAATCGTTCTTTCTAAAATTTATTTTAAAAAAAGTAAAATAGGTACCTTTTCCTCTCTAGAAAATATAAGTTTGCATTTGTTTACAGAACTCCCATAAAGACACACCCGAAAAGTGGTAGTTCCTGGAGTTTTAAGTTACCGTATTTCCTCTAATAACTCACCCGGGTGAGTTATTTTTAGACCCTTGAAAATCGGAAAAATGTAAGGTCGATCTACAGCTTCTTGGGTGAAAATCTAAAAGCTGAAAAGTGGAATTGGTAGAGCTCGTGAGAGCTAAGAAAAGACAACAAACAGTTTTACAAAATATTGACTCTGAGCTGAGATATACCATAAATTTCCACGTATAACCCGCGCGTTATCTATGGGTGCAATTAAAAGAGAAGCCTAGGTCACAGGTTCGAATATCACTGTGTGCACATCCTATTTTTATCTTTTTGTATTTATAAGTTTAATGTCAAAATCATCCTCAGGCCCTTGGCTATCTAACAAGATCATCGCCGCAGGGTTTCACAGCATCTGGAGCTTATTTACAGACTGAAACCTGCGAAAATGTGCAAAATCGATTGTTTTGGGGGTTTTCTTTGACTGCTTAAAGGGGCATGCTCGCGCCCGATGCAATAATTCTTGCATTTCAAATTCGCGGGTACCAGGCACGCCAGAGATTTAAATTTCAAAATCGTTTTTGAAATCATTTCGAATCTTTTGTTCTAGTGCGTGGATGTTTTCGCTCCCCTTTTTTTCTGAGTATGCTCATGCGAATTGTCTAATTGACTGTAATGCTAATGGCTAGAGTCATTCTAATCTAAAGCTTTAGTGTCTTTTCTACGGTTACTATGTTGAAATGAGTGATAATTACGCATTTTCAGCCTCTACTCGGATAATCAAGATACGTCATCTCGAATTAGATAAGTTTTAGTCATATTTTTCGCCGTCTTTCTTTTTGTCTCTTGTGTATTTTTAGGTGCTTGCAAATGGATTCCACATGATCAAGCCATGAAAATATTCGTAATTCTATGTGCTGAAGACTTTGATAAGTTCGCAACATGTGTGTAGGTATGTTTTCTTTCGTTACTATCTGTACAATTGGTGATTTCAGCCGCTAGTTGCAAGAATAAGTGCTCAAGGTGTTTCATTAGATAAGTTCATCCTATTTTTCAGCCGTCTTTTTCTTTTTTCCTCTTGTCTATTTTAGGTGCCTTCAAAGTATGAGCGGAAGAAGAACAAGCATTTGAGTGATCTCTAGTCATTCTTTTTTACTTGCTGTCTGTATCGTAAATTATTTTTGAAATAAAATTATCTGAATCTCTAGTCTTTGTTCATAGTTTTTGAGTATTGCAACCCTTATCTGCAATTTATGCCTCTCCGACTAAAAAAATGTATTCAATGGAATTTTATTGCAGATCTTTCTACGAGAGATATACTAATTTAATTATTTATTAGCGCTGAAAAATGGTGTGTCCAATCTGTCAAAAAAAACAGGCTCTGATAATGGCGTGCGAATCTCTATGAGCGACAGTCGCTTAGCTCCATACCGCACACATGATAACTTCGATCCTTTTCGCGCAGGCCAAAGAGTTATAGTGTGTTACACGCATTTTCATGACAACGATTTGATTAAACGTGAGGAAATCATTGTTGGGTCAAGCCAGGTGCTTTAATTTGTCCCGGAGAAGCACAGTCCATCCAGCAACATCAAGAAAATGAAATCGGTTTTCCTACCTTCCCTGTCTTATCTACAACTCCTTTGACTCCTCGTCGGAAAAAGTTAGTGAAGTTTAGTATGCATTGTGATGTGAATAGATGAATTTTATAGCTGGTGACACCGAAGACCTCATATACTATGCCTTATGCTGCGATGGTTATTGAAGATGTAGAGCTGTCAACAGAGGAGACTTATTTGGAAGAAGATGATGAGGAAGTTCAGCCTACAGATCATTCAAAGTTTTTCATTATCCAATTAGACCAGCTCAAACTTCTGCTTCAAAATGCTATGATTGCGGGTCTGATAGAGTTTCGTCACCTCATTTTTCAAAGCAAGCTACCAACCTAAGTGTAAAGTTTTGGTGTAACGAATGCAGGCGAGTTAGTATTGGCGAGGACAGAAAAAAGTCGAGAACTCTCAGCAATATGAAGGTACTCTGAGTGTAGTAGCTGCCGCGGTTGTTGCTCCTGTCTCATTTCCGGTATCCATACACACAATTCTACTTTTAATGAGCAGAAAATAATTAGGAACTATCTTCTCTGTTTGCAAGTGCTCGAATTGGGGTTTGAGTGTTGCAACATTCCAAAGGCTTGCAAGATCATTTGTTTGGCCTGCTGTAGAAGAAGAATACAATGAGCAATCTAACTCTCTAATGGCCACAACCCTACAGAGAAGCATCTTAGTATAGAACTAACATCCTACACAAAATCATAAAAATTTTTAGAGCCCTATTGATATTTCGGTTGATGGACAGTATGATAGTCCAGGTTATAGTGCAGAGCTCTGTTGTGTGGCAGCCATTGACAATGAAACAAAACAAATAATAAGATTTGAGGCTATCGGGAAAAGCGAGACAGGTTCTAAAAACACAACCTTCAAGATTTAATCATTTGTTGTAGAAAATGTTTCAACTCGTATGGAGCTTGAGGGTGTGAAACGATGCATCCAGGGTCTTGAAAAATTAGGAGTGCTTATAGGTTCAGTTACAAGTGATAGGCATACACAAGTTCGGTCATACTTAGCATCCCAAAAACCAAGCATACAGCATTTCTTTGACGCCTGGCACATGCTGAAAAGCATTAGACGTTCTATAATTACTGTAAGACAATGACAAATATTGTAAGCTCATCATGATCTTCGCCACATAGAATTTCAAATCCTTTGATTGTTCTTCTTCCGCTCATACTTTGAAGGCACCTAAAATAGACAAGAGGAAAAAAGAAAAAGACGGCTGAAAAATAGGATGAACTTATCTAATGAAACACCTTGAGCACTTATTCTTGCAACTAGCGGCTGAAATCACCAATTGTACAGATAGTAACGAAAGAAAACATACCTACACACATGTTGCGAACTTATCAAAGTCTTCAGCACATAGAATTACGAATATTTTCATGGCTTGATCATGTGGAATCCATTTGCAAGCACCTAAAAATACACAAGAGACAAAAAGCAGAAGACGGCGAAAAATATGACTAAAACTTATCTAATTCGAGATGACGTATCTTGATTATCCGAGTAGAGGCTGAAAATGCGTAATTATCACTCATTTCAACATAGTAACCGTAGAAAAGACACTAAAGCTTTAGATTAGAATGACTCTAGCCATTAGCATTACAGTCAATTAGACAATTCGCATGAGCATACTCAGAAAAAAAGGGAGCGAAAACATCCACGCACTAGAACAAAAGATTCGAAATGATTTCAAAAACGATTTTGAAATTTAAATCTCTGGCGTGCCTGGTACCCGCGAATTTGAAATGCAAGAATTATTGCATCGGGCGCGAGCATGCCCCTTTAATTGGTTTTATCTGACTTTTTTCTTTAAAGGGGCATGCCCGTGCGTTAAGGCGCGAACCAGCAGTTTTTTTCGATTTTTTCGAATGGTCCCATTTTTCACTCGTCCTACGTCAAATCTAATATAGATGACCTTATACTGCTTTTAAAAACTAGACAGAAAACTTAAAAAATCTAGACGAGAACGAATTTAAAATTTATCGAGAAAGAAAAGAACTGCTGGTTCGCGCCTTTTCTCCCATCGGGCACGATCATGCCCCTTTAAAGAAACTGTCTCTTCCTTATCACAGTGATTTGAAAGGTTTGAATGCGCGCGGGACCACACAGATTTTGTCAATAATAATTTCGAATCTTTTTTGTTCCATTTATTCTTTCAAAAATTAATTTGTAAATTTGTTCAAAATTTAGAACCATTCATTAATCGAGCCAACGTTGCTCGACAATGCCAGATCGGACTACTTATTCGACTTTCACTGCTTCCCAACTGCCACTGACGACATGCGACTTATATCGAGTAGAACAGAACGCTTAAAATTAAAATACAAACAAAAAAATAATTCGAAAACATTATTGACGAAGTGAGTGGGGGAGTGGAGGAAGCCATTTACACTACGTATACGCAGAGAAAGTCAAGGTCAAAGCCAAAGTCATGGGGTGTGTACGCACAGGAAGTCAAAGTCAATGTCAAAGTCAAAGTCGCGGTTAAAGTCAAGGTGAAAGTCAAAGCCAAAGTCATGGGGTGTGTACGCACAGGAAGTCAAAGTCAAGGTCATCAATCAAAAACAATATACTCATCCACAGAATTATAATGGCTCTTTCACGGACTGCGACTTAGACTGAGACTTAGACTTAGACTGAGACTGAGACTTAGACTGAGACTAAGAGGTGTTCATGTAGCCAAAATAGTCTCAGTCTAAGTCTCAGTCTAAGTCTAAGGTGTTCACGGACTGAGACTTAGACTGAGACTTAGACTTAGACTGAGACTTAGACTAAGAAATAAGTTTGACTTTTTCACCTGTTTACAATGCAATGTTCACAATATATTCAATTTTTTTATTTATTATTTCTTTTTTCAAATCATTTCTTCCTGAAAATCTACGCTACCAACTCCATTAAAAAATTCTACAAGCTTTTTTCTCATGTCTTTTGCATTGGCATTGGCATCTTCTCCAGTCAGCCCGGTGCTTATTCCACGCCAACTCTGAAAGGCTGCCATCACTCTGTTGAAGTCTGTTTCCTCCTCCATCTCTTCGATAAGAAAATTGTTACAAACGTATAGTTGCAGTCGATGATCCAAGAGCTCTTTTCCAATTTAAGAAAGACATACAGAAAAGCTTGGATGATTATGAGGATTGGTTGGTCGAGAAAGAAACCATGCCATAATCATTTAACATTGTTAAAAATTTATTCATCCTGTTTTTAAAACATGAAATCACTAAATAAGTTGAGTAATAAAAAATAATATAAAAACGCAAACACATAAAAAATAAGTCTAAGTCTCAGTCTAAGTCTCAGTCCGTGAACACCTTTGACTGAGACTTAGACTAAGACTTAGACTTAGACTGAGACTGAGACTAAGGAGTGTTCATGTAGCCAAAAAAGTCTCAGTCTAAGTCTCAGTCTAAGTCTAAGTCGCAGTCCGTGAAAGAGCCATAACGGAAACTTTATTAAACACCAACGGACAGCAAATCAAATAATTTCATTCTGCCAACCATCAGTCGAATCGGCCATGATTTCTAAACATAGAAGAGATAAGCCCAATTTGTAAATAAAAACGCCTTTACTGCAACGAGCAATGTATGTAGCAGCACAATGCACCACTGATCAGTAAAGAAGATCAAAAATAAGACACAAAAAATTCCGAAAAAACTTTACTTTGACTTTCTGTTTCAAACTTTTTTGAAACGCCAATCAAAGTCAGAGTCAAGGGCAAAGTCAAGTCAAAGTTGACTTGCAGGTTGACTTGCAAGTCAACTTTCTGTGCGTACACACAAAAAACTTTGACTTTGACCTTGACTTTGACTGGTTATGGATAAAAATTCCGCCGCAAAAGTTCCGCCAACATAAATTCCGCCGCATAAATTCTGCCAACGTAAATTCCGCCACATAAATTCCGCCAACATAAATTCCGCCACATACATTTCGCGACAAAATTTTAAACTCACTGTCGATTTGTCCTTATGTTCGGGTGAATTATATTGTTGAATTTGTTAGCTCTCGACTTTTTATTTTGTTAGAAAGATTTTGTGTGTTCTGCTCTATTTTGTTTTTTTCTGAATTTGCAATGGAAATCAAAACAAACAAAGGAAATTCTATGCCGCTTTGTGACGGGTTCCTGATGTGCAAGGACAAGGTCAGCAGAGATGGTCTTCGACAACTTTGACAATGTAAGGACAAGGTCAGTGGATGCAAAGGACGTGCCATCTCCGCGATTGGATCGCTGGTTCTGACGCAAACCCAAGCACGACAGTCATGGGGCGAGTCCGGCTGAAGTCAGGGTATGCCTTTTTCATCGTTTTCAAGAAATTTTGTTATTGTCCGGTTTTAGAAGAAACAACGCTTGACGCTTGTGAAAAATCTAGCCGGACAAAGCCTTTCCACTTCATCGCAGGAAATTCTAACGATGGCTAAGATGGGATTGAGCGAGCAAGAGATCGGTGCAATGCCAAAGGACATCAACATCAAGAGACTGGTAACAAAAAAGGTTTATCCTTTTATTTTATCGAAATGATTTTAGGTCGCGAATGTCCGCAAACCGAAAGAAGCAGTTTATGTGGATAAGAATTTGGTTGACATGGTGCTGAGCAATGACTTCAAAACGACAACTCGAGGTGGCCGCTTCCTTCTATATGATTCGCGAGGGCTCGAGCCAAACAAGCCAGTGATTCTCATCTTTGCTTCTGATCGCGGACTGGACTTCCTGATGGAAAATAATCGCTGGTCCATTGACGGTAATTTTTAAAGTCTTGTCGCAATATTTTGATTTTCATTTTCCTAAGAGAAATCTACGAATTTATTTCAAATTAGAACCGAGCAACCGAGGCTATTGATTCAATTTTTATCTGATTACGGTTTCTATCTTTCAGGAACCTTTTTCTGCTGTCCCGTCTACTTTTGCGAGGAATTAGACTTTTTTGACGCCAGATGCGGGATCAGCGACCCAAATTACCTCTAAACTGGCCGAATAAGCCAAAAAAATAGTGGAACACTACGTGGGATTGAACCTGCAACACCAAAAAACACCATTTTGGGTCAAAAAACGCGAGCACTTACGCACTGCGCCATGGAAGCCACTTTTTCAAACCTAAATGGCTTCCCCCCCCCCTTTAAGTCACCTGTTTCATACACGAAAATGTAGGGTACGCGACGATTCACGCCCGGGACAATTCACGCCCGGGGACAATTCACGCCCGGGGACAATTCACGCTCGGACGATTCACGCCCCAGGACGATTCACGCCCCTAGATAATTCGCATTAAGTAACTTTATTTATTTACTTTTCTATTTATCAAACCATCTAAATCACCCAGAATCGGGATAATAAGCGTAGCTACACACCCTAAAGGTTTAGTTATTTAGTTAACTCTGACTCGCACCCTCACTCTCACCCAACAGGAAAAAACACTTTCAGTGAAGATTTCGCAGGAATTTTAATTTTTTAGTCTGAATCAACCAAATCAAGTGGTCGTCCACTTAGATCAAAAAAAATTATTTTTTCGGGTTCCAAAACTTGTTTTCTGGACTAATTCGGGCATGCTGAAGATGGTTTGATAGTGGTTAAATGCCGTTTGAAGGGTATTTTTGAGTTTTGGTAAAATAAATTGTACTCGAATACTCAAAAAACATCAAACAAAACCTTATTTTTAGGGTTGTCGAGTACTCGAAATTTTCGAGTACTCGACTCGATACTCGAAACCTGAAAATTTCGAATATTACTCGAAATTACTCGATTTCGAGTAGAATTTTTGTCGAAAAAATTGGTTAAAAATTTAATCATTTGAAGTTGTTAAGGCATAATAAAGCCATAAAAAGGAGAAAATTTGGTCCTCGTGCACATTTTCGATTTTTAAATTCTATATTTCGAACTCAAAATTTTCGATTACTACTCATTTGCGCAAAACTCATGAGTTTGCGCAAATGAGTTTTGCGCAAATTTTTTAAAGTTAAAGGTTCGAATCCTAGTGGTAGCAGAATTTTTTTGAATAACAACCATAAACTAGTTTTTGTAAGACCAGTAAATTTCAGATTGGATAGGAGGTCCACTTGGTACTTCTTTTGAATACGCATTCACCTCGAAAATCCGATATTTCGGATTAAACTGAAAGTAATTAAAAATCAATGTACCCTATCCAGAATCGTGTCCTGAACACGGTTTGTTAAGACCAAAATGCTGTTTAACCAACTGGAATGTCAATACCGTGGGTAGTTACCTACTTTAAGGTGGTCGACCTTAAACTTTTGTGGATTATTCTGAGTAAGAAAAAAATAATAGTATAATAGTATAATAATAGCAAATAATAGTAAAATAAGTTATTTTACTATTATCAAAGCATCTTCAGCATGTCCGAATTAATACAGAAAACAGGTTTTGGAACATGAAAAACGTAAAAAAGTTTTGCTCCAAGTGGTCGACCACTTGGTTTTGTTGTACCCAAATAGTCGTACCCCGGTTGGGGAACTTAGGTAGTGTAGTGATACCGGGGTAGTAATATTTTGGTCTTGTAAAGAACTTTTAAAAGTTAGAATTTTTTCTATGATTCAACCTCAATTCTACTGAATTACCCATGCATCAACAAACCAAGTGGTCGTCCACTTGGAGCAAAAAAATTTTACGTTTTTCATGTTAAAATAGTGCGCAGGTACGATCCCACGTAGTGGCACGCTATTTTGTTTGGCTTTTTTGGCCAGTTCTAGGTGTGATTAGACTTTTTTAACGTTAGATTCGGAATCACCGACCCAAATTACCCCTAGAATTGGTCAAACAAGTCAAAATAAATAGTATGTCACCACTTGGGATCGAACCTGCAACACCATTTGGGCCAAAAACACGAACGCTTCCGCACTGCGCCGTGAAGCCTATATGTTCAACCCTAAATGGCTTCCCCCTCGTTTAACACAGCTAACTTTAATCCAGTGGAAGTCCACCAAATTACCAATGGACCCCCATCGACTGCCAGTGGCAATTTGGTGGACTTCCACTGGCAATAAGTGGTACCACTGGTAAATTGGTGGTGTACCACTGGCAATTCGGTGGACTACCAGCGGCAATTCGATGGACTTCCACTGGATAAAAAAATGTGGTCAATCCCAAGAGGAATCGAACTCTAGATTGTTCCGACCAGTGCCTAACGACTTATCCACTAGACCACCATGTCGTTTTTATTGGTTAAGGTAGAACTTGGTGTATATACCTTATTTCCGACTTTTTTGCATTTATTTTTTAGTACAAGCCCATACCGCTCAAGTTTATTTAAAAGCCCAAGAAACCCAGTCTTGGTCGTTCGTTATCCGAGATTATTACAGGAATGGGAGGTTTGTATAAGAGAGCTGGAGAAGCTGCATGTTAAATCATTCTTAGATAAGTAATGGATACTATGAAGTTTGATCGTGAGATTTTTCTTAACCTAAATCTCAAAAAATTCATTTTTTGTTACTTATGATTTTCGGGAAGCGGCCAGTTAGTAACGACTTTTTTAATTGAACGTTTTTAATTGGAATAATTTTAATTGGAATAATGTTTAAAGGGGAGGGGGGGGATGCAAATACTAATGCGAATATTTCGAACTCACAGATTCGATTCCCAGTGGATGAATAATTTTTATAAATTTTTACTCTACATTCTAGGCCGAAAACTATCGAGCAATCAATTGCAATCATTTCTGCACTGATTTACTGTCACTTAATGCCCTAATTTTGAGATCTCATGCAAATGACCATTAAAATAAAGGTGAACCGGTACAATGATACGTACTTAGTTGTATGCCGCCTCAACCTCTACCAATTTTATTTATTTCTCAACTCGTTTAGTAACTTTTTAGACTCTTGAGGAATCAGAACGAAAAATTTCCACAGCAAAGTCACTTCAGAAATATGGGTAACTTGCGAAGGTTTGAATAAGGAATGAAAGAGTATCATCGAGGGGTAAGATTTCGGCATTATTAGGGGTTGACCGACATTTGCGCGCCAACACTTGCGCGCCGACACTTACGCGCCGTGACTTTGCGCACTGACATTTGCGCGCGACATTTGCGCAGGACATTTGCGCACGATGAAACACCATGACAAAACTTTTTGTAGCCAAAGTATAAGAAAAAAATTGCCTATCCAGGTGGACATCCAGATTCACCACTTGTACCAGAATATGGATTGAGTGGACCAAAACAGTTAGCGTATTTCCTCTAATAGAAGCCCCGGGGCTTCTATTTTATGGATGCCCTCCAGGGGGGTTATATTAGAGGGGGGGGGCTTGTATTAGAGGAGGGCTTTTATTTTGAAACTCGCCGCGCGGAAGGCGCGGAAAAATTTTGAGTCATAATTTTTTTACGCCATCCTCTGATCGCTTATAATTTTCTATATAACATTGTTGAAAAAGTGTTTAAACATCAAAAGCACTGATTCTATATTCGTAGTTTACCCACTGTTTCTCTCGGAGGCGTTCTAGCTAAATTTATTTGGGCGTATTGGAATTTCGCAGCAAATTATCTTTATTTTTCAGCAAATTTTGTTTCAACTTTTCTATTAGTTTACATATACTTTTTATGAAATTATTAACACCATTGTGTAGCTAAAGTGTCATTTAGAGTAATAACTTTGCAGAATATCTGAGAATAGCCTCTGGATGGCCAAGGCCAAACCACATGGGGGATCAATCGAAAATTGTGTTTTCACATCATATATCAAACAAATTCCTATAAAAATTGAGTCGTTCTGCGTTCACAGAATTTCAAAATTTGTCCTAGACAAAAAGTTATGGCCTATTAAAAGTGTTCGAATTTCTCGACTCACCCTGTACTTTTCGAAGGTAAAAAATCAGAAAGAAAAAAGTGAGACAAAATTTGCTCCGAAATCAAGATAATTTTCTGCGAAATATCGTTATGCCTTCTTTTTATGTGACCTATGCTGCCGACTTATTTTCTTGTTCCTCAAACGTAAACCGACGTCACTTCGTATCGTTTGTTGCTGATTTTCTGCTGATAATTACTGCATAAAGCAACTAATTAAACCAACAAAATACCCGCTAAAATAGTACTCGATGTAGTTTTTGCTTTGAAATTCACTCATTCAGAAGTATTCCAGCGATCCACTTCGAAAGATGCGCTTGGCAAATACATAAAGACATTCTTTATATCTTTACCACGTTTAGCAACACCTATTTATCGAAAAAAAAATGATTCTGGGGTTTATATAAAAAGGGGCTTATATTTTTAGGATACCCACTAGAGGGAGGGGCTTATATTAGACGGGGCTTATAATAGGAGGGGGCTTCTATTAGAGGAAATACGGTAACTTCTTTATTTCAACCTATACACTAGGTATCCATTTATCAGAGTTATCTATTGATCTCCATATATCTCCATCCACCTAAACACACTGGGCATTGAATATTACTACCTAGGCCCTCCACCTGAGTATGTACTAAGAATTCATTTTTTGTTACTTATGATTTTGGGAACCGGCCAGTTAGTATCGACTTTTTTAATTTTCTCCGTGTCGCGCACGGGCATGCTCCTTTGACGTTTTTCGAATTTCGATCATGACTCGAGTTCGTTTCTTCTCTGTATGATATCTCAAATAAAGGCTTAAAATCTTGGCTGCATTTTAGTTTATGAAACATATGTTTTGTAGTAAAAAGTCAGAAAATTTCGACGAAACCAGTTAGAGGAAAACCACACGATTGATTTTCGAAAAGTTAGCATATATTACGCTGAATACCAGCACCAGCAGGTGTGAAATCATGCTCTGGTGATATTGTTAGATGGTCAAGAGTGTGCAGGTTTCAAAAAACAAAAAATTTTCAAACCTAACATTCGAAAATTTTTGAACCCGAACTTCGAATCTAACTGACCATTCGAAAACTTTCGAACTCAAACTTCGAATCGAATGTTCAAAAATTTCGAATGTTTGACAGCCCTATTTTATAAATTAAGTATGCTAAACACGAATCCGGTGTTAGAATTCTGTTTTTGCCTAGCAGGGACGTCAAAATGAATTTTTCGCAGAGTTATCCGTTACAGAATTATAGAAGTTGCCTCCTGAGGCATTTGCTGGTTGGTCAACTACCGTGTAATGAATGAAAAATTGCTTGGAGTTGTGTCTCGATCCAGGTTTGAGGGTACAGTCGAACCTCGATATAACGTACCCCCTGGGGGCCAGGCAAAGGGGTACGTTATATCGAGGGCAGAAACCAAATAGATGACAGGTGTACGTTATATCAAGGGTTTGTAAAATATTCAGGTGATGTCTCTTTACTCTTCTTACCGCCGGCACATTTGTCACCTGTAATCATTACGATATGCATTTTGCTGTACCTAACTTTAACCCTAAAACGGTACTTCTTTAGTTTACATCACACCTCAAATTTTTCGATTTTCTTGCAAATTTTGTTTGAAATTTTTTGTTTGCTCGTTCATTTTTCATCCGTCATTTTATCCTTTCGGTTTCAGTATGGACGAACTTCGAAGCTTCACTCTCTCAAAGCTCTACAACAAGTTGCTCAAATGGACTGATGAGGATTTCGTGGAGTGGTTTCAACATCTCAAACTCCTTCACTCGTTTCGAACTTGCGTGTGTGGATCCAAAATGCGCCTTCGAAGCAAAAAGAACGATAAAACTTATCCGATGTGGCAATGCCAGATCAAAAGTGTCGAAAGAAAAAGGGTTCCTTGTTGGTACGTTCTTTGAAGGTGCTCATCTGTCTTTAAAAGAGGTTTGTCTTTTTTTCTTGGTTGGTTACTGAATTTTGTTTCAGATATTTCAATTGTCTTAATTCTGGTGCCACGATATGGGCAAAGGGAATATATAAGGGAATAAAAAATTTGCAAGAAAATCGAAAAAAATGAGGTGTGATGTAAACTAAAGAAGTACCCCTAAAACTACGGCAAGGTCTTTTTACATCGTAGCAAACTTTGTGTTTTTTTAATAAACTGCAAAGGAATCACCATTTTTGATATTTATCTTTATATATCAATTTTTCATGCTCTTTCTGTCTGTGCATTCAGATTTTTATTTTTTACGCAAAAAAGTGAATGTTTTAAGGCGTTTAAAAATAGGTTCAAAACTGATGTTGTTTAAGTAAGGCCAATTCTGGCTGTTGGCGAGGGCAAACCTCGATACTTTTAATTTAGGGAGGTAGCACAAAGATAGGCTGATATATTTCATCAAACAGTTTTGATTTATATTTCGCTTCGGCTTTGGAGTACTCATCGAAACTAAAAGGGAAACATTAAATGACTACAGAAAATATTGCAGAAGCAGAAAAAGAGAAAAAACTCTATGAAATTGGTAAATATAACACACTATTTTTTAAGGGTACGTTATAGCGAGGGTAACGTAAAGGTCAGTGTTATCTGCAAAGGGTACGTTATATCAAGGGGTACGTTATATCAAGGGTACGTTATAGCGGGGTAAACTTATTGTAATTTAAAGTAAATCCAACCAATGGTCTCAAGGGGTACGTTATATCGAGTGGTACGTTATATTGAGGGTACGTTATATCGAAGTTTGACTGTACAAACTTTTGACAAATTCAACGATTCAACGAAATCGAACGATATCGTAATCAATGAGACTTTAATTATTTAAATAACAAGACCGTATTTCACGTTTAAAAATGGCATTCCCATGCTAATGGTGTACCATTTCTCGTCCTTCGAAACCTGGAATTATTGCGAATTCGAACTTAATAAATTCGAATTAAAAAATTTGCACAATGTACTATTGGAACTTTTACCAATTGGGATTTGAAAATTGGCGCAACGCCAAACTCGTCCAAAAAGCAACTTGATTTCTTACCAACTAGGCCAAAAGCATTCTGATTTTTTTACCAATTGGGCCAAATAGCAATTTAAATTTTGATAGATTGCGCCAAAGTCACCGTTCTAGTGTTAAAGAGTCCCCCTATCTTTCTTTTTCATCGGTTTATCCCTGTATAGGCTCGTTTAGAGCTGTTCGGTATGAATTAAAGTGGTTTACGGTGATTTGCATGGTATGAGTATTCGGCCCAGTTGATAAAATACTAATTAGTGTTTGGCCAAGTTAGTAAAAAATCAAATCAATTTTTGGCCCAGTTGGTGAAAAATCAAAATGCTTTTCGGCCCAGTTAGTAAGAAATCAAGATGATTTTGGCCCAGCTATGGCATTGTGCCAGTTATCTTTCATCGGATTAATAAAGTTTGAATTTGCAAGAATTCCAATTAGGAAAAGACGGGGTTTGGTACACCCCATGCTAATAAGTGGTGGTGCCGGCGAATTCAAAAAAAAATCCCTATCATTGAATTTCTGTAAGGAATTTTCAACTTGGTTTCCATTAAAACAAGGCCTAGAATTTGAAGGACCATTTGCAAAATTTGAATTCGCGCGGGACCACAGTAATTTTGTCAATAATGTTTTCGAATTATTATTTTTGTATGCATTTGAAATTTGAATTTTTTTATTAGTCAATATAAAACACAATAATGCAGTAGGAAAGTGTAGTGCAACGGAAGTTGTCGAACTCGTCCGCATAGTCAAGCAACGTTGGGCTCAACTAGTAGATGGTTCAAAGTTTTGTGAAAATTTCAAATGCAAATAAAAATTTAAAAATATTTTTTGACAAAATTAGGGTGGCCCTGCACGAACTCAAATTTTGCAAATTTCTGTGCTTATCAAATTTCATGGTCTTTTAATTTTAGGTATGCTTTTCTTAGAAACCAAGTTGAAAAATATTAGGTTGTGTAAAAAGTTTTGACAAAAAGTACGCGGTGAAAATTCAAAAAATATTTTTCCGAAATATGTCTTGAAACGACATTTCTAGGGGTAAAATGACACGCTGAGCACGAATCTGTGCTCAGAAATGGCTCGGAGCTCATTTTTGTTAAAGGTATGGCAAAGTTGCCAATTCGTTGGAAGAAAGTTGTTAATTGTTGTGGGGATTACTTTGAATAAATTTGTTTTAACTTGTGTAGATGAATAAAATGTAAGAAGTTAAAATGGCTCTTTTCTCAGCTTTTCATAAGTCGCACGGCATTTCTGAGCACAGATTCGTGCTCAGCGTGTCATTTTACCCCTAGAAATGTAGTTTCAAGACATATTTCGGAAAAATATTTTTTGAATTTTCACCGCGTACTTTTTGTCAAAACTTTTTACACAACCTAATACGTACAGAAGTTCAGTGATTAGGAAAAATTTTGAATTCCCGGGCACCACCTCTTATCACCGTAGGAATGCCCTTTGAGAAAACTTGTGATCTGACAACCATACTTTGTCAGTTTGATCCAGTGGAATACCACAAACTGCCAGTGGTACGCCACAAAGTGCCACTGGAATGCCACTAATTACCACTGGAATGCCACTTAGTTAATTGGTCCAGTGGTAATCCAGTGGATTACCACTGGATTCCGCTAAGTCCAGTGGTAATCCACTGGTTTACCACTGGATTTAACGATTTTGGTGGCATTCCACTGGCATTTTGTGGCATTCCAGTGGCACTTTGTGGCATTCCACTGAATTAAAATTAGCTGTGAACACCACCAGAATTCGAACCTGTAACCTAATAGCGCATCAATTTACCAGACATCGTTAACCAGGATATAAATTTAGCGCCGAGAATTATCTAGGGGCGTGAATTATCTAGGGGCGTGAATTGTCCTGGGGCGTGAATTGTCCCGGGCGTGAATCGTCCCGGGCGTGAATTGTCCCGAGCGTGAATTGTCCCCGGCGTGAATTGTCCCGGGCGTGAATCGTCCCGGGCGTGAATTGTCCTGGGCGTTAATTGTCCGTGTACCGAAAATGAAGCCAAGATTCGTGGTTTTCATTTCAGCTATCATACACAGAAAAGGTAAGATTGAGTTAAAGGACCATACTTGTTGATGCAAATGAGAATTTGTCAAATTCAAATGCGCGCGGGACAGTTCTCTTTTGTCTCTCACTATACTCTTTTGAGTCGCTCGAAATAACTGCAAAGAGTAAAGTTCGAGACGAAAGTGTCCCGCGCGCATTTGAATTTGCCAAATTTTCATTTGCATCAACAAGTATGGTCCTTTAAGGTAGGTTGTCAAAATGGAGGGGATGAGTTATTAGAGGATATACGGTATTCTACTGACATTGTTTTTCGAGATTTATGTTTAGCTGTTTATGCCGTAAATGCCATTGAAGGTTCAATTCAACACACCTATGTCAACGCCTGAAAACTGAATATTGACAAAAATCGCTATAAATTTTAATTATTGACCTATGAAGTAGCCGCCCCGAATATCTACCATATCCCTGTCATCCATGACTTCATCTACTCAGAGATAATGTGAAGGATGTAAGGAAAAATGCCGCTAGCATAGAAAACTATGCAACAGCAACTGAGTGGATTCTCATATCCTTATTTTAGATGTTTAAATATAATGGACGCCAATTTCATGGCGTTTCATTCCCATTTCTTTTCTTTGCTCACTTGCATCATTCCTGTCAAATTTCGATAATTTCCTATAGAGACAGAAATCGGGGTTTTGCTTAGACACATTTTTGACCTAACTTTTGAGTAAAAGTGGTGGATGAAAAGTTTATGCCTTTATGCTACTTTTTATTCCTCTATAGATTGGTTCTTTCACTTTTTGTTTTTTTTACTTGGAAATTGTTACCTGCGACCCTAAACAACGAAATTGAGGATTTCGGGGCCCGATTTGTCAATTTCGGGGTTCAGGGTGGCAGGTCAAAATTTTTCAAGGAGAAAACAAAAAATAAGAACCAATCAATACAGGAATAAAAAGTATCATATAGGTACAAACTTTTCAACCACCACTTTTACTTAAAAATTAGGTCAAAAAAATTGTTTGAAGCAAAACACGAAACCCCCATTTCTGTCTCCAATTTCCTACCCAAGCTCTCAAAAATTTTGCTTCTCTTAATTTTTCGCATTTAGTTGAACGTGAGCAAAACGTCTTTCCCTTTAAAAATTATTGGGTTGCACCCTATTAAAAATTCGTATAAGTTATTTGGAACTCAGTTTGTCAAAAAAACTGTCAAAAACCGGATCCTTTTTCAACGTGCAATGTCTGCTGCAATCGAAGTAAAGGTTGACAAGAAAATAGCGGTAATTTTAAGTTTTCCTTTTCTCAAAACTTCCCTGGGCTTAGAAAATGACGCAAGCTGCTGCAGAGCTTTCCGTGATGCCAACCTTCATTCAAGAACGTATCGAGATGTTCGACAAGCTGATGGCAGATCACAAGGCTGAAATTGCAAACAAGGTACAGTTTTTCGAGTGTCCTCATTTGCAGTAGTAAAAGTCACTCATTTTTTAGCCGCGCTTTCCAATAAAAATCTTTACCGGATGGGAACCAGGTAGATGGTGTTGCTTGGGAAACTACTCCGCATCAAGTTGCACACGGAATCAGTCCTGGGTTGGCCAACAATGCTGTTATTTCTAAAGTCAATGGAGAGGTGTGTTTTTTTTTCTTTTTAGAGTTGGTTAATTAAACAAAATTTCTAGCTGTGGGATTTGGATCGCCCATTGGAAGGGATTCTTCGCTGAGCATCTTAAAGTTCGATAATGATGAGGCGAAGCAGGTTTTCTGGCATAGTTCGGCTCACGTCTTGGGAGAAGCCTGCGAGCGTTACTGCGGGAGTCATCTGTGTTACGGTTAGTTTAATTTTTTTTCATGTTTAAGCTATGTCTGACTTTTTCAGGTCCGCCGATCGCAGATGGTTTTTACTACGATATGTACAAGGAGGTAATTTGCCATATGGTTACCCTTTACACAGCAATTATTCATTAGGATCTGACCATTTCGCAAGATGACTTTCCAAAGCTGCAAAAAATTGCTGAATCTGTGGTGAAAGTGAGACTAATTTTTACAACTTTTTTTTTATTGTCTTTGTACTCCTATCTTTTGTAGGACAAGCAAGTCTTTGAACGTTTGGAAATGAAAAAAGAAGACCTGCTGAAAATGTTTGCCTATAATAAGTTCAAGGTTTTAACCTCTAGGAATTTTCGGTAATACTTGTGTTGATTTAGGTTCGTATTCTTGAAGAAAAAGTCACGACTCCAACTACAACGGTCTATCGCTGTGGACCTTTAATCGATCTGTGTCGTGGCCCTCATGTTCGTGATACAGGGAAAATCAAGGTAGACTTTCCTGTCTTAATCTTATATTCGTGTTTTACATGACATATAACTTTCGGCGCTAGTAGCGAATGCGCCCCCCCCCCCAAGAATCCGACCTTATAAAATTGCTGTAACTACCCTTGCAAACAACAAGTTTAGGCTTAGCCCTTAGGCTTGGGGTAGGCCAGCGTACAGAAGTTATGACTAATGAAGGGTTTGCGCACATTTTCCGGGGTCTGGGACATAAATTTGGGTACTTTTTACTAAAGTAAAAAAAGTTGAAAATCGTTGGTGGGGGGGGGGGGTGGAGGTTATTCGCTACTAGGGTCAACTTTTCTTATGACAATGATTCAGGCTATGGCGATCACAAAAGCAAGTAGCTCATATTGGCAGGGAAACGCAAATGCGGAATCTTTGCAGCGTGTCTACGGAATGTAAGATTTTTTTTAGCATTAACTGAAAGAAACTTTTTTTGATTCGCAGCTCTTTCCCTGACAGTAAGCAATTAAAAGAGTGGCAGAAATTACAGGTTTATATTGTACGAAAATTATTTTCTCTGACTTCTTGCTGTTCAGGAAGAAGCGGCAAAACGAGACCATCGCAAAATTGGGAAGGACCAGGAGCTGTGGTTTTTCGATGTTATGAGTCCTGGATCAGCGTTCTGGTATCCAAAGGGAACCCACATATACAACACCCTCGTCGAGTTCATACGAAAGCAGTACAGAAGTCGTGGCTTTAAGGAGGTCGGGGTTTATGCAAACCGCTTATACACAAATGGCTTTTAGATTATCACTCCCAATATGTATAACTCAAAGCTGTGGCAGAAGTCTGGTCACTGGGAGCATTATGCTGAAAACATGTTCGGTATATTCTCTTTCCTACACATTCTTTTTTGAACACGTTTCCGATTGCAGTTTCGAGGTCGAGAAAGAGCAGTTCGGATTAAAGCCGGTAGCTCATGTTTTAGTAAGATAAACAATTCGATATTCTGATTCTTATTTAGATGAACTGTCCTGGTCATTGCCTGCTGTTCGACAGCAAAGTGCGTACCTACAATGAGCTTCCTCTTCGTTTTGCTGATTTCGGTGTTCTTCATAGGTGTGTGCTGATGAGTATCCTAAAGCATTTTTAAGCGTATCCTATCTAAATTGTACAGGAATGAGATGAGTGGTGCACTTACTGGTTTGACTCGTGTCAGGCGCTTCCAGCAAGACGACGCCCACATATTTTGTAGACAAAACCAGATCGGAGAGGGTATTTTTCAGTTCATTTATTGCTCACCTTTTACAAAATTATCGATTTTATAGAAATTCGCGCTTGCTTGGATTTCCTCAATCACTGCTACGTCAATGTCTTTGGTTTTACATTCAAGCTTTATCTTAGCACACGTCCGGAAGAAGGATATCTTGGTAGCTTGGATACGTGGGAGTCAGCAGAAGCTCAATTAAAAGGAGCTTTGGATGCTTGTGGTCATCCGTGGGAGTTAAATGCTGGAGATGGTGCTTTCTACGGTCCGAAGGTCAGTTCTATTTTGTTTTTTTTATGCAGGGTTTTCTTCGACATTGTTGAATTTAGATAGATATCTCCATCCAAGATGCTTTAAAGCGGTTTCACCAGTGTGGCACTATTCAACTAGATTTCCAGCTTCCTATGCGATTTGATTTGAAATACTACGAGTGAGGCATTTTATCTAATTTTTTTTCTTAGCTTATAAGTTTCCTAAGTGAGAATCAGAAACAACATGCTCCTGTCATGATCCATCGTGCAGTCTTGGGTTCTATTGAAAGAATGACAGCTATTTTAGCAGAAAACTTTGCCGGAAAATGGCCCTTTTGGCTTTCTCCTCGGCAATTGATGATTATAACAGGTTTCTTATGATTATTACAATTTTTGGTGATAATATATGGATGTAGTGCACAAGGCTGTTGAGGAATATGCAAATTTTGTTCATGCGAGACTATTCGACGCTGGATTTGAAGTCGAGTTTGATGAAGACAGTTCCGATACACTCAATAAAAGAATTTGCAAAGCTCAGCTGGCACAGTTTAACTTTATTTTGGTGGTTGGTCAAGCTGAAAAAGATAATGGGACAGTCAATGTTCGTACTCGTGATAATCAGGTTAAAGTTAATTCATTGCATTGCTATGGTCATTGCTATGTGTGCCCAATCCGATTAACATCAATTTATAGGTGCGTGGAGAGATCACGGTAGACGATTTGATCGCCAAGCTGAAGCGATTCCGGGATGATTGCACGAAAGACACAGAAAATGCGGAAGAGTTCAGTGCTTGAAAAATTTATGATTTGTTTTAAGAGAACGTTGTTTCGTTGAATTATGCACTATTCCTGAATAAAGGGGGGTTATTTATATTGATTTTGGTTGTCCAGTCAGATGAGAAGTTTTCCATTATCAATTATGAAGGGCTGTACCCCGAAATTTAAGCGGCATTTTTCTAAGTGGTCGATTTGCTAAGCGATCATTTTGACAAGAATTTTTTTTGCTAAGCGACAAATTGCTAAGAATTTTTTCGTTAAGGCGCCCATTTGCTAAGAATTTATTTGCTAAGGCATTCTTTTCTTAAGTCCCAATTTGCTAAGAACTTTTCTGCCTTTTTGTACTTTCCCTTTTCTCAATGTTCTGATAGGGGATTACGGACATTTTTCCGCCGATTTTTTTTGTTTTTATTAGTTTCAACGTGGGATCTAGGTAAATGATAATTCCAGATTGTGTCAAAACTAGCCGACCATCCTAAACCACCCAAAGTACTCTAAAACCACCCTAAATACCCAAACCAAACCCGAACCTGAAAAATTAAAATTTCTTAAAAATAAAAAATAAGCCAATTTTCTAACTCAAAATTGTGTGGGGAATTGGGGTTGTTAAGCCCAAAGTTGCGGTTTCACGCACCCCAACCTCAATACCTGGTGCAGGTATCACCTGGCCAAATGGATGTCCACCTGGATGACCTAAAAATGAAAAAGTTGAAATAAAAAAAAATCTATTTTTTCAAACTAACAAATTTGCGAAGAATTGGGCTTGTTGAGACAAAAGTGCGATTTCACCTACCCGATACTAAATCTAAAGTTGGGCACACCTGGACAGGTTGATATCCAGGTAACTCAAGAGTAGAGGTATATTCACCCAAATGACCTGAAAGGTCAAAGTTTAGTATTTTTATATCTGAAATTACGGTAAAAGATAAAGTGTGCACCCAGGTGGATTCGAACCAGCAATCTCGGCGATGGATATCAAAGTGGTCGTCCACTTGGATCAAAATTTTTTTTTACGTTTTCGGGTTCCAAAATAATTCTTCTGCACTAATTCGAGCATGCTGAATATGGTTTGACATTGGTAAAATCACGTTTTATCGAGAAATTTTTCGGTTATGGTAAATTCTTGATTATGATAAATCAAGAGTTCACAATAACTCATAAATCTCTTGATAAAACGTGATTTTACCACTGTCAAACCATCTTCAGCCTGCTCGAATTAGTGCAGAAAAAGTATTTTGGAACCCGAAAACGTAAAAAAATTTTTTGATCTAAGTGGACGACCACTTGGATAGCCACCGCCGAGGATGCTGGTTCGAATCCACCTAGGAGCGTACCTTATTTTTCTCATAATTTTGAGTGTTTACGTGGCGTAAAGGTCCATATAATTCATCACCAAGGTTACTGGTTCGAATCCCTCTGGGTGCAATCAATCCAGAGTACAGGACCCTGATTCAAATTTAACCGTTTTTAAAACATAATTTGGATTGAATCGTTTGGGTTTCCAGGTCTGTGCCCCGAAATTGAACCGAACCGAAGAAGATGTAGCTTAACAAACAAGATCTTTATCAAAACAACTACTTAGCGAAAAAATTCTTAGCAAAACGACCATTTAGCAAATTGGCGCTTAAATTGTGAATTCTTAGCAAAAGCGCGCTTAAATTTTTTTTCTTAGCAAAACGACCGCTTAGCAAATCGACCACTTAGCAAATCATCGCTTAAATTTCGGGGTACAGCCTTATGAAGCACTAAGATTTATTCTCTAAAAATATCATTTTCATTTTGCTGTTCTTTGTTCTTGCTGGCTTTTCTTCCTTTTTTGCTTCTTGGAATTTGTATTAAGCTTGCTCCGCTTTTAGCATAAAATGCTATCAAGTACTTGGTTTCGGCGGTTAATATTTTTTCTGGCAATAGGAAATATGATCCCGTATTCTTCGCGATGGAATTAGGTTGTGGGTTCGAATCGCGCTGAAAGCAAAGCTTCCTAGACTTCTCCTTTTCGGAAACTTTTTTTATTAAGAAACATTCCTATTGTATTCAGGGATCAAGAATTTGATCTTAATCGGGATAAAATAGGATGTTTTGGCGCAACTGTAATATAACAACCCCCCCCCCCCCCAAAAAAAAAAGCGCTACTGTAATATACCCGGCTACCAGACAATTTCTAATATTTTTACAATTTGTCGCGCGACATTTTCTAATATTTTTCGGTAAATTCGGGACAAAACAACCGAATTTACCGAAAAATATTAGAAAATGTCGCGCGACAAATTCTAAAAATATTAGAAATTGTCTGGTAGCCATATACTTTTCTTCCACCGGTAGGACACCCTTTCCGGCCAAATATCAAAGATGTTGAACATCGTTTTGAATACTGGGGCTTACCGCATAAGTAACTCTGGTATGCATGTTTTTTCATGCATCCAGAGTCACTTTCGAGTGACTCTAGTGTCTAAGGTATGTGGGTGTGCGCATCTCAACTTCAAGCAACCAAGCCCCCTGCGCCCCGAAGTGGGCGCAGGGGGCTTGAAAATTAGAGATGCGCGCACTAACTTACCTTTTACATGATTCCGAGAAGTACACTTGATCATAAAATGCATATAGAGTCTATTTTTGCCACGGCCCAAGTTGAAAAACATGGTAAAGCAGCTGAAAAAAAAGTGGCCCCTGTATTATTCCCTTCCCCTCCCAATACAGCCCATAATCCCCTCTAAGCTGCTTTTCTGGTTCTTTTATGGCAAAATTATTGCATAAAAATGGTTTTTAGACACTCCCAAAAAGTCGATTTTGGGGGGGGGGCATATTACAGTAGGTCCGATTTTCGGGGGGGGGGGTATATTACAGTAGCTTTTGAGGGGGGGGGTATATGACAGTAGCGTCGATGTTTTATATCCTATTCTCTCCTAAACGATCCTACTAGGATCCATATCCTAAAATATCCTATTTATGATATTTTTACTAAAAGATCCTAAATAGGATACTCTGTATAAAGGATCCTATTTAGGATCCTTAAGTCACAAAGGATCCTAACAAGAGAAGGCTGACCGAGACAAGCGGACAATCTGGTGCAGTTTTTCACGTAGATCATTTTCGGATATAGGAGTATGGGTTTTTGGATGACATGAAGTGACCCAATTACCGGTTTGGAGTGGGCGACCATTTCAAAGAAAGTGGACAATCTCCCGCGAGGCAGACACCGCGTAACTATAGACCACAGTGGCAGCAGGGAAGAAAGCAAAAGGAAAACGCCAGAAGTACCTTCGAGCGGATGAGAACATCTTGCGCGTCGTTGAAGACTTTGAAGAAAGAAGCACGTGGGATTATCTGACCGGAATAGCTCACAGTTACCAAATGGATGATTAGAATTATTGTTATGTTTCTTCTCACTTTATGTTAAGTTATGTTTTGTTCTGAATAAACTTTTGTTATGGAAATGTTGTCTTATATGTGTTGAATATTTTTAAAAAATTTAAAAATATTTTTGACAAAATTAGGGTGGCCCTGCACGAACTCAAATTTTGCAAATTTCTGTGCTTATCAAATTTCATGGTCTTTTAATTTTAGGTATGCTTTTCTTAGAAACCAAGTTGAAAAATATTAGGTTGTGTAAAAAGTTTTGACAAAAAGTACGCGGTGAAAATTCAAAAAATATTTTCCGAAATATGTCTTGAAACGACATTTCTAGGGGTAAAATGACACGCTGAGCACGAATCTGTGCTCAGAAATGGCTCGGAGCTCATTTTTTGTTAAAGGTATGGCAAAGTTGCCAATTCGTTGGAAGAAAGTTGTTAATTGTTGTGGGGATTACTTTGAATAAATTTGTTTTAACTTGTGTAGATGAATAAAATGTAAGAAGTTAAAATGGCTCTTTTCTCAGCTTTTCATAAGTCGCACGGCATTTCTGAGCACAGATTCGTGCTCAGCGTGTCATTTTACCCCTAGAAATGTAGTTTCAAGACATATTTCGGAAAAATATTTTTGAATTTTCACCGCGTACTTTTTGTCAAAACTTTTTACACAACCTAATACGTACAGAAGTTCAGTGATTAGGAAAAAATTTGAATTCCCGGGCACCACCTCTTATCACCGTAGGAATGCCCCTTTGAGAAAACTTGTGATCTGACAACCATACTTTGTCAGTTTGATCCAGTGGAATACCACAAACTGCCAGTGGTACGCCACAAAGTGCCACTGGAATGCCACTAATTACCACTGGAATGCCACTTAGTTAATTGGTCCAGTGGTAATCCAGTGGATTACCACTGGATTCCGCTAAGTCCAGTGGTAATCCACTGGTTTACCACTGGATTTAACGATTTTGGTGGCATTCCACTGGCATTTTGTGGCATTCCAGTGGCACTTTGTGGCATTCCACTGAATTAAAATTAGCTGTGAACACCACCAGAATTCGAACCTGTAACCTAATAGCGCATCAATTTACCAGACATCGTTAACCAGGATATAAATTTAGCGCCGAGAATTATCTAGGGGCGTGAATTATCTAGGGGCGTGAATTGTCCTGGGGCGTGAATTGTCCCGGGCGTGAATCGTCCGGGCGTGAATTGTCCCGAGCGTGAATTGTCCCGGGCGTGAATTGTCCCGGGCGTGAATCGTCCCGGGCGTGAATTGTCCTGGGCGTTAATTGTCCGTGTACCGAAAATGAAGCCAAGATTCGTGGTTTTCATTTCAGCTATCATACACAGAAAAGGTAAGATTGAGTTAAAGGACCATACTTGTTGATGCAAATGAGAATTTGTCAAATTCAAATGCGCGCGGGACAGTTCTCTTTTGTCTCTCACTATACTCTTTTGAGTCGCTCGAAATAACTGCAAAGAGTAAAGTTCGAGACGAAAGTGTCCCGCGCGCATTTGAATTTGCCAAATTTTCATTTGCATCAACAAGTATGGTCCTTTAAGGTAGGTTGTCAAAATGGAGGGGATGAGTTATTAGAGGATATACGGTATTCTACTGACATTGTTTTTCGAGATTTATGTTTAGCTGTTTATGCCGTAAATGCCATTGAAGGTTCAATTCAACACACCTATGTCAACGCCTGAAAACTGAATATTGACAAAATCGCTATAAATTTTAATTATTGACCTATGAAGTAGCCGCCCCGAATATCTACCATATCCCTGTCATCCATGACTTCATCTACTCAGAGATAATGTGAAGGATGTAAGGAAAAATGCCGCTAGCATAGAAAACTATGCAACAGCAACTGAGTGGATTCTCATATCCTTATTTTAGATGTTTAAATATAATGGACGCCAATTTCATGGCGTTTCATTCCCATTTCTTTTCTTTGCTCACTTGCATCATTCCTGTCAAATTTCGATAATTTCCTATAGAGACAGAAATCGGGGTTTTGCTTAGACACATTTTTTGACCTAACTTTTGAGTAAAAGTGGTGGATGAAAAGTTTATGCCTTTATGCTACTTTTTATTCCTCTATAGATTGGTTCTTTCACTTTTTGTTTTTTTTACTTGGAAATTGTTACCTGCGACCCTAAACAACGAAATTGAGGATTTCGGGGCCCCGATTTGTCAATTTCGGGGTTCAGGGTGGCAGGTCAAAATTTTTCAAGGAGAAAACAAAAAATAAAAGAACCAATCAATACAGGAATAAAAAGTATCATATAGGTACAAACTTTTCAACCACCACTTTTACTTAAAAATTAGGTCAAAAAAATTGTTTGAAGCAAAACACGAAACCCCATTTCTGTCTCCAATTTCCTACCCAAGCTCTCAAAAATTTTGCTTCTCTTAATTTTTCGCATTTAGTTGAACGTGAGCAAAACGTCTTTCCCTTTAAAAATTATTGGGTTGCACCCTATTAAAAATTCGTATAAGTTATTTGGAACTCAGTTTGTCAAAAAAACTGTCAAAAACCGGATCCTTTTTCAACGTGCAATGTCTGCTGCAATCGAAGTAAAGGTTGACAAGAAATAGCGGTAATTTTAAGTTTTCCTTTTCTCAAAACTTCCCTGGGCTTAGAAAATGACGCAAGCTGCTGCAGAGCTTTCCGTGATGCCAACCTTCATTCAAGAACGTATCGAGATGTTCGACAAGCTGATGGCAGATCACAAGGCTGAAATTGCAAACAAGGTACAGTTTTTCGAGTGTCCTCATTTGCAGTAGTAAAAGTCACTCATTTTTTAGCCGCGCTTTCCAATAAAAATATCTTTACCGGATGGGAACCAGGTAGATGGTGTTGCTTGGGAAACTACTCCGCATCAAGTTGCACACGGAATCAGTCCTGGGTTGGCCAACAATGCTGTTATTTCTAAAGTCAATGGAGAGGTGTGTTTTTTTTTCTTTTTAGAGTTGGTTAATTAAACAAAATTTCTAGCTGTGGGATTTGGATCGCCCATTGGAAGGGGATTCTTCGCTGAGCATCTTAAAGTTCGATAATGATGAGGCGAAGCAGGTTTTCTGGCATAGTTCGGCTCACGTCTTGGGAGAAGCCTGCGAGCGTTACTGCGGGAGTCATCTGTGTTACGGTTAGTTTAATTTTTTTCATGTTTAAGCTATGTCTGACTTTTTCAGGTCCGCCGATCGCAGATGGTTTTTACTACGATATGTACAAGGAGGTAATTTGCCATATGGTTACCCTTTACACAGCAATTATTCATTAGGATCTGACCATTTCGCAAGATGACTTTCCAAAGCTGCAAAAAATTGCTGAATCTGTGGTGAAAGTGAGACTAATTTTTACAACTTTTTTTTATTGTCTTTGTACTCCTATCTTTTGTAGGACAAGCAAGTCTTTGAACGTTTGGAAATGAAAAAAGAAGACCTGCTGAAAATGTTTGCCTATAATAAGTTCAAGGTTTTAACCTCTAGGAATTTTCGGTAATACTTGTGTTGATTTAGGTTCGTATTCTTGAAGAAAAAGTCACGACTCCAACTACAACGGTCTATCGCTGTGGACCTTTAATCGATCTGTGTCGTGGCCCTCATGTTCGTGATACAGGGAAAATCAAGGTAGACTTTCCTGTCTTAATCTTATATTCGTGTTTTACATGACATATAACTTTTCGGCGCTAGTAGCGAATGCGCCCCCCCCCCCCAAGAATCCGACCTTATAAAATTGCTGTAACTACCCTTGCAAACAACAAGTTTAGGCTTAGCCCTTAGGCTTGGGGTAGGCCAGCGTACAGAAGTTATGACTAATGAAGGGTTTGCGCACATTTTCCGGGGTCTGGGACATAAATTTGGGTACTTTTTACTAAAGTAAAAAAAGTTGAAAATCGTTGGTGGGGGGGGGGTGGAGGTTATTCGCTACTAGGGTCAACTTTTCTTATGACAATGATTCAGGCTATGGCGATCACAAAAGCAAGTAGCTCATATTGGCAGGGAAACGCAAATGCGGAATCTTTGCAGCGTGTCTACGGAATGTAAGATTTTTTTTAGCATTAACTGAAAGAAACTTTTTTTGATTCGCAGCTCTTTCCCTGACAGTAAGCAATTAAAAGAGTGGCAGAAATTACAGGTTTATATTGTACGAAAATTATTTTCTCTGACTTCTTGCTGTTCAGGAAGAAGCGGCAAAACGAGACCATCGCAAAATTGGGAAGGACCAGGAGCTGTGGTTTTTCGATGTTATGAGTCCTGGATCAGCGTTCTGGTATCCAAAGGGAACCCACATATACAACACCCTCGTCGAGTTCATACGAAAGCAGTACAGAAGTCGTGGCTTTAAGGAGGTCGGGGTTTATGCAAACCGCTTATACACAAATGGCTTTTAGATTATCACTCCCAATATGTATAACTCAAAGCTGTGGCAGAAGTCTGGTCACTGGGAGCATTATGCTGAAAACATGTTTCGGTATATTCTCTTTCCTACACATTCTTTTTTGAACACGTTTCCGATTGCAGTTTCGAGGTCGAGAAAGAGCAGTTCGGATTAAAGCCGGTAGCTCATGTTTTAGTAAGATAAACAATTCGATATTCTGATTCTTATTTAGATGAACTGTCCTGGTCATTGCCTGCTGTTCGACAGCAAAGTGCGTACCTACAATGAGCTTCCTCTTCGTTTTGCTGATTTCGGTGTTCTTCATAGGTGTGTGCTGATGAGTATCCTAAAGCATTTTTAAGCGTATCCTATCTAAATTGTACAGGAATGAGATGAGTGGTGCACTTACTGGTTTGACTCGTGTCAGGCGCTTCCAGCAAGACGACGCCCACATATTTTGTAGACAAAACCAGATCGGAGAGGGTATTTTTCAGTTCATTTATTGCTCACCTTTTACAAAATTATCGATTTATAGAAATTCGCGCTTGCTTGGATTTCCTCAATCACTGCTACGTCAATGTCTTTGGTTTTACATTCAAGCTTTATCTTAGCACACGTCCGGAAGAAGGATATCTTGGTAGCTTGGATACGTGGGAGTCAGCAGAAGCTCAATTAAAAGGAGCTTTGGATGCTTGTGGTCATCCGTGGGAGTTAAATGCTGGAGATGGTGCTTTCTACGGTCCGAAGGTCAGTTCTATTTTGTTTTTTTTATGCAGGGTTTTCTTCGACATTGTTGAATTTAGATAGATATCTCCATCCAAGATGCTTTAAAGCGGTTTCACCAGTGTGGCACTATTCAACTAGATTTCCAGCTTCCTATGCGATTTGATTTGAAATACTACGAGTGAGGCATTTTATCTAATTTTTTTTCTTAGCTTATAAGTTTCCTAAGTGAGAATCAGAAACAACATGCTCCTGTCATGATCCATCGTGCAGTCTTGGGTTCTATTGAAAGAATGACAGCTATTTTAGCAGAAAACTTTGCCGGAAAATGGCCCTTTTGGCTTTCTCCTCGGCAATTGATGATTATAACAGGTTTCTTATGATTATTACAATTTTTGGTGATAATATATGGATGTAGTGCACAAGGCTGTTGAGGAATATGCAAATTTTGTTCATGCGAGACTATTCGACGCTGGATTTGAAGTCGAGTTTGATGAAGACAGTTCCGATACACTCAATAAAAGAATTTGCAAAGCTCAGCTGGCACAGTTTAACTTTATTTTGGTGGTTGGTCAAGCTGAAAAAGATAATGGGACAGTCAATGTTCGTACTCGTGATAATCAGGTTAAAGTTAATTCATTGCATTGCTATGGTCATTGCTATGTGTGCCCAATCCGATTAACATCAATTTATAGGTGCGTGGAGAGATCACGGTAGACGATTTGATCGCCAAGCTGAAGCGATTCCGGGATGATTGCACGAAAGACACAGAAAATGCGGAAGAGTTCAGTGCTTGAAAAATTTATGATTTGTTTTAAGAGAACGTTGTTTCGTTGAATTATGCACTATTCCTGAATAAAGGGGGGTTATTTATATTGATTTTGGTTGTCCAGTCAGATGAGAAGTTTTCCATTATCAATTATGAAGGGCTGTACCCCGAAATTTAAGCGGCATTTTTCTAAGTGGTCG
This sequence comes from Ditylenchus dipsaci, assembly GCA_004194705.1. Taxonomy (NCBI): domain Eukaryota; kingdom Metazoa; phylum Nematoda; class Chromadorea; order Rhabditida; family Anguinidae; genus Ditylenchus; species Ditylenchus dipsaci. The sequence continues at coordinate 100,938 of SADC01001177.1, forward strand.
ATTTGCTAAGCGATCATTTTGACAAGAATTTTTTTTGCTAAGCGACAAATTGCTAAGAATTTTTTCGTTAAGGCGCCCATTTGCTAAGAATTTATTTGCTAAGGCATTCTTTTCTTAAGTCCCAATTTGCTAAGAACTTTTCTGCCTTTTTGTACTTTCCCTTTTCTCAATGTTCTGATAGGGATTACGGACATTTTCCGCCGATTTTTTTGTTTTTATTAGTTTCAACGTGGGATCTAGGTAAATGATAATTCCAGATTGTGTCAAAACTAGCCGACCCATCCTAAACCACCCAAAGTACTCTAAAACCACCCTAAATACCCAAACCAAACCCGAACCTGAAAAATTAAAATTTCTTAAAAATAAAAAATAAGCCAATTTTTCTAACTCAAAATTGTGTGGGGAATTGGGGTTGTTAAGCCCAAAGTTGCGGTTTCACGCACCCCAACCTCAATACCTGGTGCAGGTATCACCTGGCCAAATGGATGTCCACCTGGATGACCTAAAAATGAAAAAGTTGAAATAAAAAAAAATCTATTTTTTCAAACTAACAAATTTGCGAAGAATTGGGCTTGTTGAGACAAAAGTGCGATTTCACCTACCCGATACTAAATCTAAAGTTGGGCACACCTGGACAGGTTGATATCCAGGTAACTCAAGAGTAGAGGTATATTCACCCAAATGACCTGAAAGGTCAAAGTTTAGTATTTTTATATCTGAAATTACGGTAAAAGATAAAGTGTGCACCCAGGTGGATTCGAACAGCAATCTCGGCGATGGATATCAAAGTGGTCGTCCACTTGGATCAAAATTTTTTTTTACGTTTTCGGGTTCCAAAATAATTCTTCTGCACTAATTCGAGCATGCTGAATATGGTTTGACATTGGTAAAATCACGTTTTATCGAGAAATTTTTCGGTTATGGTAAATTCTTGATTATGATAAATCAAGAGTTCACAATAACTCATAAATCTCTTGATAAAACGTGATTTTACCACTGTCAAACCATCTTCAGCCTGCTCGAATTAGTGCAGAAAAAGTATTTTGGAACCCGAAAACGTAAAAAAATTTTTTGATCTAAGTGGACGACCACTTGGATAGCCACCGCCGAGGATGCTGGTTCGAATCCACCTAGGAGCGTACCTTATTTTTCTCATAATTTTGAGTGTTTACGTGGCGTAAAGGTCCATATAATTCATCACCAAGGTTACTGGTTCGAATCCTCTGGGTGCAATCAATCCAGAGTACAGGACCCTGATTCAAATTTAACCGTTTTTAAAACATAATTTTGGATTGAATCGTTTGGGTTTCCAGGTCTGTGCCCCGAAATTGAACCGAACCGAAGAAGATGTAGCTTAACAAACAAGATCTTTATCAAAACAACTACTTAGCGAAAAATTCTTAGCAAAACGACCATTTAGCAAATTGGCGCTTAAATTGTGAATTCTTAGCAAAAGCGCGCTTAAATTTTTTTTCTTAGCAAAACGACCGCTTAGCAAATCGACCACTTAGCAAATCATCGCTTAAATTTCGGGGTACAGCCTTATGAAGCACTAAGATTTATTCTCTAAAAATATCATTTTCATTTTGCTGTTCTTTGTTCTTGCTGGCTTTTCTTCCTTTTTTGCTTCTTGGAATTTGTATTAAGCTTGCTCCGCTTTTAGCATAAATGCTATCAAGTACTTGGTTTCGGCGGTTAATATTTTTCTGGCAATAGGAAATATGATCCCGTATTCTTCGCGATGGAATTAGGTTGTGGGTTCGAATCGCGCTGAAAGCAAAGCTTCCTAGACTTCTCCTTTTCGGAAACTTTTTTTATTAAGAAACATTCCTATTGTATTCAGGGATCAAGAATTTGATCTTAATCGGGATAAAATAGGATGTTTTGGCGCAACTGTAATATAACAACCCCCCCCCCCCCCCCAAAAAAAAAAGCGCTACTGTAATATACCCGGCTACCAGACAATTTCTAATATTTTTACAATTTGTCGCGCGACATTTTCTAATATTTTTCGGTAAATTCGGGACAAAACAACCGAATTTACCGAAAAATATTAGAAAATGTCGCGCGACAAATTCTAAAAATTTAGAATTGTCTGGTAGCCATATACTACTCTTCATTCCATCCCGAGTAGGTCTATGCATCCCTTCAAGCGTGCCAAACTATGCAAAGATTAACACTCATGATTTGATCATAAAAACATGGGCTTACCAGCATAATGCTAATCCTCTGGAATGCATGTATTTTTAGACATAGCGACCAGAGGTCCATATCCTATATCAGAGTAGATACTCTATAGGATCCTATTTAGGATATGGATCCTAACAAGTTCTGTTGGATGGATCATGAAGTGACCCAATTACCGGTTTGGAGTGGGCGACCATTTCAAAGAAAGTGGACAATCTCCCGCGAGGCAGACACCGCGTAACTATAGACCACAGTGGCAGCAGGGAAAGAAAGCAAAAGGAAAACGCCAGAAGTACCTTCGAGCGGATGAGAACATCTTGCGCGTCGTTGAAGACTTTGAAGAAAGAAGCACGTGGATTATCTGACCGGAATAGCTCACAGTTACCAAATGGATGATTAGAATTATTGTTATGTTTCTTCTCACTTTATGTTAAGTTATGTTTTGTTCTGAATAAACTTTTGTTATGGAAATGTTGTCTTATATGTGTTGCCTTTTGTTTTATAGATCTTTTTGCGCTATATATGAACTTTTAAATAGGGTTAGCATGTATTTTAACAGTAAAAATAATTTTTCGGGGAAAAGAGTCATTCGGGGAAAAGAACTTACGGGGAAAAGAACTTTTCGGGGAAAAGAGTCATTCGGGGAAAAGAACTTTTCGGGGAAAAGAGTCTTTCGGGGAAAAAGGTGTACCCCCGAAGGGGCTTGGAGTTGAGATGCGCACACCCACATTCCTTAGACACAAATCACTCGAAAGCGACTCTGAATGCATGAACAGTGTCTAAGCATGTTTTAGGTGCTGAAAATGATAGAAAAGGCTAAAAACGAGTGGGAAAGCACTTTTCATGTTTGTGGGTATTTTACCACGTTTCGGTCAGTGAGGCTGGGCAAAAGAGCTTTTTATGCATTTTTTTTTATCAAGAATCTTGCTCAAAATCATGTATAAGGTTAGCAAGTGCGCTCTAGCTCTTAAGCCCCTGTGCCCCTTCGGGGGCTTGGAGTTGAGATGCGCACACCCATATACCTGGTGACTCTGGATGCATGAAAAAGCATGCATACCAGAGTTTATTTATGCGGTAGGCCCCAGTATTCAAAACTATGTTCAACATCTTCTTGTAAGTGGGCCCTGTGTGATTAGTGGCCCCCTTTTATTCCCTTCCCCTCCCTATACAGCCCTTATTCCCTTTTAAACAGGGTTCGCAGATGTCTTGATTTATCAGGAATTTCCTGATTTTTCAATTCAAATCCTGATTTTCGATCGCCAAAAATCAGGATTACCTGATTTTTGGAGACTTTTTTGTTCAAAATCCTGATTTTTAGAGATTTTTTTGTTCAAAATCCTGATTTTTAGAGATTTTTTTGTCCAAAATCCTGATTTTCCGTTTTTTCATCTGCGAACCCTGCTTTTAAATTCAAAAGGCGCCAATTTGAATTTTTCAAATTTTGGCTAAAAAACCCCTGTGGTTCGAATTTTTTTTTCTCAGAATCAAAAAACACGCGGCTTTCTCATGAAATCGGGGTCGAGAAACACGAATATGAAGTTATCTCCTCCATCCGATCAGTCCCCGTGGGGGGGGATTCTGAACTCATTTTTCAGCGAATTAGGGGGCATTTTTCAGCAATTAGGGGGCAAAATTAAATACCACCCTTTTTCTAAAAGGCCGTATCTTAACCATCAGATTTTCAAAACTATTTCTGTAGAATGGGTAAGAAGCAACATTGAGCAAGAAGGTTGTTTAAGCACTAAGCCATGAATTAAAATTTTGACCACCTAAAGTGATTAAAATGCTCGTGAAACTCTCGAAATGGGCTCAATCGTGTTTGGAGCCGCATGCTGATTTTTCGTCACAAATGCATAATAAACCGATGGCAAATTTTGAAGAAAAATAACAGGGCTACACAATGGTATATTTGAAATAGTTTTTTGAAATTTTTTAGATATCTAATCATTAGCTTTAACAACGAGCAAGGACTTTTCTTCCACCCGGTAGGACACCCTTTTCGGCCAAATATCAAAGATGTTGAACATCGTTTTGAATACTGGGCTTACCGCATAAGTAACTCTGGTATGCATGTTTTTTCATGCATCCAGAGTCACTTTCGAGTGATTTGTGTCTAAGGTATGTGGGTGTGCGCATCTCAACTCCAAGCCCCCTGCGCCCCGAAGTGGGCGCAGGGGGCTTGAAAATTAGAGATGCGCGCACTAACTTACCTTTTACATGATTCCGAGAAGTACACTTGATCATAAAATGCATATAGAGTCTATTTTTGCCACGGCCCGAGTTGAAAAACATGGTAAAGCAGCTAAAAAAAAGTGGCCCTGTATTATTCCCTTCCCCTCCCAATACAGCCCATAATCCCCTCTAAGCTGCTTTTCTGGTTCTTTTATAGCAAAATTATTACTTAAAAATGGTTTTTAAGTACTTATAAAAATCTGGTTTTGGGGGGGGGGGGTTGGTTGGTACACTGGAATAGCTTTTGGAGGGGGGTACAAGGGGGTACAATGGAATGGAATAGCGGCTAGGTTACTTTGACTAAAGGATCCTGATTAGGATACTCTAGTCAAAAAACCTAACTATGATATTTTTTTGACTAAAGGATCCTAAATAGGATCCTTGACGCTACTCGTTATTATTTATATCTTTTTATATCTCGTCCTATTTGCTCTCAATTTAATAAGGAATAGGAGCAATTTCTCATCCCTGATTGTAATGTGTTATGATCTAAATTTATCTGGAATACAACATTATTTTCTACAATTTATATTCGCATATTGTGTGAGAAGAAGACAATCGGGGGTTTTAAATGGAAAGTTCAAACTTCACATCGACGGATGCCTAAAGAGTAAGTTTGACTATTGTTTTTCAGGATTAAAAATCAAGCTATACCGCCTTAGCCAATTCTACAATAGAGGAGAGTTTTACCACCATCTTTGCTGCCTCTTGCAGAGAGTCGCAAGCTAAGATGCGCAATTTAGAGTTGGCAATCAGCGCCTTGGCGTCTTCCACTCGAGTTCCTGTAAAGATCTGTCTTTTATTAAAATACGTTAATCAAGAAATATCACCCTGAAGTCGCACGACCACAGGGATCTTAAGATCCAGTTCCGTTGCGGCTTTAATGATTCCCTGTGCAATAACATCACATCGCATAATACCACCAAAAATGTTAACAAGGATTGCATGTACTTTTGTTTTGTCAGCTTTAAATCAAAGAATTAGACCACCTTCATATAATTGTTTTTTTTGTACCAGTAATGATCTTGAAAGCCTCAGTCACTTGCTCAACCGTCGCTCCACCACCCACTGAAAAATAAAAAAATTCAGAACAGAAATTACAACAATTATACAGTTACGTATCTTTCAAATATTTTGGTTTGGCGTATAGTTCTCAAAAGCATCAAATTTGATGCTCAGCATCAAAAACTTTGGCGTTTTTTAAAGGAGCATGCCCGTGCGTTACACGGAGAAAAGGCGGGGACTACTAGTTTTTTTCCACTAGTTTTTTTTCTTTCTCATTAAATATTTTCATGCGTTTTCATCTAGCATTTTTAAATTTTCTGCCTAACTTTTAAAAGTAGAATAAGGTCATCAATATCAGATCGAACGCGAAACGATTGAAAAATGGGATGGTTCAAAAAAAATTGCTGGTCCCCGCCTTAACTTTTTGAAAACGCACGGGCATGCTCCTTTAAGCATCAAAATAGCATCAAAAGTCATCAAAGCAGCATCGAGACAGCATCAAAACAGAATCAAAAATTTTGGCGACAGAAAAAGTTGTTTTGTCGACAAATTTTGTTTGCGATATACAAATTGTGTTTTAGCGACAGAGAAAAGTTTTAACCCTTAAATGCGCATACCATGACGCGGCCGTTTTTTCCAAATACATATTACATATTTGATTACAAGTCAAAAATTTTGATGCTGTTTTGATGATTTTCGATGCTATTTTTATGCCTAAAAAACGCCAAAGTTTTTGATGCTGAGCATCAAATTTGATGCTTTTGAGAGCTAAAGTTTGGTGATAGAAATGATCAACAATGGATCAAATTGAAAACTCCCGGCAAATCCGTGAATTTTCTTGGCAAATTAATGAATTTTCCCAGCTAAAGCTTTTATTCTTCGTCATTTTTTTTTCAATTATTAATTTGTTTAAATCAGCTAATAGCCCAGAATCTCAGCTTTCTTACAAGCTATCAACTTGCCAGACTATATTTCAAGAATTTGGAGAAAAAGTTCATTAAATAGATCAAATTTTCGGAAAAATTTGCCTTGTTTAAAGAACCTTTTCTCTAAGTTTTTGAAACCTGGTTTGGTAAGTTGATAGCCCGAAAGAAAGTTGAGATTCTGGGCTACACGCTCTATTGAAAAGAAAGTGACCAATAATAAAGGCATTTACAAATTCACCGGGAAAATTCACGGATTCGCCGGGACACTTCACATACAGCCTATCCAGATTTTTTGAAATTCAGTGTAGCTTTGGCATTGTCTTTAAAAACGAGTAGCGTTAAAAAGAATGCGATCTTCTTACCATTTGGCATAATGCCAAATGAGGAAAATGCCGAATGCAAACTACCGTTTGGCAAAATGCCAAACGGTAAAAATGCCCAACGGTAAAAATGCCCAATGGTAAAAATGCCCAACGGTAAAAATGTCTTTTGTAATTAATGCAAACGGTAAAATGCCCGATGGATTTTTCCCAAATAGCGAAAATGCTCCATAGAATTTTGTCGAATAAGACTTTTCCTTATTCTGCATAAGCTTTTTCTAGTTCACATTTTGACTTTAACATGCATTTATTTCAGCATCAAGCAAGAAAAAATGGCAAGCTATAACAGCTATGATGATCTCTTCGATAACGAGAGCAATGAATCGAGCATAGAAGATGAGATCTACGATGAAACAGATAACGAAGAAGATGCGGAAGAAGAAATTCTTGAGCTTGACGAGCATGTAAGCATTGCGGATTTGAAAGACAAGAAGCAGAGGAAAGTAAGCACATTCATTAGATATTATTGTTAGCTGTTTGTGTTGTATTCTAAGCTGCTTTTTTAAAGGTAGTACACGATTCAGCTCTATTCACTATGGAAAGATTTTCCGCAGATCGAAAAATGCGCTTTGCTCGCTGTGACCACCGTGAAGGAAGGAGAAAGAAGACAAAAGATGTTGATTGTTTTTGCCGTCTCTGGATTGAAGTATCTACTGGTAAGCTACTCCAAGTCGTCGACAGCTATTCTCATGAGGTAGAGCCATGGAAAGTTAACTATCACAAGCTGAAGTTGGAGCAAAACAGAGTACAAGACAGGGACTTAACCAGAGTGAGTAGCTTTCCTCTTTTGTATTCTTCGTAGTTTACATGGACCTTGTGACTTTAGGGCTGTGGCGAAATCGTGAGGGAGAGTCTAAGAGACGTTGATGAAGCTACCAAGCTACTGCTACCTTCCAATTCTAACCAACGACATCGCCTCACTATGCGCAAGACCAAGCAACTGAAACTTCCTCCAGAACCGACGGATATGGACTTTGAAATTCCTGAAAGGCTACAATATGCGAGGTTGGTTTTTGTTGTATCAGTATTTATGACCTCTTTTCATTGCGTTTATTGTTCAGATACAGAAAACCTGACCAGATAAAGATTCTTCTCGCTGACTCAAGAGATATGCATCCGAGTGAGGACAACAACAAGCGCATCATCATCTTCTGCCATCCAGCAATTTACGAGTTCATTCATTTAATAAAGCACGCACATGTCGATGGAACCTTCTCGATTGCGCCCAAGATTCGCCGCCAGCCTAGAGCCAACAGCCGACGCAGAGCACTTCCTGAAACTATCGAAGAAGCAATTGAAGAGCCTTTTCAACAGTCCACAGAGCAGGAACAACACCAAATTAGGCATTTTTTGGAAGAAAGTTTGCGCGGGTGGGGCGGATTAATTATTTCATACGAGTTTTATCCGTATAAAAAATGTGTTATTAAGGTCTACGTCATCATGGGTGAAAGGCGAGGAGCGCATGATTCAAAGTTTGTCGCACCGCTTCTCCACGTGCTAATGATTCGAAGTGATCAAGAAGCCTATGAGAAGATGTGGACAATGATCAAAGTGGTAATATATGATTTTTTAAACTTTAGTGTATACATTCCTTAAGCGTAGAATTTAGAAGCTATCTGGTTTTAATCCCACTTCCGTCTCCGGTGATTATGAATTGGCAGCAATTAATGCGGTTTTAAATGCTTAAATGCAACAACATTAATTATTTTGGATGTGCCTTTCATCTTCGTTATAGTATGGACCAGCAGGCCAACAAGAAGCGAGTCTCAAAAATCTTCAAGAACTTCGTTGCTTATGTGAAGGTAATTCTATTTTCTGCGTATATTGAAAATCGCCAGTTATGTACTCTTTCCATGCAGAAGCGTCTTATGTTCGTACTTACATATGTTCGCATCGACAAAGTGGAAGAGTATGCTAAAGTGGTCGCATAATTAATCACTGAGCCAGCTCTACTAGATTCCAAAAAATCCTTTTTCAAGACATGGATTGGTGATTGATTTATTTTTCATCTCAACTTGCACGTTCGTAACATTTGTATATTTTAGGGAATTCGACTTTAGAGAAGCTGCCTCGTTACAAGCATGAATGGTGGAATCTTTTCGAAAGAATTAAAAATGGAGAATCAGTAACCAACAACTACTCGGAATCGGACAATGCCTGCCTTTCCAAACTTATGGGAGTCAAGAAGACAGGCGTATGGAGGTTTATGTTGCGGCTTGAAGCAGTGTATAATCACTATGAGGCAAAATATCGTGAGTTCCTGGTTCCACAAGTCATTCGAAAAAAATCAACCTATGAGGAAATGAGAATGAGAGTAATCAAGGAAACAGTTGAAAGATTCCAGCAGCTCACCGCGAAAGAATATTTGTATGCTATGGTCAAGGCCACCTCAACTTGTGGTTCTTAGAAATTTTATGCTTTATTGTTATGTGATATGTTTTGTCTGTTCGGCCTGTTTTGTTGGGGAATAAATTATTTGAGACCACCTTAGAGTCTTTCCACATAGTAGTTAAAGACGATTTTCTGATCTTTCGGCTTGTAGCTTAGGCCAGAGCCTTTTGGACTGCTAACTAGACAACGGACTAAATGTTGATCAAGGAAGAACTGTGTTTTCAAAATTATCACCCAAAAGAAACCGCATAAATATAGAGTAGGTGTGATAAAATCAGAATTTTGAAATTTAGCATAAAAAAATTACGCCCTTTTAAAAGCGTCCGAAAATCTTGGATCACGCTGTATGTTTCATTTTAAGAAAAAAAAATTAAGGCCACTTTTCATTTATTATCCAACAAGTCGGCCTGAAACTATTGAAACCTCATTTCTCAGTCTTATTAGCTCTTTACTAGCAGATAAGGACTCTTTGAGCAGATATGTAGTTTAACCTTTTACCAATTTAATTATTTGGAAAAACTCCGTAGGGCATTTTTACCGTAGGGCATTTTTACCGTTGGGCATTTTTACCGTTGGGCATTTTTACCGTTGGGCATTTTCACCATTGGCATTTTTACCGTTTGGCATTTTGCCAAACGGTAGTTTGCATTCGGCATTTTCCTCATTTGGCATTATGCCAAATGGTAAGAAGATCGCACCCGTTAAAAATCGCCTTTGGCGACAGAAAAAATTGTTTTGTCGACAAATTTTGTTTGCCATATACAAAATGTGTTTTAGCGACAAAGAAAAGTTTTAACCCTTAAATGCGCATACTATGACGCGGCGGTTTTTTTCCCAAAACAAATTACATATTTGATAACAAGTCAAATACGAATATTCCAAAAATACCAAATTTGACTTGAAAGTAGAGTATCTGGGTGTTCCAAATATGGGACAGTGCGCCAGAGAGTTGTCCCATTTATGAGACAAGATCGTTTCCACCTAGGGTCGAGCGTTTTGCTCAAAGGTACTGATGATACAATCAGAATTTGTGAAGTCTGTGGAATCAAAAACAGCATTACGTGGCGAATATGATTGATGTTCATCTAAAAATAATGATGGGATCCCGTACGGAATCCCGTCCCGTTGGACTAAAATTTGACCTAAAATCACGTCCCGGAATCCCGCCGGTCTATTTCTAAAATACCGGTCCAGGTTTCGATTTTTTTTAATCATAAACCGGGATTCACAGTTAACAATAAAAGTAACGATTACACCTCTATTATATTCATATCATCTCCTATCAAGTTCGATCACCGCCAGCTCAGATACTTTTTTGGCCCCCTGCGGGAATTCTTTGGAGATTGTAACTTTTCCATCCAGTCTACAAAATTACGAGGATTTTGATTGGTTTTCAAACGTTAAAACTTCTGCCAGTAAGAGTGTGCAATATAATCGTCAAGTTTAACAGTTTCAAAAAATCACGATACCCTTCCTGTGGTTCGATTTTTTTTTTGCTCAGAATTAAAATAACACGCGGCTTTCTCATGAAATCGGGGTAGAGAAACACGAATATGAGGTTTTTTGAGAGGTTGTCTTGTTCGTGGCACCTGATCTTCGGCAGCGGTTACTGAGAAATACTAGCATTTAGGTTGTGTCATAAGTTCGTTCGTTTTCGCCTTGGTCCGAGGGCTAAAAAAGAGAGGATGCTTGCAGAAAAAATGACTAACATAATATTTTCCCCCTTGTTATCCTTTTGACGTTATTTTAAAATTCCATGTCAGTCATCATATGATTCAGTCATTTATATTTTACAGCTTTTTTGTTATTTGCTATACTGTTCATTATTTTGGATGAACATCAATCATATTCGCCACGTAATGCTGTTTATGATTCCACAGAAATCACAAATTTTGATTGTATCATCAGTACCTTTGAACAGAAACACCATTGTGTGGCGAATTAGACTGATGATTATCCAAAAATAATGTGAAGTACAGCAAATAACACAAACGATGTAAAAAATACATGGCTGAATCATGTAATGACTAACATAATATTTTAAAATGACGTCAAAAAGATAACAAGGGAGACAAGGCAAAGACGAACGAACTTATGACACAACCTATTAAGTTGGCACTAGGAAAGACTTGAGCAGTAAAATCATTCGTTTTTGCTCAAAATAAGTGATGAAATTATTAGGAATTTGGACGGTATATGACATTAGGTCCGATTTTCGGAAGGGGGTTATATCACAGTACCTTTTTAGGGGAGGAGGGGGGGGGGGTGTATGACAGTAGCGTCGAAATTCGGTAGTTTGAAGTTTAAATTAAGCTGACTTAAATCTCGGTCATTTCACCGGGATCCCGTACGGGATCCCGTTGGTTGGGTCCACAAAATCTCGGTCCCAGTCTCAATCTAGGTCGAAAATCTCGTCCCGGAATCCCGTTGGGTGGCGTCTTTGGTCTCTAGTAGTCTTTGATCGATCTAGATTCAAAAAACAGCACGGATTCCGATTTTGCGAGTCGCTTTGAGAAAATCCTATAGTTTTCTCAAACAGACCCGCGATATTTTGAAAAATGGGTTTTAGTGATGGGTTTTAGTTAGGAAATTATATAATTTTGGAAAAACGACTGGTAAAATCAGAATTCCTGCAATCTTTGGGACTTGATTAGCCAAAAAAATTGTCAAAAATAGAGACAGTGTCACCGAGCTTTTTCAAAAAAGCGGGATATTGATTGAACAATGGTTTTTTTCTTTTAAAATGTCGCCAAACGCCTAATGCCGTACGCCGATGCCGGCATTCGTGCAACCACGGCTTGTCTGGTCCTAAAAATTGCAAGGATTCTTATTTTGCAAGTCGTTTTCCCCAAATTATGCAATTTTTCGATATAAATACCTACACAACCTCCTGGCGCACTGTCTCATATATGGGACAAACTTCAAACAGGTTTTTCTCAGCGACCGCCAAAGATGTCGATGTCCGCTTTTTTTGAATGAATAGTACATGAGTGAGCAACTCTTTTACTGGAAAAAAATCTATGATTTTGCCTTTAGAATATCGAGAAATTTTTTTAAAACGTGAATTTCGGCCTATTTGGATCTGACAAGCTTTCCGAAATTTTTACATGATATGTTGGTTTTTTTCTGTAACTAACGAATTCCATCTCTTTCTCACAACTTGGTAAAGAAAATTCTGAAAAATAAATCATCTGTAAAGGAATAAAAAAACATTTTTAAAATTTGTCCCATATATGGAAGAGTGCGCACTAAAGGGTTAAAGAAAAACTGTGGTGAAAAAATTCAGCTATAAAAATAAGTACCGTAAATATTCTAATGTAAGAAACCCCCCCCCCCCCTGTGATTCAAAATCATGTTCTTGGCATTGTATTTTTGACCCGCTTCTTGAAGAATTTTCTTATACAAGTTACCACTCATCTTGTAGCTAGTGAGATGAGCTGCAAAATGGTTGGTAATTTGCCCGAGAGCGATCTTCAATGGTAGGTCAAAAACACAATGCCACAAACACGTTTTTTGAATTTAGGGGGCGGGGGTCTTATATTAGAGGATTTACGGTATTCGAAAAAAGCGCTTCGAAATTCTGCATATAGTCCGACAGGGATATTATTGATTACCATCTAAAAAGTTTGCGGGCTCGCCACCATGAAGTTTAATGATATCCATAGTAGCCATAGCAAGTCCAGCTCCATTCACTAAAAAAGTCTCTAATATTCACAGATTAATATTCCTAATTTTTTTACAAATATTGTGTGATATTGCGTTTTTAACAGATTAACGTAGACACCCTTACGCATGCGATTGGCAATAATATCGCGTTTTTCATTGGTGAGCTTCCTTTTGATGGAGGACTTTTGAGCGTTGGTGTCTTGCGCCCTCTCAAAAATATTAGCAAAATATACACAAGTGATTTGTGTCTAAAGTACATGGGTGTACGCATCTTAATTTTTAGCCCTAAGCGCCTTCGAAAGAGGAGTGGTGTGAAAACGAGCAGCGTCTTTCCATATTAAATTGTTTGGTCTTTTTGATTTTGGCTAAATTTGCACCAAAAATTTTTCTTGTACCAGAAAAAAACATTCTTCTTTTTTAAATATTCGGGTTTTTATTATGCTGACCCATGCAGCCGATGTTGCCATCTAGACGAATGTAATTGAGGTTAGCATTAGCAGCCCGGATTTCGAGCTCGTCTTCTTGTTTGTCGTCCTTAAGACTAAACAACTCTTTTTGCCGAAACTAAAAAAAAACAAATATGTTTCAAGTTATCCAAAAAATCTAATTCAATACCTCTGCATTTGAATCTAGCACAAGCTGAAAATTAAAAATGACTACTAAGTATGACAATAACTCAGTGAGTATGTCGATTTTAAAGGGCCACCTTGCAGTCCATGCAATAAACTAAAGGAAATTTTTAGAGTAAAAATATGAGACCAAACAGCATACCATCTCCTTCCACATCTTCTGCCATTGGATTGATTTCAAGAAGATTACAGTCACTCTTGATAAACAAATTATAAAGCTTTGTAATAATGTCAGCTGCTTGTTCCCGGCACTTGTCCTGCAAACCAAAATGCACTTTATAAGAAATTTGGAACAGTTTCAAATGTTGGCAGGGAAAATTCTAATTATTTAAAAGTCCCAAACCCCCAAAGAATACAAAAAAATTAATTAGATTTTTTTGTACTCGCCCGCCATTTTTATTTTTTAAACATAAAAAATATTTAGGGGGGGGGGTGGAACTTTATATCACATCGCCTTAGGTCACAGGTTCGACTACCACTGGTGCAAACTCTGTTTTTTTTCTCCTTTTATTTACAAGTTTAGTGTCAAAATGTAGCCAAGGTTCTGGACTTCCATGTGAGCCATCATACAGATGAAAAGTTAGTATAAAGTTAGAGCTAAAATATGAAAAACGTTGAACCATGTCCAATTCGATGAAATCCTCACTAGGACTATCCCAGTATTTTTCGGTAGTATCCTGGAACTGACGTTTTTTCCCAATTTTAATTTACGTACTCATTTACAATCTTACACTCAAAATATAGCCCTGCTTCTTGCCGTCATTTCAAGCATACGGTTGTAAAAAATAATGTAAATTGAAATCGCAATAAAAAATTGAAATCGCAAAAAATCGCAATTGGATTGCGATGTAAATTGAAATCGCAATCCTCCCATTCAATAGTACTCCATTGTTCCTTGGTCAAACCTTCGCTAGCTACCTCGTTTTTCTGAAGTGATTTTGGTGTTGCAAAATTTCTATCTTGTTCCCATGAAATTCTGACTCTAGAAAATCACTAAACGCGTGGACAAATAAATGAAATCGGTGGAGGCTCAGGCTATATAAAGATAAGTACGCATCATTTTGGCTGGTTTCCTCTAATTCTGGTGGTCATTTGCCAAAAATCGCAAAATTGAGGCAGTTGATGACAACAAATCAGTGCTGGAAATGATTGAAATCGATTGCTCGATGATTTTTGGACCTAAAAGTCAAAAAACTTATTAAAAAAGTAAATTAAAACACCCCCAGAGGGACTTGAACTTTCGACAAAAGGCGTTGCGTATATTAAGCCCCCCCCTCTCCTTTAGAAGTACTCTCAAATCGCTCTACCTGGAATCCCATTTTCTCAGCCAAGCCAGTGGCCATTTCATGTGTCACACCCTGATAGATCAAACATAATAAATAAAGCTATTAATTAATAGAACGTGGAAATACCTTGTTGATGTCGACTGGAAGTGTGATGATGGCTTTTGGGTCTGTGGCTGCAACTTCCTCAATGTTCACACCTCCTTTGCTGGAACCAATCAGAATAGGTCCCTAAAAGGGTGGTATTTAATTTTGGACGTAGAATACTGAAAATTGGCCGTAGATTTTTGAATTTTGGCCGTATATTTTTTTTCACTTCTTCCTACATTTTTGTAATAATTTTTTTCGGACAAAGCTTTTTTTGCAGCTAAAAGACTTTTTTGGTGCGTATACGTATACGTTTCTTTCTTTTTGTCCCAAATGGGGAAAAAAGGAGGAAAAGTATAACGACAAGTTTATACGCGCCAATTCAAATATTTTAGCGTATATCTAGGATTGCTGAATAGGAATATTCCGGGAATATTACCGGTAATATTCCTGAAATGTTAACCATTATCACCTCGAAAAGTGGAATCCACACTCGAAACCCCACCACAATAGAAAATTGAAAGAAAAAGTTGCAGACAAATGCAAATCTCAAAGGTTCCAATTTTTTGATAATTTGTCTTCGTTGTTTAGAAAATAACCAGTCCATGTGGTTTAGTTTTGTTTCCTTGCTTAAATAAAGAAATCGGTATGGATTCTTGTTGTAACTTATGATGAGAGCACTTCTAGATACGTGGTATGGGTGATCCCCTGGGTTCACGTCTTGTGTGAATAGGCACTGCCATCGGAGTACTAAGGCCTGGGTTTCACCGCCTGGATGCCTAGGTATCTTTACCTAGATAGATGGATACCAGTACCGAGATACCTGTCTACAACTACATAGACAAGACCAACTAGGACTAAACTAGAACGTCTAATTGACTTACATGAGTACTAATTTAGTCGAAATAATCGGTTATAAGAAACCTTCAGATTATAAAGTCAATTCTCAAAGTCAGAATTGTAGACGTTAGAATTCGGGTAGTTAACTATAACCTGAGGAAATATTAAAAAACGTATACTGCAGAATTCCGGTAAATTAATGCCGAAAAAACCGAAAAACAGTCCTAAAATCAAAAGACACTGAAACTTGATTAACCGGAAATTAAATAGTTCAAAAAAGTCACGAGAATCACTCTTGTCAGAATACTGACAATCAAATATTACCTTAATCTTCGAAAAATATATATAAAAAAAATTGCCTTACTCCCCCCTATGGGTTGAGGATTGAAGATCATGTTCAGCTTGAGGAAATATTGTGAAAATGTTGTCGACGAACATTTTCTTCAAGCTAAAGCTGAAGCTCAATCTTCAAAAAAGGTCGTTCATTAGGTTGCGGATCGAAATTGAAGATTGACGATTGAAGTTAAGGTTGAAGATTGACGATTGAAGAATTTTTAATGAAAGGTCACATGAAAATCCTCAATCCTCAACTTCAACCTGAGCCTCAATCCTTCATTGCGAATGAGGCTTAAGTGTGGTGAGAAAGTTAGATGTTTAAATGTTTAAAAAACAATTTTAGGAACAAATTTGTTTTTCAAAACAATGAAATTTCCACATTTCCAACCACATTTAGCAAAGCTTGATAGCTTGTAAGAAAGCCAAGATTCAGGGCTACGTAATGGTGTAAAAATTTTTGAAAAATTGTGAAAAAATTATTAGAAAAATGTAGAAAGAAGTGCAAAAAAACATCTACGGCCAAAATTCAAAAATCTACGGCCAATTTTCAGTATTCTACGGCCAATTTTAAATATAACCCTCCCTAAAAATACAATTATACCACAAAGCCTAATTAAAGGAGGGGGGAAAGCTACTTAGGTTTGAAAAAGTGGCCTCCATGGCGCAGCGCGTAAGTATTTCCATTTTTTGGCCCAAAATGGTGTTGCAGGTTCGATGTCACGTGGTGGAATGCTATTTATTTTGGCTTGTTTGACCAGTTATAGGGGTAATTTGGGTTGCTGATTCCGAATCTGATGTCAAAAGTCTAATTACCTCTAAAACTGGTCAAACAATTCAAAATAGATAGGATGCCACCACGTGGGATCGAACCTGCAACACCATTTTGGTCCAAAAAACGCTTACGCACTGCGCCATGGAAGCTACTTTTCAAACCTAAGTAGCTTTTCCCCTCCTTTAAAGGGACATCCAGCGCGCTACACGGATAAACAGCCGGGACCAGCGTTTCTTTTCATTCTCGACAAATTTCCCCATGGGTTCTCATCTAGATTTTTTAAGTTTCCTGCCTACCCATCAGTATTATATTTGACGTAAGATGAGTGAAAAATGTGACAATTCAAAAAATTGCTGGTCCACACCTTAACTTTTCAAAACTCACGGGCGTCCCCCTTTAAGAAAACAAAACAGCAAACTTACGTTGGTGTTTCGGTCCAAAGTTATGCTGAAGTAATACTAAGAAGAAGACATTTTATTCGGATAATAAAAGTAAATTATTGTGTAATCGTACTTCTCGTCGGGTATATAAGCGCTTACACACCAGCACTTCCTGACACAGCCGTCCTTCAGCCGTTGTTTGTTTGGTCACCAAATGGGACCCAATCATCAGCTTTGCCTTTTGCTTAGCTTCTTCTGGTCTAAAACAATGCTAGCAACCAATTCAAATTTCTGCTTGAGAAGCGAGACTTACGTGAACACCACTTGCACACCGCCCTCTAAAACCAGAATGTTTTAACACACAGTTAGAAAGGGGAATTCGATGGTAGTTACCAAGTCCTGAGTCAAACTTTCCCTTGCCACGACCACCAGCCAGGACTTGCTACAAAAAAAATATTTGAATAAACGAAATGGTTTACTTTACAGGCTTAAAGATGCGTAACTAATATTAGAGTTTAAACAATGGCCACTTTGCACACTTTTGCTAATTTTGATAACAAGTCTGTATTTTTATTCTAAGGTTCATTCTTCGCGTAAATAAAAATGACGCTAACACCACCCAAGTTCGTGTAAAAGATGCATATTGTTGAAAATAACCGCATGCGCTTAACTGCAAAACTATTCAATGTACGTCACCAGGGGAAGCCCAAAATCGGACTTTAAAAGAAGAGGAGCGCTGAGCCAAGGTGGTTATAGTTAACTAAACTGGGTGGGACGTCAAATACTGTATATTCTCTTGTAATTACCCATGGGTAATTATTTTTAACCCTTAAAAAATCTCAAAATTGTAAAGCAAAAGTGGCCTTAACTTTGCAATTTCAGTCCAAAAAAGAGGGGTGGGTAATTACTAGAGACTGGGTAATTAATAGAGAATATACGGTATGTGATGTTGAGTCGATTATTATTTAAGTAAGCTGAATATCAGGATACGAATGTGTATTTTTGTGATAAGACTAGACGATCTCCAACATTAGCTATAGCATCAACTAATTTCACTGCTTACAGCTTTAACCACATAGTCTTTTCCGCCAATCTTCTTTGCCTGCTCATAGGCTTCCTCTGCACTTTTGGCTACACCTAAAAATATAATTCGTAAATTCCAGTATTAAGAAAAAATGGACAAACCATAAGGAGGCACCTTTATTCCAGAAGATGACTAAAATCACATAGTATTAGGTCTCCGACGGTAACAGGCCAAAACTTTACCAGCAATGTCATGCCGCAGTGCTCTTGCAGAGAGAGCATCCGCTTTTGAGTTTGATTTATATTTTTCCCAAAGGAAAAAGCGGTCCGAATGGAACCACAAGCTAGGCGCTGCATAGTGCTCTTTTGGATATAGAGATTACACACAATCTAAATTTAATATAAAATTAATTAACGCATCTCCGCACAGATGCATGCATGGCTCAAATACATAGGGAAACCCCGAGTCCGAAATTTATGCTGTTTTGCATAGCATTGTGATGTTTAACAGCACAAATGTCAAGCTCTAGTGAAACTAAGGCAAATTTCATTTGATTTTTTTGTTTCAAGGATGAAAACTAAATTTTGATTGATTATTTTGTGCCACTCTTCTTTTTTTAGCTGGAAATAAATGTCCATGGTAAAGCATCCGACAATATGGAACAGAGGTTGACGACGACGGAAGAAGTATTTTGCTCAAGTGTATAATTTGGCGCAATTTTGAAGTAGATTTTGAAATGGCATTTATATTATATTATTTTTTCTGAATTGGGTGAACAAGCTGAGCAATGAGGCCGAATTTAGCGCTTATACAACCATAATTTTCTACAATGAGATGTTTTTTAAATTTTCGTCTCACCAGGGAACCTTCAGAAAACCTCGTTGAGAGATTTTTTTGCAGATTCTTGTAGAGCACCCCGAAGTTATATAACGAAGTGCTGCCCGTTTTTCAAGATTGCCTATAAAATTAGAGAGACTGGGACCCTGAAGTTGCCGAAAACCATGATAAAAAACGAACGAAAACCCATGATTGCTACTTTTGATAACAAGTTTGTATTTATTCTAAGGTTCATTCTTCGCCTAAATAAAATAACGCTAATACTACCCAAGTTGGTGATAGAAAATGCATTTTGTTGAAAATAACCGCATGCGGTTAACCGAGAAACTATTCAATGTACGTCAACAGGGGGAAGGCCAAAATAGAATTTTGGGTATCATGGTTTTTAGCCTACTTTTGAATTGCCTTTGTTTTACAAATTTTTAAAGTAACCGACTTGTATGGGCTATTCTCGTGCATATTATATTAACACTGACGAGTACCCTGAAAAGCCCGGCACAGCTTTTCAGAATGTCCGAAAGAGGCCTATACCAGAGGGTGGCGGGAATTCAAAATGTGACTGCTTTTTCTCAGGAATTCGAATGTTTTTTAATTTTACTTCTCCTGAGATGATGTTTCACTCATTATGATAGCACAAACGAAAGCTGAGAATTGGGGTTACACATTGGTATATAAAACGTATGTAATTTTGAAAAAAAATTAACAATTTTTTACATAGAAGATCGACAAGACATCTAAATCTCAAAATCGGCATCTATCAATCGGCATGTTGATATTCTTATCGAAAATCTTCTATTTTTTTAAATGTATACACACAGTATTTATATACCAATCAAAATGCGGTAGAATCACGACCGGGTACAACAACCAGGTACAATTAAGAATATGTATAACGACCAGGTACACTTTTGAAACACCTTTCGTTAATCATGTTTAACTTATTTTTGGCCGAATTTTCCAAACAATATTTATTTTTTGCTGGTTTGGGCCTCTAATCGATTTCAGTTACTGGGACGCAGTTTACGACATTCCATTTTTTGTAGTTAAACTTATGTTTCCCAAAATACCATTCAAAAATTTTACATATATTTTAATATTTTGAGAAAAATGCAAAAGTTTCCTCAAAGTCAGAAAGTTTTTGTACCATAAAAATTAGTCGCTTTTCAAATTCTCGTGAAACCAAACTTCAATTTTCAAATATGACTTTTTCAACTAACGCTACCTTGTTTTGCAGCTTATCTAGCAGCTTCAGAAAAAATCTTCTACATATATTTAGACGATAATTGTGACCTAAAACTGCCCTTTCACCCAACAAATGATTCTCGAAAATACTAAGTTTTGTTTTTCATTAAACCTTAGGATAGAATATCTCAAATTTCAATTTGCAACTAACTCAGCATCATTTTATAATTTTGCAGTAAATTTGATAAACTTAAAAATAATGTTAAAAAGTTTAGCAGAAAAAGTTCTTTTTAGCTCCGAAAATTTCAATTTACAAGAATAAGTTATAAACTTGACGTGTCCCTGTTACCTCTGTGAATTTTTCGGTCACAAATTTATTATATTTTTTTGGATCACGATCAAGCAAATTTAATCTCAGTTTGTAGCTTAGACATTGAATGTCATCACCAAAACAAAATATTTCGAAAACAGATAAAGTAAACTCAGAACAGTGTTTTCAAGCAAGATTTTTTCGAAAAGTTTGAAAAACAACAGGGGGACCAAGGCAATTTTCGGTACCAATTTGGTACCGGTGCGCATCAATGGGTTAAACGTCTCCTGAGTCATTCTATCACTTTTTAAACGATAGCAAAGTTGTTTTCCGGCACTTTTTCACACAGAAAGTCAGTTTAAAAAAATTTTTAACCACTATTTGACCTTATGCTTGGGGGAGCAAGGCAAATACTTCTAAAAAAGCACCTAGATACTTCTAAAAGATGGAGTGTGAACATAGTTTTGAATACTGGGCCTACCGCATAAATAATTCTGGTATGCATGTTTTTATGCATCCAAAGTCACTTTCGAGTGATTTGTGTCTAAGGTGTGCGCATCTCAACCCCAAGCCACCAAGCCCTCTTCGCCCCCGAAGGGTGCGCAGGGGCTTGAGAGCTAGAGATGCGTGCACTCACTCGCCTTAGACACGATTCCGAGTGTAGTCTTGATCAAAAAATGTATAAAGAGGCTCTGGCGATCAAATACGGTAGAATACCTTTATTATAGGCGGTTTACCTTGGCCCCTGAAGGTAAAATGTCAAATTTTGGCTAAAAAATTTTTCCTTTTAAAAACTGACTTTCTATGTGAAAAAGTGTCAAAAAACAACTTTTCCATCGCTTTCAGCGTAATGGAATTACTTAAGAGAAGTTTAAACATGATTTATGAAAAGTGTTTCAAAAACTGTACCCGGTCATTGTACCTGGTCGTAATTGTACCCGGCCGTTGCACCCGTCATAACGTGTACCCGGTCGTAAGTCAGTAATTTTGAAATCTTTCTCATTCTGACAAGGGCTTTATGAGTAAGCTGTTGAACAACCCTTAAAAACCATTCGATAGCTCCTCCAAAATTCCTATCTGACTTAGACATCCGTTTTCCCCTGGGCTAATTTTAAGGGGTCAAAATGCAGGTTGCAGTGACGAATCACCCCACAGGGAGTGCTCGGATAAGAAGATAACTTCATATTCGTGTTTCTCGACCCCGATTTCATGAGAAAGCCGCGTGTTTTTGATTCTGAGAAGAAATTTCAAACCCCTGTGGTTTCATGGTTTTTTAGTCAAAATTTGAAAAATTTAAATTGGCGCCTTTTGAACTTTAAAGGAAATAGGGGCTGTATTGGGAGGGGAAGGAAATAAAAGCGGCCACTTTTATGGCAGAACGTTAAAAAACTAAATCTTTGTATTCTTCGACTGTCTCACCATGTTTTTCGACTGCAACTGAAGTGGCAAAAATAGATTCTATATGCATTTTATGATCAAGAGTTTTCTTCGGAAATATGTCTAAGTTGAGTGAGTGCGCGCATCTCTAACTCTTAAGCCGCCTGCGCCCCATTTGGGGGCGCAGGGGCTTGGTTGCTTGGAGTTGAGATGCGCACATCCACATACCTTAGACACAAATCACTCGAAAGTGACTCTGAATGCATGAAAAAGCATGCATACCAGAGTTTATTTATGCGGCAGGCCCCAGTATTCGAAACTGGGTTCAACATCTTCTTGTTAATGGGCCCTCTATGATTAGTGGCCCCTTTTTTTCCCTTCCCTTTCTATACAACCCTTATTCCCTTAAAGGGGCATGCCCACGCTAATAAGAGGTGGTGCCCGGGACTTCCTAATCATTGAACTTCTGTATAAATTTTTCAACTTGGTTTCTAACAAAACCATACCTAAAATTAAATCCTAAGCCCTGTTTTGTTAGACAACAAGTCGAAAAAATTCGTATAGAAGTTCAATGATTAGGAAAAAATTTTGAATTCCCGGGCACCACCTGTTATAAGCGTGGGCATCCCCCTTTAAAAAATCCGGACTTATCCGGTTTAGGGGGCCACCACTTTTTCCACCATTTTCATATAATGATCGAGTTGATAATGGTAATCAAACTGACCACAATCACCTTAATCAGCATGATCTCTATAACAAATAATCAATTATTAAAATTATTATGTCTATCCTAATCACCATGTAAAAACTAATGGGGATCCTTGACGCTACTCGTTTTTATTTATATCTATTTATATCTCGTCCTATTTGCTCTCAATTTAATAAGGAATAAGGAAGACACCAATTACAAAGTACCAAAACAATGCTTGTTTTGAATGGTCATCTTACGAAAACATGATAAAATGACATAATTTAGAATTTTACTGTTCTCTTGCAAAAATTTATTCTATGACAAACATAAATTAAACAGAAAATTTTTTTTGACAGTGAAGCGTTAGCTGGCGGCGGCGGTGGCGGCGATGGCGGCGGCGGCGGCGAAATAAAAAGTGCCGCCGGCGGCGGTGGTGGCAAAGCAGGGGCGGCGGTGGCGGCGGTGGCGGCGGTGAAATTTAGCAAGGTTTTTGCGCCGCCGGCGGCGACGCCGGCGGCGGCGGTGGTGTTGGCGACGGCGCCGGCGGTGGCGGCGGCGGCGGTGGTTTTTCAGAGGCGTCCAACTATGGTCAAAACATCACAGAAGCTATAAGAAACATCAAAGGACGATCAAAAAGCAAAAAAAGCAACTTAACATATCACTAATGTTACTGAAAACCGCGTTACGAAAAAGCTTGTTACGAAAATTCGCTGTTACGAAAAAGTTTCTTACGAAAATTCGCTCTTACGAAAAAGTTTCTTACGAAAATTCGCTCTTACGAAAAAGTTTCTTACGAAAATTCGCTCTTACGAAAAAGTTTCTTACGAAAATTCGCTCTTACGAAATTGTCTTGTTACGAAAGTTCGTACAGCCACAGTGACACTGACAGTGACATCAAAATGTCAGTGTCACTGGGTGAACTACGTTTCACCGTCACTATTTTTACCGTTCACTATTTCCACCGTCACTATTTTCACCGTCACTATTTTCACCGTCACTACCGTATTTCCTGTAATAAGGCGGCACCCTCTAATAAGGTGGCACCCCCAACTTCGAGGGTCTATATCTCGAAGCAGAGTAAATATTTTGGTTATCTGTTTGATGCGTTTTCTTAACTCCCATGAGCTCTACCGATCTAATTTTTAGATTTTGGTTGAGCACCCAAAAATCTCGAGATTGAATTCGAATTTTTCGGATTTTCAGGGGTTGAAAAATAAGGCGGCATGCCGCCTTATTACAGGAAATACGGTATTTTCACCGTCACCTATTTTCACCGTCAGCACTTTAGGACCGCTTTTTAGATCTAAATTTTTCTGAATTTTCAAAAACTTTTGGTACCAAATTGTAGCCCTGAATGTCAGCTACACTTTGGTACTACAATTTCTGAAAAAATAGAAAATTTTCAGAACTAAAATTTAGAAGGCGTTCAATCTCACACTTTTTCATCACGGTGAAACGCAGGGTGAGCGTTTTTTTTAAAGTTTAGAACGGGTAAAACGGAATTTTGCAGCTAATTCTCGTAATTTTGCAGCTAATTCTCGTAATTTTGCAGCTAATTTTTTTGCAGCTAATTCTCGTAATTTTGCAGCAAATCCTTGTAATCTTGCAGCAAATATGAGTGAATTTTGCGGGAATTCGAATTTCCTAGTCAAAAGATGACTTGGATCGCTCAGAATCCCAGCCCGGAGTGGTCAGAAGCCCCTGAAAGTTGGTTTTTTGGGGGTTTACTAAAGGGGGGGGGTAAACTTTTTGCGAAAATTCGATTGGGCGGATCAGAATTCCGGTCCGATCGGCTTAATCGCTCAGAATTCCGCCCTGAACTACTCAAAACCGTCATAAACCTGAAATTCTAAAGTTTACCCCCCCCTTTAGTAAACCCCAAAAAACCAACTTTCAGGGGCTTCTGACCACTCCGGGCTGGGATTCTGAGCGATCCAAGTCATCTTTTGACTAGGAAATTCGAATTCCCGCAAATTCACTCATATTTGCTGCAAGATTACAAGGATTTGCTGCAAAATTACGAGAATTAGCTGCAAAATTACGAGAATTAGCTGCAAAAAAAATTAGCTGCAAAATTACGAGAATTAGCTGCAAAAAAATTAGCTGCAAAATTACGAGAATTAGCTGCAAAAAAAATTAGCTGCAAAATTACGAGAATTAGCTGCAAAATTACGAGAATTAGCTGCAAAATTCCGTTTTACCCGTTTAGAACTGACACTTTATGTTTTTTTCAGAAATTGTAGTATCAAAATGTAGCTGACATTCAGGGCTACAACTTGGTACCAAAACTTTTGAAAATTTAGAAAAATTAAGACCTAAAAAGCGGTCGTAAAAAGCTGACGGTGAATTTAGTGAACAGTGAAAATAGTGACGGTGAAACGTAGTGCACCCGTGTCACTGTCAGTGTAACTGTCATTTTGAAAAAGCGCAATTTTAAAATGACAGTGACACTGACAGTGACAGTGACACTTTGACGTCACTGTCAGTGTCATTGTCACTGTCATTGTCACTATTGGAAACCCTGCATAAAAGTATCGTTTTCTAGGCAAAATCAAAGTATTATAAGGAAAATGGTCGTTTTGTCATATAAATGCAAAATTTTCTCAAAAATTTTCACACCCAAATTTACTAACTGGTGCATTTCTAAAAGCTCTTTAATTTATCCACAAAATGACATGTTGATCTCTGATTATTGAAGACTTTTTATGCCGGGTATCGGTATATTTCACCCCTCTATGAGCCATTAGTGGCGACAGCCTTGCAACTATGAGTCTGAACAATCAAAAAGCTTGAAAAATAAAGAAGTTTTGGCGAAATACGCACTCATTAATCAGAGATACTCCAACTCCGACTTCGTGAACACCTTCCCGGGCAGCCGACGATTGCGCCATTTCAAATTGCGACAATTCAGATTGCGCCACATTCAAATTGCGCCAATGCAGATTGCGCCACTGCAAATTGCGCCAATGCAGATTGCGCCAAAATCAAATTGCGCCAATGCAGATTGCGCCAAAATCAAATTGCGCCAATGCAGATTGCGCCAAAATCAAATTGCGCTATAATTGCACAGTATTGTAGGGTTGTCCAATGCCAAAGTTGGCGCCAAAGTTGACTTCAACTTTGGCGCCAACTTCGCCAAAGTTGGCAACTTTGGCAAACCTAGTCAAAATTATGCCAAAGTTGAAAAAAGCGATGTAGATAAAACTGATATTGAAAAACGGGCACACACTGGATAAAATGAATTTTTTCTTCGAAACAACTCTTTTTTCAAGTGCTTTTCTTGGTTTTTTTAACCCACTCTTTCTCTGGTTTTACGTGCCTTTGTCTGGGTATTTCGCCTAATCGATTTGTTGGTTTGAGGAGCCGTGTTTATGGCGGAACCCTCACATGACTGCTTTTCCTGCATTTAATTGTGTTTTAGGCTAATCAATGGGAAATCCAAAGCACTGGAGCTGGCAATTTTTCACATCGAGTGAAGAAGTGGTCAATGGCAAAAAGAAAACCGTAGCTACATGCAAGTTCTGTCCGGCTCATTACAATGGAAACGCAACAGACATGGCTTAGCACGCCAATTTCCTCAAGAAACCGAAACAAAGGAATGAATCGGATGAGCCGGATTCAGAAGAGGAAGAAAATGTTGAGGAAAATAATACTGTGGAAGAAATCGATGAGTTTGATGGATTGTTTGATGAGGAATAGAATTTTATTTTTGTTCGTTTTGAATAAAGTTTGATTGTGTACACCTAGTTATTTTTTGGTACAAAAATTGCCTTGGTCCCCCTATTGTTCAACTTTGGTGCAACATTGGCAAAGTTGGCAACTTTGGCGCCAACTTTGGCACAATCTTCAACTTTTGCAAAAGTAGACAACCCTACAGTATTGTTAAACGTCTCTGTTACACTAATTTCTCCAAAATAGATCTTAGATCAACCATGTCAACAGTAGGTCTATCAAAGTTTTTCCTCGATAATAAAAACGGATAATAAGTTTTTGCAGAGATATTTGCATATTTCAAGAGGAATTATGTCCGGCGACCAAACGGAAATCCTGTAATTTATCCAGCTACGCTATGGAACATGCATGACAGAGCATTGGCTGGACTTCCAAGGACAAACAACGGAGTAGAGAACTGGAATGGGCAGTTTAACGGGTACTTCAGCCATGATAGTCCTTCACTCACAGATGTAATCCTCAAGCTTCAGACGGATGAGGAGAAAATACGGCAGAAGATTGAAATGTAAGTCTTTTATTATTTTTAGTTGCGCATCGTATATGAGTTGTTATGTTTAGTCGTATACATAATCCACTGGCGCGTGTGACAGGTGGAATGAGGTCTCAGAGAGCCATCTACTCCGGAAGTCAAATTCAGCAGCTAGCTATCAATTACGCGAATGGACAAGGGCTGCCTCGAATGGAATTTTCGGTCTCAATCGGAGCACATCTTGAGAAGTATCACAGTCATTGAATCATAGATTTGTTGTTGTTGTTTTGTTGTTACGTGTTTCCCAAAATAAAATGTAGTTGTGTGGATGGTTATCGATGAAATTTGTCGTGATTGTGTGTCCTCTGCCGTTACACCATAAACTATGGCCTGCATTTTTCAAAAAAAATTCGAAATAATTCAGTAGGAATGTTAATTTGATATTGGCGCTATTTATTTAAGCGCAATATACAATGTACATATGCGCAATTTGATTTTGGCGCAATCTGCATTGGCGCAATTTGCAGTGGCGCAATCTGATTTTGGCGCAATCTGCATTGGCGCAATTTGATTTTGGCGCAATCTGCATTGGCGCAATTTGCAGTGGCGCAATTTGATTTTGGCGCAATTTGCAGTGGCGCAATCTGATTTTGGCGCAATTTGCAGTGGCGCAATCTGCATTGGGGCGTTGTATTCCCGAGTAGCTTTTTAGGGGGGGGGGGTATTACCGAGTAGCGTCAGCTTTTTTTTATCATTATTTTGAGGATGTTCGGATGTTTTTTTCTGTCTTAAGCCTAAGGCCTAAGCCTAAAAAACATCTAAAAAAGCTTGGCGTTTTGGTGTGACGTTTAGGGGTTTTTGGGACATTTGTCCCGCCAACCGCTAAACGTCCGTATGCACCAACTCCGACTTCCTGAACGAGCCATAAGGTTTTTCAATAGCTCACGGACACTTTGTGAGGTTCTCTTGTGAGATTATATTTTTTGAAAACGCTGATTGTGATATGGCTATATCTCACTTCTCTTGAACATCGAAAAAGATTAATTCCTTACACTTATTATCTTAATTTTTTAGCAATTTCGTGAACAAAGGTCTAGCAATAAGCAAATCCGTCAAAGATGCCAGTCCCCCAAGGTTATCAAGCCGTTAGTGGTTCTCAAGGCAAGTTTGCTTTCTTTGACGTCAGTAAATGCTGTACGAATACTAACCGGATCTATTTTAGGTGTGTCTTGCATGCAAAAATTGAAGATGGGATTCCTTATGGGTAAGTATTTTCTGACTCATCCTCCTCCTTTCCCATTTTTGACTTAAGCACTAAATTTTAGGTGCTGTTATCGGTGGTTCAACTGGTTAGTTTGACTTCTGACATGTTTTACACTGACTCTTTAAATACAATTGCTAATCCCAGGCGTTCTTATCGGTAGCTTCGGTGCCTGGAGAATGGGTTTAAGAGGCGCGGAAATGTTTCGGCAGATCGGCAAAGTGGCAGCCCAATCTGGAGGTTCTTTTGGTAATCTTCGCCTGATCGCTTTGTCTCAATGTAAATAATGTGATATCTAGGTGTATTTATGACTGTCGCTCAGGGCATTCGTTGTTGACTTTAAGAAGAAGGAGAGTCCATCACACTTCCGCATTGCACTGTTATTTGAATCTATGAAATAAATTTTTATTAGCTTAGTTGTGTTTTAAGGTAGTTGGGCAGATGTCGATGATGATGGACAGGTGTAGAACTGTTGCTGATTTTCATAAATTAATGTCCTAATTTCAATTTACTACGTTCAAAGCTCTCAATAATCATCACCTAGCACAATATGCTGAGCTATGCGCGAAATTTTTTGATATTTTACTTGTGTCAAAAGTGAATAAAAGTGGGTATTTTGTGTCTGATGCTGGTCAGGGCAACACGCAACGAAGAAATGTGACTATTATTCAATTATGTCGAGGTTGAAAATGTTATTTATAAGTAAAATTCAAGCTTGTGTGATCTGTTAGTTCCTGCAAAAACAATCATTCTTCTGTGTTTGAAATGTGTGTGTCGTTTCTAAGCTGGTCATTTATGGTGGTTTGGTCAGCTGTTCCTTCGGATGTGTCGATGGCATGATCAGGAAGAAAGTACCATGTTTCTCTAAATCCAGCCTATTTAAAGTTTTTCGCAATAGACTGAAATTAACCTGAAATTTTGGCCACTTGGAACAATTACATAAGCTCCCCTCGACATTAATTCTGAAGTCTGAAGATATATTCTTTTTGTTTGACATGCAATATTATATGGCAATGTTATTTAGCCTACCCGATGTATTTTCTTTCCACCCATGTTTACCAACCTAAATTTCGTATGAAAGCCGATATACATGGTGTCTCAAAATTACGTTAACATTTTCAAACTTAATATTTTTGTTCAAATTTCAGTTTTTCTTTTTGGTATTTTCCTGTTATCTCGAATCATTTTATTTAACACATTTTTGCGCAACGAAAAATGTAATTTCAATTAAATATCTTCTTTCGGAGGCCAATTTTTCGAGATGCCTAAGCCTAAAGAAATTGAAATGTGAAATTGGTACAAAACTAATACATCCAAAAAGGCTACCAGACAATTTCTAATATTTTTAGAATTTGTCGCGCGACATTTTCTAATATTTTTCGGTAAATTCGAGACAAAACAACCGAATTTACCAAAAAATATTAGATAATGTCGCGCGACAAATTCTAAAAATATTAGAAATTGTCTGGTAGCCGATTCGAGATAACAGGAAAGTACCTTCTTTTTCGTTAGTTTGTTTGATACGCTTGTTTTTTTGCTTCTTTTCTCACTTGCGTCCCATTTGCTTAATGTTCTTCGAGTTTATCCATTAAATTTAATTTCTGGCGTTCCCTTTTTAATATTTTGCGAGCACGCTCGATGTCGGTTCATCAAATTAATTTCTATCAATTTTGCAGATATTGCTGCAGTCAAGGGAGGGTAACTACGCACCGGTTCCATCTTTCTTCGTCAACAAGGTCTGAGATTCGCGCGAATTGGGCAGCTATTCGGAGGGGCAAGGCAAACAATCAGCAATGTGGTTCGTCGATCGGGAGAAACTGGTGCTACCAAAAATCCATTATAGTTATCCTTCTCTGTTGTCATGTTTGCTGTTATTAGTTGTGACTGTGCGTGAGAGATGTGCTCAGTACTGAATAAAGATTACTGTCCCCGTCTTTTAAGCGCTATTTTATGGGCATTTCCGGGGCTTGCCACCCGAAAATTCGGAAACGGGCCGCTACGGGTTTTGCTGCCCGATTTTTTCTTAAATGTTAACGTAATTTTGACACACCCTGTAGTTCAGTGCACAGCTAATGTTCAAGACATTTCAAATTGAACTGTCTATTTGAAATTTTTCAATATTTCGCTGGCCAATTTAAAGGGCATGCTCGTCGCCAATGGCGCCCATGGAAATATTTTGAAAGACGGGTGCCAGTGAAATTTAAACGAGAATTAAAATGTCATATTTCGGTGAAAGTCGAAAAATAATAATGCGTCCAACTGGAATCGAACCAACCACCGACTCCCACAGTACCCCAACGCTTTACCACTGAGCCACCTATACTGCTAGGTAGTCGAAGCGTTTTTTATTATACAGGGTGTCCCAAAAAAAAATCCCTACGCTTCAAGGGCACCGTCCGGCGATTTTTTTATTTCACTTTTTTTCAAATAATATGTCATTTTGTAGCCCTGGAATTTCTCTATCGAATGGTATATGAACATTTTATTTCTGAAAAAAATATATGGAGGAATTGACAGGACAAAATTAAAAACCTCGATTTCAAATCCGGGAATTTTCAGTTTTGTTAAGGTATCTAATGGTCAAAAAATAAATAAATTTTCAAAAGCTGTGAACACCCTCCTGTAGCGCATGTCAAGAGCTACAAAACCCACTTCACAGAAATTACAATTTGAATCTGAGTGTTGATATATGGTCTTTTGAAGAAAAAACTCAGAATGAAAAAACGCAAGTTTTTAAAATGCCTGTCATCTTCTAATATGTCCCAAAATGTGTTGAGAGCCAAATAATCACTTTTCGAATAAAATTCGAAAAAGTTTATGTACTAATCGAAAGAGGAAAGTGAGAGCTACAAAATCATGTGTTCGAGACATATCTGCGAAAAAATTCGCTATAGATAAGCAGCCTAAAAATAAGTTACGAATTCTTTAGTTTAACAAAAACTGAAAATTCCCGGATTTGAAATCGAGATTTAAAATTTTGTCCTGTCCATTTATCCAAATTTATTTTTTCAGTAATAAAATGTTTTTATACCATTTGATAGAGAATTTCCAGGGCTACAAAATGACATATCGTTCAAGAAAAAGTGAAATAAAAAAATGGTCGTACGGTGCCCTTGAAGTGTAGGGATTTTTTTTTTTGGGACACCCTGTACAGTCAAAACTCGATAATCTGGAACCCTAAAAAGTTCATTCCAGCCTTGGGTCCGGCACTTTTTTTAACCCAATTTCTGAAAGATTTTTCCAGCTCTGTCTATACAGTCTGGTCGGAAATATCGTCAAGATTCCGATTTTGACCGAACGTTTTTTTTTTAAAAGAAAACAAAATTTGGGTTAAAAAAGTAACACCTCAATAAGCCGGCACCCCTTGTCAAAAAGGGGTGCCGGCTTATTGAGGTTTTGCTTTTTTAATGATGAAATTGCAGGATTTTTAAAAAAACGATCGGCAAAATCGGAATCCTGACGATATTCCCGATCAGACCGTGAAAACAGAACTGGGAAAAGCTTTCAAAAATTGGGTTAAAAAAGTGTCGGACCCAAGGCTAAAACGAACTTTTGGGGGATGCCGGCTTATCGAGGTTTGACTGTATATTGCCGGAAGAGTACTCAACAAATTTTTATTTCAAAATAATTCTTTTTTGAATTGATCTGATACCCGCCTTTCAAAATATTATCATCGGCGGCGAGCATGCCCCTTTAATGAGTAAATTAGGTTTCCTACATTCTTGGTTTAACCATCCACAATTGTGCGATCAGCTCTAAAACATGGCTTTTATTGTAATCTTCACAAAAAAATTGGAG
Source organism: Ditylenchus dipsaci (assembly GCA_004194705.1). Classification (NCBI taxonomy): domain Eukaryota; kingdom Metazoa; phylum Nematoda; class Chromadorea; order Rhabditida; family Anguinidae; genus Ditylenchus; species Ditylenchus dipsaci. The sequence goes on from SADC01001177.1 coordinate 132,733, forward strand.
ATGATGTGTCAAAATTGTACCCATAACATATCGCATGCCTTGTTGCAACTGTTTTCTGGCAAATTTGATGTGTCGACATTTTATGCCTTGTCCATTTAGAAATGCTGTAAACATAGAAAGGCGTTAAAAGATCGAGCATAATTGCTGTTCAACCTGAAGTGACATTTATGTTTACACCAAATCGTTTTTTTATTATGCTCCCGTTTATCGATTTTTTCCTATATGATACCGTTGAACCGTATATAACGCACCCATGGAGACCAACTGGAGGTGCTGTTATGTCGGGGTGCCGTTATACTGGGAGTTAACTTTGTTGAATTTTCTGGCGCTACTAGCAAATAAACAGCCCCCTCCCAACTAGAGAAAAATTATCAAAAAAGAAATTCACAGAACGCATGCTTTGCCGAAACGAAATTTGCCAAAGCGAAAATTGCCATATCGCATTTCGCCAAAACGTAATTTGTCGAATTTAACTATGCAAGAGTAGATTTTGACTAAAAGAAATAGGGTAGCAATTAAGCATTGAGCAAATTTTTTCAGATGAAACTGACGTTTGACAAATTTTATATTGGCGTATTTTGATTTGACAATTATCGTTTCGGCAATTTTCATATTTAGCAAATTTCGTTTTCGCCAAGTTTCCCCTAGCCCCCCCCCCCCAAGAATGGGACCTTTTAAAACCGCTGTAACTACCCTTTGAAATAACAAGTTTAGGCTTAGCCCTTTGGCTTGGGGGTAGGCCAACGTACAAAACATGTGACTAATATTTGTGTCACGAACTTTCTCTGGGTCTGGGACATTAATTTGGGTACTTTTTACTCATGCTTAAAAGTGAAGATCGTGGGGGAGTCATTCGCTGGTAGGGTCTTTCTTGTCGTCAGCTGAATCGGTTAAAAAAGGTGCCGTTATATCGGAGGTTCTGTTATATCTAGCTTACACTTCATTAGGGCTAAATTAATAAAAAAAATTGCTTTTTGAGAGAAAAATCTAAGTTACTGTAAAACCTTTAATAGTAGCCCCCTGATTCAAAATCGTGTTTTGGCATTGTGTTTTAGACCCACTTTTTTAAAACTTGTCTTAAGATGAGGAGGCTGTTTGCGGATTCTATACCAGACTTTACACTCGGAAATAGACATAACTTTTTTTAAAATTTTTCAAAAATTATTCTTTTGGTGCCATCTTGTAGCTAAGATTCAAGGCTACAAGATGAGCCATTGATAAGTTAAATATTGTTGAAAAAATTGAGTTAAAAGAAAGACTCCGCCCAAGCATCCGCACTCAAATTCGAGTTCGGATTCTTGGGCGGAGTCTTAAAATTTATCTGAGTTTTTAAAGCAACATTCACTCAGTCAATAGCTCATTTGGTGGGAGGAGAAGAATGGGCCATTTTAAATTGGGCCATTTCAAATTGCGCCAATGCAAAATGCGCCATTTCGAATTGGGCCAATGCAAATCGGGCTAATTTCAAAATGGGCCACGATTTTGAATCAAACATCAGTTAAAAAATTGCCAATAAGTTTGCGCAATTTGAATTGACCCGATTTGAAATTGGCCCAATTTGCATTGGCCCAATTTGAACTTGCCCCAATTCGAAATGGCGCATTTTGCATTGGCGTAATTTGAAATGGTCCAATTTGAAAATGGCCCAAATTGAATTGGCCCAATTTGAAATGGCCCATTCTTCTCTTCCCCCATTTGGTAGCCCTAAACCTCAACTATATGATGTCAAAAGCTATATAAGCAACTGAAAAATAAAAAACTGCACCAACTGGATAATTTTTGGGAAAACAGTAAAAAAAGGGAGGATTCTGTTTCGCGGATTCCTAGTGAATAGTCTGTTTAGCGTCCCACAGGGGCTTAAAATTTAAAAACATAATCACTTTAAAAACAACAAAACGCCAAGAAATTTCAAAAAAATATTTCACTTATATGTTTTCCATATTTTTATTTGCACCAAGAAAATCTCAGCATAGAACCATTAATCTAATCAAATTCATCCCTTAAACAGCAATACCGGTACTTATGCTGTTGACGGCGCCACCCCAAATTTTGTTTTTTGACAATATACAACCTTTGTTACATCAGAAATTCATTTATTACAAATCAAAAAACATACAATTCCGCAATTTGAGACCACAAATGATAGAAAATATCACATCCATTAAATTTTCTTCTCCACACAAAATCAGATACATACGACTGAAATAAGGTTCTTGCCGTTCCGAATTCTTTCTTGTGGCGGTGCTTGTACTTCTGCCAGAGAGATTCTACTGCTTGCGTATGCGCCCCTGTCTCATGATCGACAAAATAATTGCAAAAGAACGAACAAAGCAAAAAATACAAAAATGTTTTAGCAAAAGCAAAAAAAGAAAAATTTGGGGTGGCGCCGTCAACAGCATAAGTACCGCAATACCAACACCAGCATTATCAACACTCTCGAAATAAAACAAAAAGTTTCGAAGATATGACTCAGTCAAAAATTTTTTGAGCTGTTATTCTTCTATCCATCCAATTAGTTTCTGTGCAAGTCCTTAAATAAGATGAAGCGATGGAGGAACAATGTTTGGTGGAGGCACTTGTACCAGCGCTTTTTCGGCAATAGAGCACACTTGTCGCCGAAGAGCTGCTTTGTCTTTGGCTGGTAGACTATCACCACCGCTGAAAAAGTAGCTTAGTGACCCGTTTTCAATCGACCATATACTTCTCAGAGGATAATCAGTATATTCTCGCGGTTACTACGCGTTTGGGCCCCTCCGCTTTTGGGCCCCCGCATTTGGGAAACCCGCATTTGAGCCCCAATTCAATGATTAAATATATCGTTGGCAAATCGTCGGTAAATTTATTTTATTCTCGGTGAATTCATATTACGTACAGAAGTTCAATGATTAGGCGAAATTTTTTGAATTGACGGGGGACAATCCAGAACGCGTGGTAATGGCCCTTTAAAGGGTATGAAAGGATAGGGAAACCGCTTGTATCCATCCTGAAAGGCATACCTCTATTAAATTTTGAAAATAATGAAACCATAGTCTCCCACTCAAAAACATGCGCTAAAGATGGTTTTGATAATTACGTTTTCGTTATTATATCAACAAAAACGCTAATACCTAGCATGGTAGTCCTTTAATTGCCTGGAGGTTGCTATAACCATTTGGAAAATACATGGCCGGGCTTCCTCATGAAAAAGCATGTTTCTTTATGTGGTAGGCCCAATCAACAAAACTATGTTCAAAATTCCATCTTTTCAGGTATTCGGATATCCTTTTAAAATGGTTTCCCTTGGTCACCCAAAGAAAAAAGTCAAATTTTGGTCAATTTTTCTTCAAATCTGGTTTGTTGCCACCTAAGATACCCCTACTTATATAGTCCTATCTCAGTGCGATCGCTTGACTAACAGCACCTGCACACCTTTTGGGTGAAACTTCAAAACTTTGTTCGATCTCTTACGAACATAAGTAATAATAGCACACAAAGCGCATCGAAATAAAAAAGACAATAAAACGTAGAGAAATTTCGATTCAGAATTAAAAAATATTTAATTATTGAATTAGGGCCCAAATACGGGGCTCAAACGCGGGGCCCAAATGCGGGGGCCCAAATGCGGGATGCCCAAATGCGGGGGCCCAAATGTGGGAGCCCAAATGCGGAGGGCCCAAATGCGTGTCAACGATTCTCGCAGCGACCCTTTTGAAGCTTCACAGAAGAGACAAGGATGAGTGGAGGCTGCTCCCAGATGGCCAAAGACAGAGCTCAAAAACTGACACAGTAATATTGGCTAGGTAAATTCAGATAAATCAAATATTTAATCTATCACACAAGATACCTTCTTTGGCTGGAGAAAGAATCTTCAGTCCTCGGCGAACTTTTTTCGACGCTTCTTCGTAGTCATCAAATGAAAGCACTCCGTTTTTTGTCCCGCAAGACGCATTGGCGATCTCATCGATTCTGTAAAAGTGAAGCTGTTCTTCCAATTTGATTCAGTGGTTCTTTTGGTGTCTAGAAATTGGCATGTAAAAGCTTCACATTAGAGCATTTCAAAAAGGGTAAAACAGACCGACAAACGTTTTTCGGACTCAGTTAGACGACTAAGAAGCATATTCTTTTTGTTCTGGAGCTTGCCAATCACAACACTAGTCAAGTCGGCCTGCGTACTCACACTCTTGCGTAGTAGTTCTTTTCTTCGTATGCAATTAGTGAGAAAAATTTCACTTTAAGATAATAAACTAACCTGTTTTTGCAGTCGCGTCTACTCGCTGCTTTTCACTCTTGTTTGAATTCTCCCATCTTTTGCTAACCGCTTGCTTTTGTTTGGATGAGAGGATCGCTTAGGCTTTGACACCATCTTGAGCTTTTTTGACCGCCCTCCCTTTTTTCGGCCAATTTCGCTACAAAAACTGACATGTCTTATGCTATTTTGAAACAAAACATAATAGGAAACAACCTACAGAGACGGATTTTTCCAGCTTTCTTAGCTTGATCACTCGCCATCTTGTTCGTTTGATTTCTGCGCTCATCATATTCCCATCGTTTCTTGGCTGCGGCCGAACGAATTTCGGAGAGAGACCTCTGTTTGGCTTAACGCACATTCGTCTGGTGGTGACCATATTTAGCTCTAAAAAACACTGAATTTATTTTGTATGAGACACAGTAGTATAGAAAGGCCATTTCTAGGACATCCATTCCACCCATATCCCAACCAAAAACCCCTCGTTTTTAAGGCCTTTTTGAAATAAAAAGCGGTGAATTTTCTAATTAAGGGCAAAATATTTGAAATTATACCAATTTTAGACACCACCCATTTCAAAATTTCACAAGACACAAATTCACCCTGATTTCTAACATAAAATTCGACTGTTTTCTGAGCCCTTTTTTCAATAAAAAGTGGCAATTTAGAAAAATTGTCAATAAAAAATCCAAATTACACCAAATTTTGAGCAAAATTCTTGAAAATAGTTGGGACAATAATCCACCCATTTTAAATGTTAACGATTTTTCAATTGTTCGCTACTATTCGCACAACTTTCACTAAAAAAACGTGTCATTCGATATCGTAAAAAACTAGACAGAAAACTTAAAAATCTAGACGAGAATGTAAAAATTTATCGAGAAAGAAAAGAACTGCTGGTTCGCGCCTTTGCCACCCATCGGGCACGATCATGCCCCTTTAAGCCCCTGTGATCCGCAAACAGACTCTTGATTGTGAATGCGCCTTTATGCAAGTTTTTTTACTTGTCTTAGGCAAGTTTGTAGCTCATCTCACTGGCTTTGAAAACAGTGGTAACTTGCAGAAAGCCGTCTTCAAAAAGTGGGTCAAAAACACAATGCTACAAACACGATTTTGAACGAAGGGGGAGGGGGCTACTATTAGAGGTTTTACGGTACGCAAATCCTCAGTTGCAGGACTGGTTCAAACATATCTTCCGCACTGGAAAATGGTCTCAAAATGGGACGAGGGTCAACTCGCGAAGGTCAGCTCGCGATTCGCGAAGGGTTCAACTCGCGAAGGTCAACTCGCGAAGGGTTCAACTCACGAAGGTCAACTCGCGAAAGTTTTTAAAATTCCGCTTTTATAGATATCGGTGCTTATCCCGTGCCTTTTTTAAGTTAAATAGAGTCAAAAGTGATAAATTTGAACAGGTTTTCACTTTCTGGGCCCACAAAAGTTATTAAACAGACCATGGGCATGCCAAGGAAGTAAGCAGGCATCTCAGGAGCGTGGTTAGGTGAGCCGGAAGAGTGGTAAGGTATACCAGAAGAGCAAATGGCTATCTTAGGATAAAGGGTAAGTATCCCAGATGGTGGCCTTCAGGTTCTGTCACCCAATGATTCTATACGCATGTAGAAGTACTCATAAGGAAGTAGCCGAGGTGTGCTTTTGAGGAGAGGAGGTGACTATTTTTTATATTGTCTATTTTTGAAGAGCATCCGCAGGTGTCGTGTATGCAGTATAATAGCCCATATAAGAACATAATTTTTGAAACCTTCGTGAGTTGAACCCTTCGCGAGTTAAATCCTTCGCGCGTTGATATTTTACCCTCAAAATGTGCACAAAAGTGGCTAAACGCTTAAACACTAGTCTTTTCTGCTTACTGTAAATGATATAAGCAACAGAATTTGATTGATTCACTCCTTTGTTTTCTTTTTTTCCAGTATCATTCGCTTCATCTCCAAGTCCAACTTGTAAAGTCGGAATGGCCCGATCATCTTTGCTTTGCTTTAATTGAGCATTATCAAATTCAGAGCTGATCCAACTACCTCAAAATGTGCTTTGGCCAATTTTAGAGTTTAGCATGATTACCATATGGAGAAAAGGCGTCTTCTATCAAGTGAGTGATTAGACCAACACCGCTGTAATATCTAGCATTGTTTGACAGCTTAGAGGATGTAAGACTATTTTTATGACTATCGGTATCCTGGTCATTCCCATCTTCAGCTGATTGTTTATTCTCTGTAGGTACTTTCGGTGGAGAAAGCCTTAAATATTAGATACATTTTTGGCTTTTCAAAAATTGAAAAACCTATCGTAAACATTCCCCAAAACATATGTTTGGCCATTGACTAACTGACCCAAATCTTTGACAATTTGACCATGTTCATCATAGATTAGTTGAGGTGTGGTCTTCATTTTCATTTGTTCGCCAGCTGCTTTTAAAAAGTCATTGAGCTGATTACAGTCAAGTGGTCGCCACTCAAACTCTTTCGGACTGTTAATTGAAAGGGGATTTAGGAGAGATGCTTATAAATTAATAATTCAATTTACGTTGAATGCAAGTTTCCATTTCGGCATATAAAAATACTCAGTACGGCTGGAGGAGTATGGTGTTGTTGTCGTCTTCTCTTCTTGTTTAGCTCAACAAAAGAGATGTTATTGGTGAAAGGGTCATAGACGCTTGGAGCTACAGAAAAAAACGAAATTAGGGGATATCTATTTTTAAACACTTACTTATCAACATTTGGTAATTGTTGAAATTGAGCAAGCCTAAATTTGCACAAAAGTCTGTTCAATTTTTTTAACGGATAAATCTTATATCTGCCTCCTTCTGGCTGAAAGTGCCTTCTTCTTTTTTAGTCACAGAGGCAAGTATCTAAACTATTTTTCCCAAAGTAATAACACTGTGAGATAGCCCTGCGACTCTAGTTTCAGATGGCGAGTCATTTGTTGCAACATCTTTGAAAATGTAGCACAAAAACGTTGAAATGTGAATTCGGAGACCCGACAACCCTAACAAAAACCATTTTTCAAAAATCTAGTAAAAAATTGTGTGAGTGTTTGAAATTCTGGGAATTTTGCGGAGCACCCTGTAATTGCCGTATTCACTCTATAAATCGCCCACCCCCTAATAAACGTCCACCCCCGCTTTTTCGACTAGCATTTCAGAGTTGCGGCCATTTTCGATTTGCAATTTCAAGATTTTTGAGGGATTGAAAAATAAACGCCCATGAGCGATCAACGGAGGGAATACGGTAGGTGTTAGGTAAAGGTTATACTTGTAAAATATAATACAGTCGACCCCCACTATGGTGAAAACCCCTGAAAGTTCGTTCCCGCCTAGGGTCCGACATTTTTTGACCTCAATTTTCAAAGGCTTTTTGCCGTACCTGATTCGTCAGTCTAATCAGAAAAATCGCAGAGGCCTGCAATTTACCGAGCGTTTTTGTGAATGACAACATTTTTGCCCAAAAGACCCGTGGGTACTCGCTGTAGTGAAACCCGTGATTGAGAATAGGGGTGTCACTATAGCGAATACTCGCGGGTCTTTTCAGAAAAAATGTTGACATTCACAAAACGACCGGTGAATTCGGATGTTCTATGTTGTTTTTACTAATAACTCATTTTTTAAATATTAGTTCAGGTTCTGCTAAAAAAATTAAAAATTGAGGTAAAAAAGTGTCCAACTGAAAGTAGTAGACAAGAAAAATTCTTTTCTCTTGTTTACATTGTTATTTGTTGCTTATTTATCCTCGTCATTGCTTTCCTGAAAATTCTCGGTTGCCACTAACAATAATTAGACAACAAAAGCACACTATTCTTTTCAAAAAAGTGTGTACGGAAAAAATTGCGGTTGCAATTTTACCGACAAAAGGGCACTATATTTTCGGGGTTTTTACATCATTCTGCGTTACTTTAATCATTAAACAAAAATTTAATGCCCTGTTTCAGGGCCCTTCTTTGTCCAATCCTCTACACAGTGTTGGCAAAATGAATCGTTGAGCATTTTTGAATCAGCGACCAAAAAATTGTTTCTGCTCATAATGCGATTCAAATTCAAATGACTGCGATTCACGTGAATCGCGATTCAAAAACATCGTGAGTCAAAAAGCCGTGATTCACGTGAATCGCAGTCATTTGATTTGAATCGCATTTTGATCACGATTCGAATTGATGCGATTCAAAAATGGCGATTCAAATTGCTTTTTCTTTCTTGCGATTCAACTCGTTCTCAATTATTTGGAATTATAGTTAAATTTTTTGACAACGATTATTCTCATCAACGTTCCCTTATCAGTAACGGTCATTGAGCCCTACTCCAGTACTTCCAATATCATTTCGGTGGTATATCCTGATCGCCTATTCTTTATTTTTTATTTTGATGGTCTGAATACTGCTCTCTTTGAGTCCCTTTACTTAGCTTCAACATGCTTCTTCTTCATGATTTAAGATCTACCAATAAGACTTATTTTTTAGTTATCTAGTTAGTTCTTGGAAATTCAAGCTCTTCGCTCTATCCCCGCTTTCTGGTCTTTGAAAATGTGCGAGCTAAGTGGCGTAAGAGGCGAATGCGTCGTAAGTTTTTTTTACTGGAGTAAGCGGTAGACATTACCTCTTACTTGTGGTTACCGCATATTTTCAGATGTTAAACGAAAGCGCCGTCAGTCTAAGAAGTGCCCTGCAGCCTGTTGCTGAAGCCGTCGCTTTGTCTGCAAGAATTGAAATTCTGGATCAAGGTGCCGTTTCCTTATTGAGAACCTCTGTTTTTGTCAATCATTAGTAATAAAAGACTTCAAAAATGTGTTCTTCTTCGCAGTCTTCGTATTTTTTTATTCAAAACCCTCAGCGTTTGTGAAAGGGAGAGTAGCTCATAACTGTTAGCCACATCTTTTCAATACAAATTTTTGCCGCTTATACACATATATTAATTAACTTCCAATCGGTATTATATATAATGAAGTGCCTTGATTTGACCTATGATTAAGGGATTATACCCTCAAAATTGCGAACAGCCATGACATATCAGCAATAATTTAAGTGCATAACAACTTTATTAAACCGAACTAATTGCACAACACTCAAATCAAAATACAATGTCATGATTAGCACGTTGCTTCTTTGGCGTAAATCTTGACCGAAGAAATTGAAGACTGAATAGACAGGAGAATGCTCTTCACATACTTGCTCTTCGCTTCTGATACCTTGAGCCTTAGAGCCTGTGAAGCCGCGATAATAAAACCAACCCTGGTAGCAAACCAGAAATAATGTCTCACCATAAAACGAATAGCCTTCTTCGCCCAAACTCCAGCAGGCGAGAATACGTGATTTCAACCGACGACCACCCCGTGTTAGCAGAAACAGGAGCTGTTCGCCAATCTTTCTTACAAGAGCTTTTGTCGCAACAACTGATTTAGAAAATTTGCCGATAACTGCAAAGATTCTCTAAAACACAAAAATGAAATTAGTAAACACTAAAAGACCAGAAATGCGCCCCCCCCTCTCTTAGAGCGATCATTTTTTCAGTCCATAATCGTCCAGTTCAAATTCTTCGACGGAGCCAGGAATCAGTGAAAGAAGAGCCTATATAATGACTAGATGATAACTGAAAAGTTCCAACCACACTGAAATACCTTTAAGTATTCGTTCTCGACATGCAAGAGAGGCATTGAAGTGGTTGAAGCGTACCAAGTCAAGAGCCTATGAGCTGACATATTGAATACAGGAAGTTCCGAATGGCATGTTGAGAGATATCGCTTCGCATTGCTTGCCGTCAATTTTCCGCAGAGATTAGTACCACAACCTTGAATTGAGCACTTGCCGTTCTCGAAGAAAGTCAGGTAGACTGAAGCTGAAATAAAAACAGAATAATGATGAAAATCCATGAAAAATTACTTTGTTGGCCTTTTTTTCTTCGTCCTTTGCTTACACCACCACCACTACTTGAAACAGAAGTAAGACTTGCACTTGGATGATTCATTCGCACTCAAAATAAGGCTTATCAGCAATGAGAAGATGAATTTATTTAGATGACGTTTGTAGAAGCATAGCAATCACAGAAAAACAGTCGTGAGTTGAATCGCGAATGTAAAAAAGCATTTTGAATCACGTTTTTTGAATCGCAGCAATTTGAATCGCATTTTGATCACGATTCAAATTGCTGAGACTCAAAAACCGCGATTCAAAATGCGATTCAAAATCGAATGCCTGTGATTCACGTGAATCGCAGTCAGTATGCCAATGTTCAAAATGCGATTCAAAATCTTGTGTCTATGATTCACGTGAATCGCACCTTTTTTAAATCTCAATTTTGAATCGCAAACGCGTTTGAATTTGAATCGCGCGATTCAAATTGCCAACACCTCTAAGAGGCTCTACATATACAACCCCTTGTCCATCTCCAAATAAACCTTAGGTCTTTTTACAAAGTAATCGCTGTTTTTTTCTTTGAGGTATCCCAAGTCTGCTTTTCCATAGCCCGGTCTTCCAATTTATTCTTCTAACGAAGCGACACTTTTTAATCAAAGAAAATTCACAAAAATTACTACAGAGACAACAAATTTAATTTATTTACCACGGGCATTTTACCGACTTACGGACGGTGTACCATGGTGTATTTTTTCACGAAACACGAATATCACAAAATCGGACGGAAAAGTTGAGGCAGAGCACCCTCAAAAAGCATAATTTTGCCGATGACTTCTTGGGTCAGGCATGGTTTTTTCTTTAGGCTGGTGAGCAGTGAATTTAGAAGGTACAGCACGTTGTTTTATAGGTGCGTAGTCGTTTGAGTTATGGCGTGCAAAGGGCACAAAGTAACTCAAACGACTTATTATGGACGTTTGAGTTACTTTGTGCCCTTTTGCACAAAGTAACTGAAACGTCTTAAAATTTGTTTTTGCGATATTTGTTTGTTTTCGATTTCTTTTTCTCTTTCGTTACTCTTTGCAAATGTCTATGTCTTCTCCAGACGTCTTCTTCCTGGACCGATGAAAATACTGCTGGTCCTGAACCAATCAAACCTATTTCTATGTACTGTTCGGGAATTTTCTGTGCAAGTTCAGTTCTAATGTAATTGCGAATGTCTCAGTTTTAGCTTGATCCTCTGTGTTGTTGAAATCATCTTTCAACATGTTTGATTTCAGTGAAAATTCCTGAACACCTTAATTCCACTTCTTAGGTACCTAAAAAAATTGTTCAAAGGTGAATGGAGATGAAAGATAAATTTGCTGGCATTAGTTGTCTACCACCTGTGTTAAGGTTTCAAATCACAAATTGAACGTCTTTTTATTCCAGGGTTCCAGCAAGGAGGTGGTGTGATACCGACTGGTGAAAAGTTTCCTCTCTCGGTAAGCAGCGTTTTCTGAATACCGGCTCTTATTCACTTAGGAGGGGCCGCAGACTTTTTTATTTCTATCATTTGTGACGAAGTGTGTGCTGGCTGCGAAGTGGCCAACCTTTAGCAGGTACTTAAAAATATACCCGTTACCTGAAAACTGGCCAGGATTACATAAAGACAGGATGGTTTTGTTTCATCAGCGCAAATGCCAAACAACGAGACAATGCAAACATGAGAACAGTGGTTTAACAATAACGAGCAAGATTCTCTTGATTAGCGCTGACCCTGAGAGCATTCACGACTCATATGGACGGTTTCCTGGCACTTGTAGCAACGACGACCTCCGCCACCACCATTTCGAGGCTGAGGGCATTCGCAAGACATGTGTCCAGGCTTGCTGCAGTTGCAGCACGATGAACCACCTGAAAACAGTTGAAATCAGTTCGATGGCAAGAAAACACAAGAGAAACACACCTTCTTTATTAATCTTCAAGAGCTTGATGCGCAAAAATTCAACAACTAAAAAACTTGGTAGAATTCACGGCAATCAGTGCAAACATTATTTTGACAGGTGAAATTAGTGCAGTCTGCACTGCTCATCAGGGATGAGACCTTTTGGCATATAGATGTTTGCGAATATATCAGAACTGAAAAGTTTGCGAAACTCTGCACAGAAAATTCCCGAACAGTACATATAAATAGGTTTGATTGGTTCAGGACCAGCAGTATTTTCATCGGTCCAGGAAGAAGACGTCTGGAGAAGACATAGACATTTGCAAAGAGTAACGAAAGAGAAAAAGAAATCGAAAACAAACAAATATCGCAAAAATAAATTTTAAGACGTTTCAGTTACTTTGTGCAAAAGGGCACAAAGTAACTCAAACGTCCATAATAAGTCGTTTGAGTTACTTTGTGCCCTTTTGCACGCCATAACTCAAACGCCCCTATGCCTGTTTTATACTCATAAGGAAGGCCTTCTTTGAGCTTTCTAATGGTGTGTCATTTGCCAACATCCAAAAATTTATCACAGATTAAAAATTAAAAAAAAAAATTACTCTCTTTAAAAAAATTATACGAAAACTATGGGAAATTTCTGCGCAGAGTTTTTTAACCGTCAAACAGACTTCAAATTCGGAATCAGCATGAAAAATGGCACCTGACAGTGTTTAAAGGGGGGGGGGAAAGCTACTTAGGTTCGCAGTGCGTAAGTGCTCGCTTTTTTTGGCCCAAAATGGTGTTTTTTTGGTGTTGCAGCACACTATTTTTTTTGGCTTTTTTGGGCAGTTTAGAGGTAATTAGACTTTTTTGACGCCAGATTCGGGATCAGCGACCCAAATTACCTCTAAACTGGCCAAACAAGCCAAAAAAAATAGTGTACCCCGACATGGGTTTGAACCTGCAACACCAAAAAAACACCATTTTGGGTCAAAAAACGAGAGCACACCGCGCCATGGAAGCCACTTTTTCAAACCTAAGTAGCTTCCTTCCCCCTTTAATAGTCAGTTAAAAAGAGGCTTTTGGACTGTCTAGCAAAAGTAAAAATGATCCCAAAAATATGTCGCAAAAAACGATTTGACGTAAAATACTTCCAAAATCGAAATTCCCAGACCGGATTAAGATTCAGCATGGTCGATTTTCTTGAGTAAGTACGGCTATAGGTGATTCGCGCCCTCAAAATGCTCATTTACGCCCTCAAATTAATTATTTACGCCCTCAAATTTGAAATTGATCAAAATGCTTATTTACGCCCTCAAATTACTCATTTACGCCCTCAAATTACTCATTTACGCCCTCAAATTTCTTTTTTACGCCCTCAAATCGACCAAAATGCTTATTTTAGCCAACATTTTGCGGGAATTCAAATTTTTTAGTCTCAACCAGCGAAACCAGCCGATCGTCCACTTATATCATAGAAATTTTTACATTTTTCATGTTCCAAAACCTGTTTTCTGGACTAATTCGGCCATGCTGAAGATGGTTTGACAGTGGTAAAATCCCGTGTTCTCGAGTATATTTTGAGTTTTGGTGAATAATTGATTTCACCAAAATCAATTATTTCACAACACTCAAAAAATACTTGAGAACACGGCATTTTACCACCGTCAAACCATCTTCAGCATGCCCGAATAAATCCAAAAAACAGGTTTCGGAACATGAAAACGTTAAAAAAAATTTGATCCAAGTGGACGACCACTTGGTACCCACATAGGTACTTCACCTAGGTACCATCACCAGTGCACCTCCGCCTGAGAAAACTTACCTCTCTCTCTCTGGTACAGTCAATCCCCGATTTAGTGCGACCTCGAGTTCGATGGATTTGGTCAAAAGTCTTTGAAAGTATCGAAAGTGGAACCCCGATTTAGTGCGAACCTCGATATAGTGCAAATTTTTTGCGGCTCTCAGGGTCGCTCGAGTGAGCTCCTCATGCGTTCTCCTACAGAATGGCTCAGGGAAACTGAAGATACCGGGTTGGAAAGTCTAAACACAGTCAGACATTCGAGTTCTGAAAATATGGCCATCTAAAATAGGGAATTCCCACCCAATTGATCGATTTGAGGGCGTAAATAATAAATTTGAGGGCGTAAATGAGCAATTTGAGGGCGTAAATGAGCATTTTGATCAATTTTCAAATTTGAGGGCGTAAATAATTGATTTGAGGGCGTAAATAATTGATTTGAGGGCGTAAATGAGCATTTTGAGTGCGCAAATGAATTTTAGCCAGTAAGTACCCTTTAAAACAGAAAGCCAATATCAAATTTCAAATTCCGTTCAAGAGAAAAAGATTTAAACACTGAATTTTTTCAAAGCTTTTCAAATTTAAATCTTTTTTCTTTAACGGAATTTGAAATTTGGCATTGACTTTCTGTTTTAAAAGGTAGTTCTTCAAGAAAGTCGACCATGCTGAATACGAATCCGGTCTCAGGATTTCGATTTTGCAATTTTTTTTACGTCAAATCGTTTTTTGCGCTATCTGTTAGACGGTTAAAAAACACTGCGCGAAAATTTCTCATTCTTTTCGTATATCTTTTCGTAATTTTTTAGAGAGCGTAATTTGTTTCTTTAAAATTTTATCTGTGATAATTTTTTCGTATATGTATAAATAACACACCAGTAGAAAGCTCAGAAGAAAGCTGAGTACCCTTGTATGATTTTCGGGTATAAAGCGTCTTTAAAAAGCCTCGCGACTCCATCACCACAGCACTTTTGCATCAGCCCAATCCTATTATATAACTGCTCAATCGAACTTTGTAGCTTGGCTTTTTCTGCTTGTGATACCTTAAAAAATATTTCAAATTCAATAAAAAAAGGCAGAAAACAAACTTGTTTGAACTGCTGATAGTACTTTCCTTGTGTTTCAGACTTTAGTTTCTCTAGCCATTCTACAGTTTCACACAGGTTATTCAAGGAGACCAGAAATACAGTTGCTTGTGTTGCCGGATCTTCTTCAACAAAGACTCGCCATTGATGGTAGAAAAAGCATGCTTAACAATTTCATATGCTTTTTCCCTCCATTCAAGATTTTTTTTCGCCTTAATTTTTAACCCCCTTCTGCAGTTATCTTTTCAAACCAAGGTCAAAGGAAATCAATTCTTGCCAAGAAACATCTCAAAATTTCAGGGCGCTTTTATAAAATTCGTCCACTCTTTGATTATCATAGCTTTTGTTGTTGTCAGATCTCGAAAATCTGTTCAAATTTCATTTTGCCTGAAAAAGCATGGTTGACAGGCGTGTGTATGTCTCTTCAAAACGTTTAGGAAACGTTTTCAACACTTTGATACATCACCATTTTTACAGAAAAAAACAAAGTTGGTCTGCAAATAACTGCAAGATTAAAGACTGGCTTCTACGATTTGCAAACCAATGTTTATTGTTAAATCTGTTAATTGGACCTGTTTACCACTTGAGCCCTAGATGATTAGTAGATAGTCAGGTATGAAAGGCAGTGATGTGCACTTTCAACATTTTGCATAACATCATATCATTTTTCACTTATTTAAAAATCATGTTTAAATGACTCCTAAGTAACTTTTATATGCTTAAAACGATAAGCAAGTTATTTTGTGACACTTTTCCGCATAAAAAATTGATTTTTTGAAAAAAAAATTTTTGACCAAAATAATGACTTTTTGCCTTGGGGACCAAGGTAAATCCCCTGTATTAAGGTATTCTACCCCGTTTTGGTCACTGGAGCTGGGCAAAAAGAGCCACTATATGCATTTTTAATCAAGAGTCTTGCTTGGAATTATGTCTAAGGTAAGTGTGTGCGCATCTCTAACCAACCAAGTCCCCTGCGCCCGCTTCGGGGGCTTGGGGCTTGGAGTTGAGATGCACACACCCACATACCTTAGACACAAATCACTCGAAAGTGACTCTGGATGCATAAAATGTAGGCATACCAGAGTTTCTTAATGCGGTAGGCCCATTTAACAAAACTATGTTCAAATTCTTTTTTAAAGGTGGTTTACCTTGGTCCTCCAAGGCAAAAAGTCGATTTCGGTTTTTTTCAAAAAGACGACTTTTTATATGAAAAAGTGTCGGAAAACAGCTTTTTTTATCGTTTTTAGCGGATAAAAAATACTTAGTTGTCATTTAAACATGATTTACGAAAAATTAAAAAATGCGATAAAATTAGCCTCCGGATAGACCCCGGAGGCGTGTTTCAAAAACTAAGGTCTGTCCATAGACACTCTCCTCAAATGAGGCTAGGTCAGGACACCACTAGTACCTTGTGATACTGGGTATAAAACCAAAGAAGAAAGTCTTGCAAGCTCATTTATAGCTGCAACACTTCAATTATGTGCTGGGCTGCGCCTCTACTTTAGTTGTCTGATCTCTCTTGTGTGTAGGTAGTGCCTCACTTTATAGCGGCGGAATCGGAAATTTTGGAAAGCACTGTCTTCTAAGGCGGTGCACATATACTTATTCGACAAAATCTTTGAATTCTAATAACAAGATTTCAATGTGTTTACACTGATTGGATTTATTCAAAGATAGCCAAACATATATATTCAAAAAGTAAGAAGAAAGGTTATTGCTTGAGACACAATTGCAATGTATAAGTTGAAATAAACCATTAAAACATTTTTTGTATCAATAGTGTTTTTTTGTATCAGTTGTATTTGATTTGTGTATGCATTATGATACCGAATGGCCCATTGTTAGTGTCGCTAGCGACCTTCTGGGCATAATTAGTTAAATAAACAATGCACAGCTGCAGCGCTGCTATGCGGAAAATAAAAATACCGTATTTTTCTAATTAATTACTTGACACCCCCTATTTTGAGTACTTTTATCTCAGAAAAGAGAATTTTTTTCGCTAAGCTGTTTATTGCCTTTCTTTAACTCCCACGAGCTCCACCGCTTCTGCTTTTTCGATCTTAGATACTCACGCAAAAATCCCCATATCAATCTTCAATTTTTCCGATTTTCGGGTGATTGAAAAATTACTCGATGGGTCGAACTATTAGAAGAATACGGTATTGACTGTATGTGCCTTAGCCACTAAATTGGTAATTGATTAGTCCCCATACTCGAATTTTTAAAAAACTTTTTGTCGTCCGAAAAGTTTGGTCGCCCAAGAAAAAAAATTAAACGTCTAATAAAATTGAATCTAGCAATCTTGGTATATAATACCAATGAAAATTAAAAGACACAATCTGTGAGAATGGACCAGTGCCTGGCCTTGATGGGAGAATGAATCTAGGAAAATTCATCGTTAATTCTATCGCATTTTGTAGCGCTGTTCCTGACGGGTCGAGCGCTTTAACTTTTAAAGTTTAAGTTTTTTTAAATAACTTTTTTAAAGTAACTCGTAAAATGTCGCAAATTATTTGACGTAAAAAGTTTTTTGTACAGAGCAAACATTTGATTGTGACACCGGATTCGTGCTCAGCATGATCGACTTGCATGTGGGACTGCTTTGAGAGAAAAAGAATCGCTTTCAAATTCCGCTCAAGACAATAAAGCATTTGGCGCGATTGGAGTATAACAACCCCCCCCCCAATGAATTTTTTTTTGAACTTCTTCAAAACACCATTTCAACCGTTTGTAAGAATTTCGACACGTTAGACACTATAAAAAAGAGTTTTTCACCTAGTTTTCCCTATAAAAGTCAATTTTTTGAAAATCTTTAATTTTGGTGTTTTAGTTATTTTTGCATAGATTACGATAGTGGGAACCAAGAAAAGAAGACCGAAGGGCAAGAAAATATCTTGAGGTAGAAGATGATGACAATTCTCTGGAAAATGTGCCCTCTCTTGAAAATTTGCTGAAAGTTAGTCAAATGTCCTCAAAGAATTTATAAATGATTACTACAACTTGCGTTACATATAGATTTCTGTTTATTTTAACGTAGTAAATCACATGTTGAGGGTACCTTGACAACAAAAAAGATAAGGGTTGAACATAGTTTTGTTAACTGGGGCCTAGCGCATGAAGAAAACTCTAGTATTCATGCTTTTTCATGCATCCAGAGTCACTTTTGAGTGATTTGTGTCTAATATATATTTTTGCTTGGTTGGTTAGAGATGCGCGCACTCACTTACCTTAGACATAATTCCGAGCAAGACTCTTGAACGAAAATGCATTTAGAGGCTCTTTTTGCCCAGCTCCAGTGACCAAAACATGGTAAAACAGGCAAAAAGTCGAAATTTCAAAATGCCCGAAACTCAATTTTTTATTGACCAGAACTCAAAAATAATGTCTTTTTTGAACTCCTGAGGCAATTTTAGGTCGATATAGGGTGTTTGGAAACAGCTAAAAAAATCATTTGGGGGGGGGGTGTGGTTATACTCCGGTAGGGTCGAATTTTTTTTATTTTTTTATTTACGCTTTGCCAAATCTTCAATTTTGTCAGAAATGCCGTTTTTTTAGCTTTTTTGTCAGCTTAAGGACAAAACATATTTCATATTCGTGCTCAGCTTAATCAGCGCAACAAGACTAGTGTAAACATTATTTTACATTATTTCAACATTCAAACATTATTTCTTGACGGATTCGTGTTCAGCATGGTTGATTTACCTGTGAAAGTGCGCTTGACATTGAAACTCACTCTCACATTTCAAATTCATCTCAAGACAACAAAGATTTTAATCAAATTTTTTAAATAGCGTACCGCAAACGATCGCACTAATTTTAAAGAGCTTTTTCTGATGAGCAAAATGAGATATTATGTGATTCGAGTTGACTGAAAAGAAATTAACTAGAGCCATTTGAAGTTAGTGAGTCAAAAAACAGAGTAGCCAAAAGTTAACTTTCTTAAAATGCATGGTTCTTGAAGATTTTCTTACGAAAAGAAAAGATCTCAATGGTTTTGGACTCCTCATGAAATTTTCTACAAGATAGATCAAAAAGTAGAAAAAAAATTCAGGCATTGCCAAGCCTCTCGAGAGAGTGGTCCATTTTTACAGATTATGTCTTTTAAATACCTAAAATTCATGTTCCCCACCATCGGCACCAGCATATATTCCGCATCGCGGCATCCCTAACTTCTAGCTTTGTTATTTACTGATTCTTTGTTTGTTAAAATAAAAAAACGATTTAATAAAGGAAATACTTTCTCGGTTTCTCCCGATTTAGGGTACAGCTGGCCGGAGTTTTGAAAATTTCTCTCGATTTAGTGTACATCAGCATTAGTGTACACCTGAGGCAGGTCCCCTAAGTGTACACTAATGCGGGATTCGACTGTATTCCCTCCCAATACAGCCCTTAATCCCTTTTGAATGTTTTGGCGCCGATTTAGATTTTTTCTCAATTTTTCTAAAATTTTACTTTGGGGACCAAGGCAAACCGAAATCTTTTTCAATTTCACAGAATTCGATGATAATTTTTTGAATAAATCCAAGCGAGAAACACGAATGTGTAATCGGTTTTTAAAAATTCACCTCAAAAGTGGGTCACCCGTGGGAGCGGGAGGTCAAGTAAAGTGTTACCCGAAGAACTACAAATAAATGTAAAAGTGGGCTACATGACACTTCAAAAAAAAATTATTTGAAAGAATGAGAAACATAGAATCGGTGTTCTTTAGCTGCTTTTGTTGTTGCCTGCCTACCGTTATACCCAGTATAAATGAGAAAAAAAAGGATTAATTTAATTTTATGTATTTTTTCTTTCTCGCCTAAAAATTTTAGAGGTCGCTAAGTGGTCGCTAACCAAATCGCTCAAAATTAAGTCTGTTTAAAATGAAATATCCCTTCCGTAATTGGTTTCCCCACATTCTCCGAAACAATTTTTTTCTAAAAAAAGAGTGAAATATGTTTTATGGTAAAACTAGCTAGTCCATTCCTTTTCCATCCAAATAAAGTTCGCCCATCTTCTTCTTGTGGTGCTTCATCCTCTTTATTTTGTTCTGGCCGATCAATATGTAGTACTAGTATTGAGAGGGAGCCAAGGAAGCTGGCCTGCACTTGCTTTCTATCTCTGGCTCCAGCTTCTGCTTTTCGCTTGGCTAGGACATGTGTGTGCAAGCTAGTTGGGTGTTTGTCTCTCTGGCTTTGCTGCTATTTATTCTTTGCCTTATGCCCCAGCTTTTCTTCATGGCTGTTCTGTTAAAAGCATCTCTGTTACTTGAATGCTCTATGGTTTAGCTAGCTAAACTATTGCTGCTACTACCCTTTATTCGTCTTTTTCTCTTTTCCTTCTCGTTGTCATCTTCTGTTATTTTTGTTTAAAATAGCAAGCAGGTCGCGCTTCTGCTTCTCCACTTTCTTAGCTTCTTCTTTGATGGTCCCCCCCTTAAGACGGTCTAGCACTTTAGCAGCAAGTTTGCTATGTTAGCATAAGATTTATTTGTATTTCTTATATTAAGTCTTGTACACAATAAATTATTTTGAAGCTTGCTCCCTTGTTTCGATTTGCTTTTTCGCGTTTGTGTAAGTAGTTTAATTCTTTGTTTATGTCTGTGTATTTTTTTTTATTCGTAAAATTTGTTTGTGGGCAAAAGTGTGTGCGTGTTTATTTGATATTGTATAAAAATTGTTTTTATGAAAATATTTTGTTGGTGAAATGCACGCTAAATATTTTTAAAGGGTTCCAAATAGAAGGCAAGTGCAGGCCAGCTCTTTTGGAGGCCAACACTTTTGGAAAATTCAAGCAACAAGCAAAATTTTTATGGACTTTTTAGTTCGGTGAATTTTTGTTCATGGATAAGCCTCTCCCCTTACATGTCCGATCAGTTTTTTAAAAACTATTTTCAAGCCTTTTGCCCATTTTAATTTCATAATCTTTGTTCTGGTTTCTATGCCACTGAATAGAGGGTCAAACTTAGGATTGTAAATTTGAACGGTTGTGAATGTCTGCACTTATTTAATTTTTATTTTTATTTAAATTTATAGTCACTTATACCACTTTGGCTAAGTAATTATTCGATAGCTGACACTGAAAAATTCAAAGCATACAAATTAAAATTTTCAAGCATCTAGGACATAGTCATAGGTCATAAGCATTTACAACTACCGTATTTGCTCTAATAGAGCGGCATGCGGCTCTATTAGAGGAAATACGGTATGTCACAAGCCATGAGCCAAAAATTTCCAGCTACTCATACTACACCTACGCTTTTGCATAATTTTTTGGTGTCTCCAAAATTTTCATGGCTCATTTTTATTACAAAAAAGTCAAATGCACAGATTATTTCAAGAAATTCACCGGTTTTAAAACGGCCATAATTTTTACCCTACAGTGATTTTCAAAATTCTATTTTCGCCAATAAATTTTTCTTGCCGGCAATATTTTTCGGTATGTAATGTGAAAAACACGATTTTTGCTTTGTCACCCTTTGGTTTGGCACCTGTGCTGTAGATGGTCTCTGGATGGCCAGGTCCCAAACCACAGTGGGGACCAAGCAAAAATCGTGTTTTTTAAATTACATACCAAAAAATATTATCAGCAAAAAAAATTGATTGGCGAAAACAGAATTTCGAAAATCGCTCTAGTATAAAATTTATGACTGTTTTAAAACCGGCGAATTTCTTGAAACTCCCTATAATTACCGTATTTATGGCTCATTTATAAACGTTTTCGTTGTCGTGGTCGTTGTCGTTGGAATATTTTTTTATAAAACCCTTTTTTTTCGCCAGCGACAACGCCAACGACAACGACATCGCCAACGACGACAAAATTTTTCATTCAAAATTGGACAAATTTCGCATTTTTAGTCGAGCTTTCGAGGGAAAACGTGTGGAGAATAAAATTAATCCTTAAAATTCTGACTTAAAATGCAAAATTTGTCTGATTTGGAAGAAAAATTTTCGTTGTCGTTGGATTTTTTATAAATAGGTCGTCGTTGGCGTTGTCGTCGTCGTTGGCGTAAAAGTGCCTTTATAAAACATTTTTCCAACGACAACGTTTATAAATGAGCCATTACTCTAATAGGCCGACAGTCTCTAATAACCCGACACCACCTACTTTGAGGACTTACATCTCCGAACGGATACTTTTTTCAAAGCTGTTTTTTTGCGTTTTCTTAATGGCTCATTTATAAACGTTGTCGTCGTCGTTGTCGTTGGAAAAATGTTTCATAAAGGCAATTTTACGCCAACGACAACGCCAACGACGACGACAACGCCAACGACGACCTAATTATAAAAATCCAATGACAACGCCAACGACAACGACGACGCCTAGGACAATGGCTTTTTTCATTTCAAATTGTACAAATTTTGCATTTTTAGTCAGAATTTTGAGGATTAACTATATTCTCCACACGTTTTCACTCGAAAGCTCGACTAAAAATGCGAAATTTGTACAATGTTGAATAAAAAATTTCGTTGTCCTTGGCGTCGTCGTTGTCGTTGGCGAAAAAAAGGATTTTATAAAAAAATATTCCAACGACAACGACGACGACAACGACAACGTTTATAAATGAGCCATAACTCATACGATCTAAAAAGATTTTTTTTTGGATTTTGGATTTTCACCCAAAAAACTAGAGATCGATCTCTAAATTTTCTGATTTTTTGGTCGATTGAAATATAAGTTGACAGGTCGGCTTATTAGAGAATTTACGGTATGTCTAATTTACGCTGGCCTAACCTGCGCCTAAGCCAGTTCACTTTGAAGTTCACCTCACAGTTCACCTTCTATGAGAAAAAGTAATGCTATTCAAATATATTTAATGCATTTATGGATTTAGAGAATTTTCGAATTTTTTATGGAACCCACAAGTATTGCCTTTTCTACCAAAACACTAATTCAATCTTAGCTTTTGAACGTGTTTTATAGAGCAACAAATAGCCATCTTTAAAATATGTTTCTTTGTAACCGTCTACATTCTTTGTCTATTGTGCGTTGTGGCTGAGTGAAGATTGTGGGGATTGCTTTGCTTCGTGTTTTTTTCTCATATCGATTGTTTCTTTTCAACATGTTTAAAAAATTTTAAATTTGCTTCTATATACAATATATGCAAGTACAAATTAATATAATTGCAGCAGGTCTTCCAAACTTTCTCCTCCTGCTTGAAGCATGCCCAAACAGCAATTGGACGTAATCGACTACTTTGGGCCTTTGGCTGCCTGGATTGTGTTCTTCTCGGTCACCTTCATCATCTCTGTGACCTGCATTCTCTGGTGTTGTGTTACCGAAAAAGGTAATATACATATTTATTTGTTTTCCATTGTAAAAGTATGTTTTTAGACGATACAACAGTCTTTGCCAAAGTAAGTATTCTTCTTGGAAAATATTTTTTAAACACACAGATAGCCTCGGTAGAAAAAAAATCTTACTTATACTGTTAACAAAAATTGTGTCGACAATGCTAGCAAGCGACAACTTTTGAAGAATTAGCTGCTTTCATATTTTGGAGCACCCACCCCGTCAATTGCACTCTACCACACAAAGTCGACTTTACTAACTGATCCAAACTGTCGTCTTTTTTCGGAGGAGCACTTGATGACGACAGTTTAGGTTTTAGTGCACTTTCTGTGTCAAAATATGCCTTGGTCTTCTGGTTGTTTTTTTCTCTCAAAAAACACAGCTCGGCTCTTTGTTGTTTATCTCAAAAAAAGCAGCTTGGCCCCTCTGTTGCCTTTCTGAGAAACGCAACAGGGGACCACGGCATATTTTGAAAACTGCAAAGACATTAGACTTACAGCTTAAATAACTTAATACATTGATTTACATAAAGTGCACTGGGTAGTGTATGGTGAAATTGACTTGATGGGATGTATTGTAATTTAGCCCGTATTTTACTATTGCTGAATTTAATAAATAAAAATTATTTGCAGTGGGGTATGGGCCAAGGCAGAAAACCAGGAACGAATACGCAGCTCCGGACAAAGGTGAATAACAACAACAGTCAACCACAGTTTCCTATTTAACTCATTTTTTCTTCAAAAGAATATCCTGAGCTACTCCTCCACCACTACTCTTCCAACAAGTCAATATTTTGTTCTCTTCTTCTAATTGTGTGCCGATATGTGTGCAACAAAAATTTAGTTTGAATGTTTTTGCGAAGTTTATTTTTAAAACAGCCATTTTTGTGAATTAAAAAAATCGAAAAACGAAACATTTATAAAACATCCAATCTAGATTTGAACAAATATTTTCCATCACATTTTACTTTGTATAGGACCGCATGTTTTGCTGTTAATTATTTTAATAAATTCTCTTAGTATTTATTGTAATCTTTTTTTCTGCAAATTTAATCTAATTCAAAAAATATTGGGCCGTGATTATGGGTGTATGCCCTTACCCGGGTGAGGTGTTACCCATACCCGGCATTAAATGCAATACCCGTACCCAAGTATTGGTATATACCGTAGAGTATGAGGGTATGCGTGTATATTCTCATCCATTTAACACTCCGTCTCCGGTGCCTGATCACTATAAGCTCTAGCGCAGAATTTCTCAATGAACACAATGCTGAAAAAAATGGGGAGGAAGGATAGCCTGAAATTGGAGTCAAGACGCTAACATTGCTTTTCTGTTCTGCGGAATGATGTGTGAGCATATTAACAATTTTTCATGCTTAGTTGCGAAGCAATAAGAGTATGAGAGTATATGGCTTTTACAGGGCTGACTTTTATAGGGTCAATAATTATAGAGTGTAATAACTGGGGGTATCAGTCACTAAAACCGGCTTTATTCAATCAAAACGGAAAAAATTAGATCAGACCAAATCTCTTTTTCCAAAAAAAAACTTATCGGCAAAAAGGTAAAATCTAACTTTAAGAACATGCTTTACATGGTATTTTTCTTAATTAAAACAGGTTTCGAAATGAAAAATTTCGAAAAAAGGACATTTGGGCAGAAAAGGACATTTTGACCATTTTTGAAAGAAAAAAGGGTCATTTTATCCAGTGCTTATTGCTATTTTGGAGCAAAAACAAAGATTTTGACTAAAAACTTCAAAACAAAAAAGATTTTGAACCCTAAAAAAGGACAAATCATTTTAAAAAGGACGATTGCAAACCCTGAATTAAAACCATTTTAATTTGTAAAATATTTTCAGTGAAGTTCATGAACACAATTTCACATCCTAAAAATTTCTGTGAAATGATGAAAAAGCTTTTTTATATACACTGCAACAACATGCTAAGAAGTGCTTAATGAACCATGATTTTTGCCCGAATCAGCATGTGCAAAATTTTAAGTGGCTGGGGCAGTTCTCTTTCGTCTCTCCCTTTACTCTTGGGAGTCGTTTGAAATGACTCATTCGAGTATAGCGAGAGACCAAAAAGAACTGTCCTATGTCGATTCGTATTTTGCACATGCCGCGGAGTGCAAAAACCATGGTCCTTTAATAATAAATAAATTAAAATGGTTATCAATTTGTTAACCACCCTCCATCCTTTAAATGAGTTTTTCATAACTAAAATTATTTAATTTTTAAGATCGAAAAAGTACGTCTTAAACGCACAGTCAGCGCTCTCAAACAAGCATCCAATTTCGGCATTATCTGATCCGTTATCAGATCATACCAAAATTTTAGCACAGAATATACCATGGATCATATTATGCCGAAACAATTAAATCATGAAACACTGTTCAAAAGTGAATTTCCAAAAAGTTATTGTGATGCTAAAAAATAAAATAGATCATATCTATTTCTGTTTTTGTGTATGTTTAGTTTTTCGTCTTTTTGTTTTGGTTTTATAGTTAAACACTTCTTCTGAAATAGGCCAGAATCTAAGATTTTGCGGGATGATCGTTAATACGAAAAACCAATTATGATCATTTCATTTAAAGGAGCATGCTTTCCTGTTGATAAGTCAATTGTTGATATTTGAATTCCCGGGGACAAAATCCTACACTATGGGGTTAGCAGGAATTGTTTTTTGAATGCGAACATTTTTTATTTCCAATGTTTATTTTGAATTCTCGAATTAGTTTCGGTGTGTTTCGCTGATTTGCTGCGAGTTTTCAAATATTTTCTGGCTCAATGGTTATGTTTTCTGCTATGTTGTGCGCTTGGTTGTAAATTGATGTAATCGTTTAGCGCAATTCACGTTACTTTGTTTCAGAATATCGTAAAATCGCCAAAAAAAGTACAATATAGTTGGTCTGATGTGCATTAGATAACTTTTTTGACTAATTTGCCGTCCATTGCTTTTGTTCGCTTGTTATTTTCAGGTTATCTGCAAAGGGGTCGGTAAGCGATTAAGGATTTCGTGAGCCGTGCTCCTTCAGGTCAGCTATCTCTCCATGTTTTTTTTGGAACGAATGGTCATCTGTACGTTTTAGTCTGTCTTGAAGAATGTGCGTTATTAGATAAGTTTCTTTACTTTTTTGCCGGTGTTTGCTTTTTGGCTCTTTTTTAGGCAACCTGTCATAGGTGTTTGGCAAAGATGAAAGGTGCTTAGCGGAAGGTAACGATATTTCAGTCTGTCTCGAAGCATATTCGTGTCATCTCTTTCATTCTCCTTTTTGACATTTGGTTAATTTAGTCATTTTCAGCTTCCGATTTTAAGATAGCTTGGAGCATGTTAGGTTAGCAAGCCGACTCAGATGTCGTTTGTGCATGTGCCAGAAGGACGAACTAGAATGCCATTTATTGTCTGCAATTGTAGTACTTATGTCGATTGTGTAGCATTTATTAATTAAATCGAATAGAATTGTGTAAGGAGCATTTCTGGTTCTCAGATTCTCAGCTCTTTTTAGTAGCGTGCAGATTGAACACGAGCAACCTATAGCAAAGGAACCTATAGCCGCATTTATCCTAATAGAGCGCCAGTCTCTATTTGAACATCAGTCTTTATTAGAACACTATCCTTTCGGGCCGAAACTTGGGGGGTAAACTATGTTTTATTGTATTTTCAATACGAAGCCAAAAAATATTTGGAAGTTTAAAAAGTAGAGTACCATGGTGTTCTGTTAGAATAAATACGGTAGTTTAATGCATATTTGACACATTACATGAGGATTGATAATGCCGTAGACATGGTGTGTCAAACTTTTGAAAAATTTAGCTATGCAGTTACTTGCCCGTTTGATTTCCATATATTTTTGTAGACCTTTCTGTATTTTTACGATTTTTACTCTTCTTTCGATGCCTCAATTTCTTTACACTTCGATCCGATTACCAGATAGTAGCCTCCTATAACCATACTATTAAATTTGCATAAGCGAAGATTGAATCTGAGGTGAAAAGTAGGTGAAATACAAGAAAAATCCAAAGTCAAGAATCTTGCACCTATATTCGGTTACTCTCAGTTTGCGCCCAGAACAGTAGAAAGAGAAAAAAATTAACTAACCGACATAGACGAAAAAGTAGTTCATGCACATGAAATCGAGGTAGCTCTTGATTCTGACGTTAGCTGCTGTTTAACAGCTCCGTAAAGACTCCATTTCATGACCATTCACCTTTCATCTTTGCCAAACACCTATGACAGGTTGCCTAAAAAAGAGCCAAAAAGCAAACACCGGCAAAAAAGTAAAGAAACTTATCTAATAACGCACATTCTTCAAGACAGACTAAAACGTACAGATGACCATTCGTTCCAAAAAAAACATGGAGAGATAGCTGACCTGAAGGAGCACGGCTCACGAAATCCTTAATCGCTTACCGACCCCTTTGCAGATAACCTGAAAATAACAAGCGAACAAAAGCAATGGACGGCAAATTAGTCAAAAAAGTTATCTAATGCACATCAGACCAACTATATTGTACTTTTTTTGGCGATTTTACGATATTCTGAAACAAAGTAACGTGAATTGCGCTAAACGATTACATCAATTTACAACCAAGCGCACAACATAGCAGAAAACATAACCATTGAGCCAGAAAATATTTGAAAACTCGCAGCAAATCAGCGAAACACACCGAAACTAATTCGAGAATTCAAAATAAACATTGGAAATAAAAAATGTTCGCATTCAAAAAACAATTCCTGCTAACCCCATAGTGTAGGATTTTGTCCCCGGGAATTCAAATATCAACAATTGACTTATCAACAGGAAAGCATGCTCCTTCAAGCAAAAATGAGATTAGAATGAAATTAGAGTCGAATATGGATGTGGTGACGCAGTCTTTACCTCAAATCACAAACATTCAAAAAAATATAACAAAAAAGGAAAATGTATTAGCCGATCTAATTAAAAGTTTTTACTTGCTTTAATTACTTGTTTGACGGATTCAAATAAAATCAAGAAGATATTTTATTTTCACAACTTTCAAAGCTAGAAAATACGGAAAATTAGAATTACTAATTACCTCCAATCTGATCAATATCAAAATTTTAACGATATGTTCATGGTTTTATAGTATCTTTCTATAATACCCCTCTCTTTCGAAGGTCTATATCTCGAGCCAGAGAGGAGCATTTTCCAGAGATGTTTATTTAATAAAATCCCTTAAATCCCAAAAAGGCGACGCAATGGAGAGCGTTGCGGGTCTAAATGACAAAATTATCATGTTTCCGAGAAACGACCGGCAAAATCGGAATCCTTGCGATATTTCCGACCAGACTGATGAATCAGTTGTGAAAAAAACTTCAAAACTGAGCTTAAAAAAGTGTCGGACCCGAGGTGGAAACGAACTTTTTGGGGGATGCAATGGAGAGCGTCGACTGTATATAAAAACAGGATACATACTAGAGTTATACACACCTCTCCGCAAAAAGATGAAAAAAATTGGTTTTTTAATTATTCAAATTAATTTCCTTGATTAAAAACAGCTAAAACAGCCTTAGGAGATCATTTTGGCCATTTTTGTCTAGGGAAGATCTGTACTTTGCACTAATAATGTGTTTGTTTTTATGTTTTTGTACGTTTAGCTAAGGATTTGCTAAAGGTAAGTTTTCTGATAAAATTGTAGGTTAAGCTTAATGCTGATGTGTTTATGTCTTAAAAGCACCGTAGGGCAGCTATTTGTCTAGTTACTAACCTGTAAATAATTGGACTGGGGAAATTAGTTTGAGTCATAAGCCTAAGCAATGATATCATCCATGTTGTTTCTTTAAAAAACAGTTATTTGAATTATCTACTTTTCAAAAAACACTGTGTTGGCGTTCTGCTCTCACTTTCTGGATGAAAATTTTCCTTTTTTGCTAATCTTGCTTTCACCACAATTCATATTTCCTAATTTAAATTTTTTTCAAGGTATGTGCCAAGAAGCAGAAAAACTGTTCTTCCCCAAATTATGGAAGTGCTAATTCAACGTGCTCATACCAATTTAGTCATGGCTACTACAGCTACTGCTGTAATCAAACCCAAGGAACGACAATTTCAGGTTGGACGGTTAATTTTTCTTTGGAAAACATCCCAGCCTACTAGGCTGTCTAGACTATATTTGCATCAATTCGAAATTGAGACCAGTAATCACAAAATTGAATTTTTCTATCTCTGACTGCAAACTTTTTGAAACTCGCTCTGGCTAGGAGCCAGAGACTTGCCTATCACTACTTGTTAGGTGGTTTTAAACTGGCCTGAATGGTCCAAAATTTGAATTGGCGGGCAAAGTTCTCTATTGTCTCTCACTGCACTCTTTTGGGCTATTCTGAACCACTCAAAAGAGTATAGTGCAAGACGAAAGAGAACTGTCTCCCGCCAATTCTAATTTTGTTCATGGCGCTGCGCATGAAAATCGTGGTCCTTGAAAAAATTCTACTGCACCGAATTTTTCTTATCAAAGGTTTACACCCCTAATTCAGGTGGTGCCCGTGCCAGCCATTTTCACCCGTGGTCGCTGGGAATGCCGAGATTTCAAGGAAGCGGCTGTAGACAGTCAGATTCTGGAGTTTATTGACAAACACGCCGCTAGCTATGCAGCTGATCACGAGCAACATAATACTCCAAGCACCTTGCCTTTTGTGGCAGTGCCTAACAATAATACTCAACAGCAGCAAAAGCAGATCATATTGACTGGTTTGCCGGCTGGTCCTGCGAGCATAATCCTGCCAGACATCTCCTCCCCTTCCACGGTTCCTGCCACGCTGATTGGGGGTGTTAATGATGGTTTGGTGGCAGCAGCTACAGCTGGTAATCCGCCTTCTCAGTTTAGCGATAGGTACTATAGTTTTTTTGCAACCAAAATAGGAGAAAAGTTTCGAAAATTTACCGATAAAAAATTATTTAAAAAAAGCATGGTCATGGATTTTTAACAAAAAAAAGCCCAGGCCTTTTTCCAGATATAATAAATGAAAGTTGTACTTTGACTCATGTTTTTGTTATTGCAGTAGCAACACTCCTAGTTCGGTGGTAGCTTCAATGACGGGCACCAGCAATGTGGCGATTGACAATAAAATCGAGCAGGCTATGGTGGGTTTTGCTTTTCATGTCATCTTAGAATACTATTTTGTTTGTAGGATCTGGTGAAAACACATTTGACATATGGTAAATTAGTTGAAAAATAAACTAAGGAGCTTGTTGAATGGGGACCGACCGCCACACACGTCTCCCGCAGTTTATTCAAGCCATTTGACAGATTTCACTTTTCGCAGACATGATATTTACTGACTTGTTTCCAAAAACGTATCAAAAATTAAAAAATGGTTCTTTTCGCTCGCTTCGCTGCCAAAACATATCGAGCAGACATCTACGTGCAATAAACTTTTTTCAGCCCAATTTTCGATAGCATACGAAGGTGAATCGAAACTATAAAAAATTAACAAGACACAATTTAGTAAATTTAAGGCCAAAATCTGAGCTGTAAAAAATGAAAAATCGTCTCTATGGAACTTGCCTCGTCTTATTTTGCTTGGGTCTTTTTGATTTTTTTCTAATTTTATTCTACACCAGCCAACAAAGAATTCTTTAACAAACAATTCAATTTAAAATTTTAAAGAAAAAAAATCAGCAATGGGACCAGAGCAAAAAGAGACACGGCGAATTCAATAGGGCTAAAGAATCAAATGAAGCATATTCTAATTTTAAAAAATTCAGCTGTAAGAGAAGAGGTTGAATTGCTGCGTGTTCGAATATCAGATCTTGAAAAACAGGTTTGAGTAACAATTACACTGTGACATGTACATCTATACCCTTTCCAGGTGAACAGCCTGGAGAACGAGAATCAAATCATGCGGCAATTTACGCCCGCAGATGTGGTCGCTAATTTGCCACTTCTTATCCAGCAAAACCAACACAAAGCATCTCAACAGGCACTTTTTCACCTTTATAAATTCCATTAAATAAAACTCTTTTTGCAGTCTAATCCACCTGCAATTTCCGAGTCATTCCAAGCAGCCCCACCGTCCACTGGCCAGTCGCAATCCACCCCCAACCAAGAGTCTCAACAACAGCAGCAACTGTCTTCTAATGTTGGTAGTGGATAGTTGTAGCTAAATTCAAAAACACTTTCAACTAGATAGCTCAGACAGTATCCGAATTGGCACTTGTGCACTTTGGGGGGCCCCTTGTTATTATAAACCGTGAATAGTGTTTTTAAGTGTCCTAAGTAATTTTTCTACGTTAAAAACGATAAAAAATAGTTTTCTAACGTTTACTTGACCAAAAAGTTTTCAAAAAAATATTTTGAAGATTGTATAACTGTTCATAGTTGATATAAAAAGGGGCCCCGAAGTGCACAAGTGCCTCCGAATTTTTAAACCGGATTCACCCATCTTCTTTAAAATAAAACTTAGCACCAGGACTGTGTTCTTGTACTCTGGCGACCGTATGTTTCAAATATTTTTTCAATTCTAAATTGTTGAATTATACGAACAATTGAGATTCCGGGAATGGAACTACTGAATCAGTGGTGACGTTTCAATGAATTCTGGAATATATTAGCCGGAAAGCTTTATTTTTCAGTATTTGGTCAAAGTTTAAGAACATCGTGTTAATTCTTATTTCAGCTCTATGTCTTAGCAACATTTTACAAAATCGTAATTACATGTATAAATTGAAATTTTAGAAGCAAAAAGCTATTTGAGTCACTGTGGAGTTGAGAGGACAGAGCACAATCCTGCTTACCACCACGTCCTACCATAACTTTTTCAAGTTTTTTCATCATTTGATCTAGGGTCAAATTTGGTCGGTCTTTTTTTGTAATGGATCGGTTTAAAATACCCAGTTTCTGTCAAACCCGTTTTTCGATCCTGGCTTTTTCAGCAAATTTCGGTTTTCGCTGTTTTTTCAAAAATCCAGTTTTCGGTTTTTTGCCCCAAAACTGGTTTTGTCAACCGACTAGTCCGGTTGATCGACCGGATCCTCCCATAATTTTATCAGTCAAACAATCTGTAAAAATTACAAAAAAATTCAGCAGAACATTTGGATACTATCCGAACTATCTAATATTTGATGTCTTACTCTCTTCTTTCCTATTTTTTGGTCATGATCCCTTCCATTTCTGTCTCTTATTCGCTTGTGATGTTGTTGTATAATTTTGTGGTAGTATTATTGCTCCAATTAAATTGAACACATTTTTATGGTATTTATAAATAAACAAACATTTCTGATTTTAGTCCGTTGGTTTTTAACACAGAAAATTTATGTATCGTATTATTAATCCGAAATCCGCTCAATGATTTGTTTCCGACCAAATTCACCAAACTTGCATTTGTAGTTTGTGCATTTCTATCTGATTAGCAGCTACTAGTGCATAACTCTTAGATCTAGTTGTTCGCCAAAGCCAATTGATCGAATGGACGCCCCCCCCATAAAGAGGAGCGTTAATGATGTGTTTCCTGCTGCTCTCACCTCGACAAATCAATGCGAAAAGACACTAATAAAAACAGGCGGAAGAATGTGTTCTTCTTTTTGTAGTGGGCAATCAATGATGGTCTGTGACGCTTTCTGCCCAATATTTTTTAACTATTTCAATAATTTGTTCGAATCAAAAACAGCATACAACAAACACTCGCAAAACATATTTACTGACTAGAAAATAACGTTCAAATTGAATTAAAGACTTGCCTTCTGTGTGCGACGCTCTATAAAAGCTAGACACTAGCAAAGACTTTTTATGGGAATGAATTTTTAGCTGGAAAAAATTTGCTCGCGCCAAAATTTGCTCGCGGTCAAAATTTGCTCGCGCCCAAAATTTGCTCGGCCATAATTTTCTCAGCCTAAATTTTTTTCTCAGTATTCCAGATTTACCTTTGGTCTAGATCCGTCTTACATGGTCTGGATTCAGCCTAAATGGCTATGAACAATCCATGAGCTTACATATTTTTATCAGGCCATCGACCTTTCAGAAGACATTGGGCGAGCTTTGCGCAAGATGGATCAACCAGTGGGCCATAATACATTTATTTTAATCTGCTCTAGAGCCGACTAGAATCGCTTCTCATTGAGCACGCCACCTACGTCTACAAAAATGTTCTTGTGCGACTCTACCACATTTTCGGAATTGATGCGGAATTGATAATAATCAATCAAGCCAACCTCGAAGTGATATTTTGTGATGATTCGGAACACTCCGTGATGATTCGGAACACACGCTCAATGTGTAATTTTTGTGTATTATTTTTATATTAACTTTGTAGTTTAGGCCTACTGCAGGCTTAGAGCAAGTGTCCATGTCTCAAGCATATCGTCGTCGTTGGTGCCTGATCTATCTTGGATGATCTCAAAAAGGTTTCGAGACTATTGGGTCGAGGATGATAAAGTTCTTGCTCAAGTGAACAAGTCTAAAATCCGAAAATTTGTCTTCAGCGCTGCCATTGATATGAAGAACGCTGAGTTGGAGAGGTATGCTAACGTCCGCCTGTCGGCGGACCACCCTCGCCTTGGTCGAGGTTCAAGTATAACGTTTAAAATTTATTTAAATTTATTTTATTTAAAATATAAAAATCAATTAATCAGAATATCCCAACGCAAAACATCAAAAACTCTCTAATTACCAACAAACATATTTGCTTTCCTGGCAGACCACATTTCTCTCCGTTGACACTTACTCACTCCTGGCACGCCTAACTACTCTCCTGGAACACCAATCTACTCTCCTGGTCACTCTCTTGCTCAACTCACCCACTCTCTTGCCATAAGTGCCTACCCTCCTGCCCTACCCACCCACTCTCCTATCTCAAGCACCTACTTTCCTGTCCTATCTACACACTCTCCTGGCTCAAAAACCCAGTCTCCTGCCATACCCACTCACTCTCCTGCTGGGGAACTCACCCTCTTGCTCAGGTACCTACTCTCTTGCCTAAAATCTCCACTGTGGTCGGTCCAGAACCACTAAGCATGGTTCAGGGCCATTGGGGATGGTTGAGGAAGGCAGTCCGGCTGTTTCGCCAGAAAATACAATTTCGGCGCGGAAATGTCGTATGAGTCACTGGAAAGGGAAGCGAACCGAACCGAGTGAGTGTCTAGACCATTGAAGATGATTTAGGACCATTGAGGCTTAATCTGGACGGTTAAGATGTATTTGGACAATCGAGGTTAAACCTGCAAGATTGAGTAAAAAATAGTCCGAGCAAATTATGGCCGAGCGAATTTCGGTCCGAGCAAATTTTGGCCCGAGCAAATTTTGGCGTGAGCAAATTTTGTCACGTACCGTCTTAACATACGCTAGCCTACCCTCCGGCTAAGGCTTCGCCCATCTTACAGGGTGCGCCAAAAGTCCTGACACGGACAAAAATTCAAAATTTTTATGTCCAAACCAAATAATATTAAAAAAAACAATTATACCATTCGAAAGCTTAGAAAATTCTGCACAAGATGCATCATTCAGAATTTAAAATACCAACCTTTCGCATTTACGCAGGCACGTATTCTTTTACGCCAACTTTCGACCGCCGAGGCGAGCCAATTTACATTAATTTAATTGGTTTGCTGCACCCTGTATAGCAGTTATGGGCAATTTAGTTGTCATTCGACAGCTTATCTTTGTGCCTACAAAATGAGTGGTGAACGAAATAGTTTAGTTGATCACAAAAAAAGATTTGACTGTTTTAATAATTTTTATCTTCAGTTCTCTTAACTTTTTTCATATTTCTTAAATTTGTCCTTCAAAAAGGGTCTCATTTAAATGGTCATATCTTTTTGTAAAACCGAGCAAAAATTTTTTTTCAGCGCATATGTTTCAAAGTTAAGTCAGGGATTTCGAATGATATATTTGCCTTCAAAGTTTATGCATCACACAAGGTGCAGCAAACCAATTGAATTGATGTAAATTGGCTCGCCTCGGCGGTCGAAAGTTGGCGTAAAAGAATACGTGCCTGCGTAAATGCGAAAGGTTGGTATTTTAAATTCTGAATGATGCATCTTGTGCAGAATTTTCTAAGCTTTCGAATGGTATAATTGTTTTTTTTAATATTATTTGGTTTGGACATAAAAATTTTGAATTTTTGTCCGTGTCAGGAATTTTGGCGCACACTGTAAAAAAATTCTGTCATAAACACAAAAACAGAAAAAAATTGAATTTCCGCAATATACAAAAGTTGCGAAAGTAGCTTTGCTTAAGCTCTTCACACTTAAGCTAAAGCTACCGTTTTCTGTATTTTTTTTTATCGAAAATGCACAGGAAGGTCAAAAGTGACAAAGAAATCGATAAAATTCTCCAATTATAAAAACAATGCACCATGCAAAATTGACCGTAAGTAAGCAAAAATAAGAAATTAGTTTGTTATAAATTCATGTTTTATATTTCTCCTTTTTGGGAAAATTCTAGAGGATTCCCCGCGAAATTTTCCTGATAATTTCCTGATTCACGATTACCCAAGGAATTTCGAACCCTAGTTAATTGAAAGGCTGATTGCGACACATAAAGGAACACATAAATTAGTCAAAATGCCTTTTTTTAATCTCCCGTATTTTCTCTAATAGAAGCCCTGTGGCTTCTATTTTTCGATAATCCAGAATTTAGGAAAATTTTAGATCGATCTCGATTTCCTTTCGGGTGCTCATACAGAATTCGAAAAGCGGAATCAGTAGAGCTCGTGGGATTCACGAAAATGCAATCAACAGCTTTGCTAAATATTAACTGTGTTCTGAGATACAGACCGTCAAAGTTGAGGGAAGGGGGCTTCTATTAGAGATGGGGATTCTATTAGAGTAAATACGGTATTTTTTATATTTTTTTGCGATTGCCAGATTGCTCATGTCAAATGCAATAAAACATGGTATAGCCTTCTACTTTTGTGTTAAGTCAATGTGCTTTTATGGCCAACCTAGGTTCTATACGAAAAATACGGCAATATATATGAATTTTTAGAACTGGATTTAGAGTTCTTGTTTGAAATGTTTACTACATTTTGTGTGTTTTCAATGATTTCGCAAATTTTCTTTAACTTGCAACCAGCAGACAAAAATAAATAAATCATGGAAGAAACTGATTTTTTCACCACACCAGCTGTCTCACTCATCTGCTCGCAAGGTTTGCAAACACAAAGAGAGGAGACAATCGATCCCCGCACGTTGACCAGCCAGCAGCCCTAAACCGCCACAACCCTCTGCTGCTAGATGCATGCATTGTCTGCCTAACTCCAGATTCTCTTGGCTTACTTATTTCCTGTTTGTTGTTGTTATTGCCATTGCTGTAAAAACATGTAGACAATAAGCCGCAAGATCCCTGCTTCAATCAAAACTCTGACCAATCTTCTTTTTGTATCGTATTCATCTTTTGCAACATTTTTTCTGTTATGGATAATGCTTAGTTTCTTGTTTCTTTCGCGATATTTTTGATTACCTCTCAATAAAACAGACAGGCAGAAAAATAGCTTTAAAAGGCATGCTCGTCACTGATTGGAATATTTGAAGAAGGCGTTTTTTGTCTTAAAAGGTATCCTAGTCACTTCAAAGATTTTTTATGAATCAACTCGCAATTCTAATCTATGGTACATACCGTACCAAAAGCTTACGCACTAAAAGCTGCCGTTCTCAGGCCGGGACGTGTTAACTCAGCATTTTCTTTTATGTTGATAAGGAAGTTCTTTGTCTGAGCTTTCTAATGGTGTATCGTTTGCCTATATTAAAATTAAATACGGTGGACGCTCGATGTAGTGTACAGCCTGGGGACCGGTTTCAGGTGTACACTATATCGAGTGCTCATTTCAGTCATTTCAATTAACCGCTGGCCAAAAATATGGTGTACGCTATGACTGTCTGACGAGTGGATGCAAAGACTGATTGGATACACGCTGGCCAACCCTGCGCCTGAGGCTTTGCCTAAGCCGCAAGTACAAAAATGGGAACCCAAAACACCACAGTAGTTCAAAATAGGTGCTACATGAATTCCGGATAGGAATAGTACAAATTACTATGGTTTGGTAAGGCTAAAAAGGGGTTTTTATATATCCGATCCCACTACTTCGGTAAAATTAAGTAATTTAGTGTATTCAATCGTCAGTGTATTAAATCAGTTTTTGTATCCAAGCAGTGGTATACCGTACACTATGTCGGGGGCAGTCAGGGTGACCAACTTTCCCGGTTTTCCGGGCATTTCCCGAATATCCTCTGTTTTTGCCCGGTTTGTTTTTCCAAAATCCGGGCACAATATGTAACGTTGCCCGGACATTGCCCGGAATCGGTCAAAAAATAAGAACAAATGTCCAGAAAAAAGAACAAATGCCCGGACTTATGAAAGAGAATGCCCGCGAATTTAAAAATCGAGTTGGTCACCCTGTGTACACTATACCGAGCGTCGACTGCACATTAAAAAAAAAGAGCTCAAAAAGGGGTCTTCAAAATTATTTTGACACCAGATCATCATTTGTGATATTCAGCAGGTCCGAAACCGCCAGATAGTCCATCGTTACAGTGGGGAATCCCCGTGTTGAAAAACTATTCCAACCCCGAAAATCTCAAAAATTTCAAATTTTTTCGGCTCCGGCACCTGACGGACCATTTTCTATCCTGCGCTATGACAATACTAATTGTAAGTTCTTTTATCGTAAAGTCAATCCGTAAGTTTTCACACTATAACATATTTTCTAGAAAATAATTTTGAGTGTAATTGTGTTCCATTCAACTATACCTCTTTATAAACAATGGTCTTTGTGCAGCTGTTTGTTTTGAACTTGCAAAATTATGCTTTTATACTCTCTGCTTTTATTTCCGACTAACATCAACGACACGAAAAAAACAAGAAGTAATATATTAGTGAACACACGCATAACAATACTTGTTCCGCCAACCAAATATATTGATAAGCTTATGGTTGTGTTTGTTTGTCGCGCACCCCTAAAAGCTGGTTAGGGAAAGTGGTTGGGCAAGCAAGCAAAATACATGCACACACCGTCATGACGTTTTCTTTAGCAAACAAATTGTTGTTATTGGATTGAGAATAATTTGATGTTATGCTGGTCAGATCAATTGCACAGTAGTAATTTGTTTTATTAATTTTTAATAAATAACCACTATTTTAATTTTTTTAATGGATGAAGCAAGTATTTGGGTTTTAATGTACATTTCTGAACAATTCTAGGTTTAAAAAAAATTGTTCAGACAATTATTCAACTTAATCGTTGTGTAAAATGGACGTTGAAGATATCGTAGACAATCATGTTCTTATATTTTTCGACCCTCCATAGATCAAAAAAATGTCGGTCAATCTCGAGATTTTCGGGTGCAAAACCAAAATCTAAAAAACAGAATCGGTAGAAAACGGTTCTAACTATTTTAGCAAACTATCCCGTTAAACAGAAAATACAGACCCTGAAAGTTGTTAAAGGGTGGTTGTCTTATAGAGTACTCTCAGATTGATTGACCTTTAAGAGCTGGAGCAAAAAGTCAATTTATGTTCTTGAAGGGTTAGATATGTGCGCCAAACTTACCTGCCACATAGGTTCGAACAAAGAATCTTGACCATAAATGGATTTGAAAGTATTTTTTGCCCAGCTCAAGTGAAAAAATATGATAACATGATACATGTAAATACCTAGATTTTTAGATTATTTGATTTCCAATAACTAAATAAATTTAGTTGGAAACAAATAAGGCTTCATGCTGCAATTAGTTTTTGTTAGAAATATTTTAAAAAGTAGTTAAATAGTTTTTTAGGTAAGCCTTCTGTATGATAGCAATACAGTCAGACACCTCAGGGTGTCGGGTTATCTAGGTGTCGAGTTAAAAAGATTCTACTTAGACAGATTTTTAAAACATCTGGAAAAACATGTGTGTTTGACAAAGTTGAGGATCGACCATTGTTTTGCCGAAATTGATTTGCCAGTTTAGTCCAAAATATCGTGAGGATTCCGATTTCACCGATTGTTTGTGAAGAAATAACGTGAAATTCAGAGTTAATTTTGCCGACATCATTCTCAAATTCCAATGACGCATCGCTTGTAAAGCCGTTTTCAATATCTATGGGTTGCTAAAATACGTTAAATTAGGAGGGCCAACACTAAGTTATAGAAAATACGGTAGATCATAAAACCTCAAAATAATTAGCTGTCTTCTGAAAATTTCCAAAGTAATATCAGTAATACAGCAGCATTCTTACTATTGCTATTCTTTTAAAGATTGAAAGTGGGGAAGATGAGATTTGATGAGCCGAAAATTGTTTTTTTGTTCCTGCTCTCACTTTGTATGGAACAACAAGAAGAAGTAGAAGTTTGATCAAACGTGTTTCCTCTCCTCCCCCTCTCTATTCACTTACCCACATTGCTGGCCAGATTCAATTATTTTGGATGCGTGGCGGTGGGTTAAATGACATGATCAGCAAAATTAGCGATTGAGTGTGTGTGAAATTCACCTGTGTTCAGTTTATATGCTCTTTTTGCTGTTGTTGTTTCAATTTTTAGTTGTGGCTGATGTTGGGCTTGTTTTTTTACCTTATTCAACAAATAGATGGTAGTAGTTGGGGTAGTTTATCAAATTGCAGCCTTGATGTATCAAAAAATGTTGTTGTAAAATTATTTGGAATTAATTAAAAATTGCATATTTTTTTCGAAAAATTCTCTAAAAAGTAAGGCTCCACAGAAAACAAAGCACTCCAAAATCACGCATTTTGTATGTCACCAAGATGTATAGATGTCCTGATTTATCATGAATTTTCTGATTTTTTTATTCGAATCCTGATTTCCGATCTTAAAAAATTTGCATCAGGTTCATTACTAATTCAGGCTATTGCCTGATTTCGATAGATTTTTCAGTCTAAATCCTGATTTTTTAGACAGAAATTCTGCTTTTACGATTTTCCTGTATGATACTTCAATTTTTAGGCCATTTTTCGAAGAAATTTTGCAGTTCTGATATTGATGTTAATAATTAATTTTTTCGGTATAAAGTTTAATTTACATCCTAATAATTTTGTTAGGATGAGTAATCAGTTTTTGCACTTCATTCAGTGTTTTGCTGAGCTCACTCCGAGTGAGAATCTTACTGAGAATTTTCAGTGAGAATCTCACTCACTCTCACTCAGAGGATTTTTTCCAATTTTCACTCTCACTCACTAAATGTGAGAACAAAAAAATATTCTCACTCTCACTCAAAGCCTGTGAGGACAAATGTTATTCTCACTCACTCTCACTCACAGGTCCAAAAAGTGTCCTCAGCAAAACACTGACTTCATTACACCTACAAAAAATAATTGCAGAAATCCACCTTTTTGGCACCTGGTAGATGAGTCAGGAGTGGATTGAAATTTGTTTTTTGTTGTTTATTTTAAACAATCAAAGAAAATATTTTTCGAATTTCTGATGTATAGGACCCGTTCATGAAAAATAAGTTTGCATTTATCCAGATTTAGAGATTTTCAAGTCAAGTTGTTTATTCTATTTGCATATATTACAGGTATAGCGACCTGGAGCATGGTGACATTTACGCGACTCTATGTATTCCTTGCCCTATTTACTTTTGTATATTTCCTGGAGTCCATAGGAGGAAGTTATATGATCAGTGCTGTGCAAAATATTGAACGTCAGTTTAGGTTTGTTACTTTCTAGGTGTAGATCTTGTACACTTCTGTGCATCAATTTATCTACTTTTTGCAAAAAATTTAGTGTTATTTTAATGGCATATTGTCTTTTTTTCATTTTACATGTTGTATCATGATCCGATCGATCCCCAAAAAACGTGTTGGAGGTTTTTTTAATCTTGGTACAGTCGATTATCGACAAATGGACGCCCTCTCAAGTTCGTTTCCGCTTAGGGCCCGACACTTTTTTCTCTAAAATTTTGAAGTTTCTTTGCAAAACCACAAGTCAGTCTAGATCCAAAAATGGCAAGTATTAA
Organism: Ditylenchus dipsaci; assembly: GCA_004194705.1. Classification (NCBI taxonomy): domain Eukaryota; kingdom Metazoa; phylum Nematoda; class Chromadorea; order Rhabditida; family Anguinidae; genus Ditylenchus; species Ditylenchus dipsaci. The sequence continues at coordinate 173,772 of SADC01001177.1, forward strand.
AATTTTAACTGTTGTTTTCCTAAAATCTTGCAGTTTTGTCATTATCACCCGTGTCTCTCGATAAATGGACACCTGTTTTTAAAAATAAGGTGTTCATTAATCGACAGTCGACTGTATAGTTTCAATGGCCTTCAGAAAGCAAATCAAAAAGCTTACTTGAAATTCACTAAAAATAAAAAAGAAAAAATTATAAAACTGAGTTAATTTAGGATACCATCGAAATTATCAGGATTTCTAGTTTCTGCTCGTATGTTTTTTTAACCTTACAAATCAAAACAGTAAGGTAGTGTTTTGTTGTAGATGACATAAGCTATGTACCTACAGTCATATTCATTTCCTACTTTGGATCAAGGGCAACAGGTTAGTCTTTTAGGCTTACAATTTGAAGAAGTGTCCCAACTTAATAAAGTCTGGTCATAAATATATTCCTTATTTGAAATTGGAGACTGGAGAAACTTTTAAAGAGTACTTTTTGCATTTTTTCGTCTTGATGTGTTGTTTTATAAAACTTGAGTGGAGTCCAGGTGAGCTTAGTAGGAAAAATTGGCGTTTCTCGGACAATCTATTGGTGCAGAAAGTTATTGTCAATACAGTTTTGCACAGTTGATTCCCGATTTGGAAGTGCTTCATTCTTCATAAAGATCTATTAACCATTCAACCCAATTCACTTTCACTCGTGCTCAATAGATTAGTGAATTATCAATATTAATTTCGCAGTTGTCATGACTTGATAACAATAAAAGTCAATTACTTGGGGTCATTTCATTTTCCTAGAGTCTCAGCTTTTCAATAAGAAATATTTAGTCAAAACAGCTCAAATTCAAATATTTATGGTCGACCTGTAAACTTCTAAAACTAAACTTATTAATTAAAGGGCGAAGTGGATAGGAGCGGGCACAATACTTATCGCTCTAGCACATATTTTTACCGCAGCTCCTAATTTTGTGGTTGGATTCTTTTCTCTATTTTGATAAAAAAATGACTATTGTTTAGTCTTTTTAGTTTCCAGTCCATGCTCCTCATCTCAACTTGACACAGGTGGAGGTAAAAAAATTTTTAATTTGTAAATCTGACTTTTTTTACAACAAAAGAGTAAGCATGGAAATAGATTGACCTTTAATAATGGATTTTTGTTGTGGTTTTTTTTCTAATATTGCAGCCGTTTTCAGAGCAAGCTAGAAGCCAGTCCATCTCTACAAAAACCAGATGTAGGCGTCAAAGACTTCTTCGAATACGCCCCTATTCGTGACCGCATCCCCACCAAGGTCAGAGAGTTACTGCTGGAGAAGCTAGACTCCAGCAGCAGTGACAAGTTAGAAGAAAATATGCATGGAATAGAATACTCAAACCACACAAAAAGTCTCTACTCCATTGACGAACCACTCATTTCAAATGTAAACTTGGCCTATTACATCCGATTTTTAAGATCATTGGTCTTTTTAGATTTTGTATCATATTGACATGATTTTGAAGGACAATGAGGACTCCGCTGAACTGCTTAATGCACTCAAAAAGTTTGTGTCCAATCGTCAGGAGGTATGTGACCTGGCGTGATAGTAGGAATTTTGGTATCTATACGAATCGAAAAAACTAGAAAAAACTTCTTTGGTTGGGTTATGGAAAAATTTGAAAAATGAGGGCTTTAACAGTTGTTCCACTGACCAGCACGTAAAAACCGCAGTTGCGCAACAGACACTTGCTTAAGTCAACAATGTATCTACAGGCAATACTTTTTAGTATGTGGAATCAGACTTGAAAACCATGAGAAGGGCAGCTATTGCGCCATTTTCTTTTTGTCATCGTCTGGTCAATGATCTGAGGAAGATTATCAAGGTGTGCTTTACAATATTTTTACTGTTGACCAAAAATAATTTGATACTCCTTCCAGAATATCCAGTGTGAAGAGCAAGCTTCGAATGTAGGTCCTCTACTAATCATATTTGTGGCCCTACTGGCACTTGGAGTTGGCAGAACTATGTAATATTCAAAAAGATTTATTAAACGCTAAATTGTATTAAGGCCTTGGTCCCTGGGTATTCCACTGATTGACGATAAGTAAGATGGCTGATTGAAAAATTAAAATATTTATTGAACAATTTAGTGTAAAAAACACAAATATGCCGGTTTATTTTGCCATGATGAGCTTTATCAGAATTATGGTAGGTGTTTTGTCAAAATGTAAAAAGGGTATTATTTATCTCAAATTTAGGGTCCAATCTGCGGGTTTTTGATTGGCTCAGTTATGAACAAGCTTTATTATACTTTCCCGTGTAAATTATTGAATATTGATTACACTTGAGTCTCTCAAACACCCATAATTTTAGCTACCCCTCCTAAAGGCCTGACTGCTCAAGATCCCACTTGGATTGGTGCTTGGTGGCTTGGCTTCTTATTTATCGTAACATCTTTTCTCAATTAATCAGTTCCAGTCAGTGAAAGCGTTCATCTTAGGGAATTATTACTATATTTCCATCGATTGTACTCTTCTTTTTCCCAGAGTCTTCCAAAAGGTAATTTGTGGACATCAGGTCTGAATACGCATAACTAAATACGTTTTGGTTTGCAGCAACCGAATCAGCGACAAAAATGGTGGACTAACTAACGGAGATGTCAAAAAACCTTTGAATGACAGAACCAAATTGTCTTTGTTCGACAGACATGTCGAAAAAAATTCAGATATGACTACAAATGAAAAAATTAAAAGTAAGTTAATATTATGACTTGAATAGTGTGAACATACTTCATTATAGCATTTATTGGGTCTTATAGAGAAGGTTGGCCAATAATCTTATGGTAAAAAACTATTGCTGAATAATAACATTTTCAGTTCTAAATTCCAAAGTTTACGCTGGGTAATTTGATTTTTTGAGAAATAGTAAAATAAAATGTTTGCTCTTATTTTAGATCAGTAGCAGGCCGAGTTTGTGATGTGCTCGCTTTCAAAGGCTATATGGTCTTTTTGCCAAAGTATTTGGAAAATCAGTAAGTGAGATTTTGGCGGGAGGGGAGGGGCTAGTACCCAAGTTATTTCAAAAATGGTCTTATTGACTGATGGTAAAAAACCAAATCAAAAACTAGAAAATTCAAAGAATTTTTAAAATATTTCTATAACTTTCGTGTCTTATCAATACTATCTGGCCTCCAAGAGACCCATCCAGGGCTATACAACTATACAACATAACCAATCCCGTGTACACTCAAATTGTTCAAATAGTCTACGGAAACCTTGGAAAAATTTAGTATAAAGTGCTGAAAAAAAGTAAATTATTTTTTGCAGCTATGGAATTCCACAATATAGAGTTCACTTGTACATGGCAGTCTTCGGCGTTCTTGGATTTGCGTGTGGAACAGCGAGTAAGCCAAAATACAATATGTAAATCTATAAATATATAAGAGAATTTCAGGTGGAGGTTTTATCACCCGCAAGTTCAAGTTGAATGGACGGTCAGCAGCCTTTTACGTGCTGCTAGTATCTATTCTCAACACTTCACTGTTCTTTACCAAAAGTTTTCTTGGCTGCCATTCAGTGGTAAACAGTGTGGGTCGGTCGGGAATTGAGACCAACTTTAACTACACTTCTTCCTGCAACTCAGAATGTGGTTAGTATCTTAGTGATGATAGATCACTCGGAAATCGGTTTTTTCCAAAAATTTTACAGCCCTCTCAATATTTTCTTTTGGTTTATGTCTTGCTTCAAGAAACACGTTATCTGTCTCATTTTGAAAACATTAGAAAATGATGCGTAAAAATGCCGTGTTTTTGTGAAAAAGGGCCATGTTTCCTTTCTTTTAGTCAAAAAAGCGACAAATTAAACAATTTTTTCAAACTGATAATACCATCAGGTAACCCTTTGATTCTAGCTTCTGGGAAGATATTTTTGTTAACAGTCCGAAGCTCGTGCGTGACTTATGATATTTCTGAAGCAGAATTTCATGGAGAACATGATGGCTTTTTCAGATTTTTTTTTTCAAATCTAAAAAGTGGTTCAAATCCACCTTTGAAACATGTGACCCATAGACCGGGCACTACAAACATAGATAAGGCTGTAACTTTTTCCCCAGATATAATTTTGATCTGTTTTAAAAACTTTACATGTTCCTCGTGAGCTTTTCTATCTTTCTGTAATTGCATAATAATCACTTCTACCAAAAATAAAAATTAAATTCACCAAAGATCCCTAAAGTGAGATTTTTAAAAATCGCAGTTATTTAACAAAAACGCTCATAACTTTTAGTATAACGATTTTTTAAAAACATTCTCTATGGCATCTGAAAGCACACATTCTGCGCTACAGATCCTCGCAATGTGGCGCGTCGAATGAGGCATTGTTTTCACCTAGTTCAATATACTTTTGATTCACTAGACCCTGGAGAATATTAAATGGACTAATTGGGGTGGTGTTCAGAAATTCATGCACACGTGTATTAAATTTTTTGTGATGTATTAAAACAAATAGGTATGCAAAAGGAAGCTTGTTCACTCAGGTACAAAAAGGCCTAAGATTTTAATTTTATCATGAACCAACGCAAAGATATTTTTTGGTGAATTTAATTTTTATTTTGGTAGAAGTGATTATTATGCAATTACAGAAAGATAGAAAAGCTCACGAGGAACATGTAAAGTTTTTAAAACAGATCAAAATATATCTGGGGAAAAAGTTACAGCCTTATCTATGTTTGTAGTGCCCGGTCTATGGGTCACATGTTTCAAAGGTGGATTTGAACCACTTTTTAGATTTGAAAAAAAAAATCGGAAAAAGCCATCATGTTCTCCATGAAATTCTGCTTCAGAAATGGCAAAAGTCACGCATGAGTGTTAACACAAAAAAGAAAAAGTATTAAGCAAGTCAAAAAATTATTTTTTTCATTCTTTTACTTTTTTGTCTTACATTTTGCACACATGTTGTAACAAATAATATCCTGTCAGAAACTTAAATCGCAGGGCTACCTGATGGTGTGAAAACTTAGAAAAAGAGTGTTTGATTTGTTGTTCCTTTGACTAAAATAAAGAAAACATAGTATTTTTTCGCTAGAACGGGACATTTTTCCGTTTTATCCCATTTTAAAAAAGTCGCGCTGTGTGGCCTGAAAAAACTCATTTTTAAATTTTGGTGTAGGATGTGAAACAGCCAAACTGTTTCCTGTTTGTGATGCCTCTGGCCAAGCTTTTTACTCCCCCTGCCATGCAGGTAGGTCAACAAATGCTCAAAGCTTTTCCAAAAAATAACTTGAAATAATTTTTTAGGCTGTAGACATGTGTCTGTAAATGACGTCGAGACTTACAATTTGGTAGACCATTGATTTTCTCTGTAATTAAGAGACAACAAAATAGTTATACAGGAGTTTTCCGAATGTGATTGTGCTCCTGGGGGAATTGTCAAAAAAGAGTACTGTCAAGATGACTGCAAAGAAATGAAAGTTTTATTTTTCATAACAGTTATTATTGGAGCTTTTCTGGGTGGAACAGGTACAGCCTAAACCTTTTACAGCCATAAACTTTATTTTTATTGCTTTTTTAGGAGTTGTGCCGGGAATGTTGCTACTGCTGAGGTGAACCCCACTTACAATAGTTAATGTATTTACATATTGCAATTGCAGATCAGTCCCACCCAGAAGCAGGAGTCCAGCTCTTGGATTAAATGGCTTTCTTGTCAGTCTTATAGGTATGGCGATCTGTTTCATCCAAAGATTATTTTATAAAGGATTGATTAAGGAACCCTTCCCTCGCCAGTTTTGTGGGGCTCCATCATAGACAGCACTTGTCTGGTTTGGGATAATGTTTGCTCCAGCAGAGGCGCCTGCCAAATATATGATCCATTGAAGCTTAGAGTCAGGTGAATTTTTTTTTGAATATATCATATGGTATACGAGGTTCTTCATCAAATTAAACCAAACCAATTAGCTAATAGTCCGTACAAAAATGAAAATTTTCACACTGAATTTTTAATGAATACCAGGCTGACTAGTCGTAATAGCTTTATCGACCGGGCGAACGAAAGACGAAGCTTTCGGCCGACTGACCGAAAACCAAAAAATGTCGGTTTAAAAACCGAAAATTGGACGACTGAACTGACAAAAAGTCAGAAAATTGCCAAACTTTTGAATTTGGACAAACAAAATAGCACCTCCTGTTTTAGGATGCACTACCTATATGTGGTCATTCGAATATTCTCCATGATGACTGACATTTACGTGCTCTACCACGCCAAAGGTTTTGTTAACAGTATTGATTGCTGATAAACCCGCATTATTTTTTGTAGGTCTCAACATCCAGGACGAGGAGGATAGCGGCGAGACGGAAAAACAAGCTGAAGAAGCTGCCGACAAGGAAAATATTACTTTAAATGTAATTGCTACTTAATATATTGACGTTGCTGTCTTGGTTGCAACAATTCTTGTTATTCTTGTCAGTGACTTAAATGTGTGCTTAAATTTTTAAAAATATTTTCTGTATTTATTGCCTCAAGACTCCTATCTTCTTCCATAATTAGGGTATTTTAAAAGTTGCATTTGTCCTATTCTTAGGTCTTGTAAAAAATCTTTCGTGTTTCAGGTTCTTTTTTAATTTCGGACTCAAACCAGATTGATCACTAATAAACCACGTGTTTAGCAAACTTCTCTCAGTTTATAGCAAAAGTATTAGCCTCACAAAGTTTTGCCTTCTGTACAGAACCCAAATTATAGGTGTTATTTTAGGTGGTTCGCATACAATGTGTATACTTTACCAAATTTCTCATGATTTTTCGGCATTATTTTCATTCAGATAGACACTTATTATGCAGGTTCTAAATATAAAAAAAAAAACAAAAAAACAGAGAGTATCCGACCAGAAAAAATTTAACCCGGGAATATTCTCATACAAGATTTAAACCCATCATTTAACAATCCCAATTGAAAACTGTTGCGATTGCCCATTAAGAAAATTTCAAGCTTAGTCAGGATTTTTTGCTAGATCAGGAGTTAGCACCGCCATGTATTTAGGAAGTTTCAGGGGTGAACAGCCCTGATTACGGATTATATTTTCATTTGTTATGTGAACGATGCTCAGGAATTTTGCTAAAAATTCATTAACTTGTGCGACGGTGCTTTTATTATTTTATGATGTTTTTATCAAATAAACTATTCAAATTTATGCAAATAATATCACAAAAATACTCACACACACACAACCGTATCACAATATGCTATAAATAATTTTTACATTAAAATCAATTTTACTCAACCAATTGTGTTTTGAATTCTGGTATACACTTTCTGGTCTATCACTCCCTTCCTCCACTTGACAAACAGTCCAAAGATAAGGGAAGAAAAAGCGGAACCAATAGCAAACGCGTGGAATTTAGTTCTTATTTTGCTGTGAGAAACACATGGCAAAGAATAAGTTTTGTTGCTAGTTTGGCACATGAATTGGTCGAAGTAGCCTGTGTCTTTGCAATGAGCTAAAAAGTTTTGATATCAAAGGACCATGCTCACGGTGGTCTGGTGGTCCCTCGCCAATCTAACAAGACTACCGTATAACCTCTAATAGACGGGCACCCTCTAATAGACGGGCACCCTCAAGGACCTATATCTCAGCGCAAAAAATTTTTTTTTGCAAATCTGTTTTTTGCTTTTTCTTGATCACCTCGATCTTAGTTGATTCCGCTTTTTAGACTTTTTGAGTACCCAAAAATCTCAAAATCAAAATATTTTTTTTTCGATTTTTTAGGGGTTGAAAAATAGAAGGGCATGCCCGTCTATTAGAGGTTATACGGTATACCTAAAATAAAATCCTAAGCCTTGTTTTGTGGGAAATTGTTTTTTAATTGGTGGGAGACCACCAAACCACGGTGAGTATGGACCTTCAAAGGCAGTATTTTGAAAAGTTTTATTTTAGCTTTAGATAAGCATTTAGGGAAGTTAGGTGCTGGATTTCAGTATTTTGGATAATATTTGGAACATATGCTGGAAATAATTAATAGTATTGTATTTCACTGATTTAACTAGTGCTGAATTTCAGTAATAGCCGATTTCGCACCATTTCTTACATAAAATTTTAAAGAAAATATGAGCTTTTCATTTCATTTTACAAGTGAATTTACGAAAAAAAAGTTTCAATCGTAAGATTCATCAAATTTTAATCAAAAAAGTAAAACTAACGAGAACTCAAAGCATTCATTTCAAAAGCAGAGCAGGGCTGACAATCCTTGACCAGCACAGCTGTTTCATCTCCAGCACAATTGGATTTGGGTGCACCAACCACTACAGTTTGATTTGGTGTGGAACAGCAGGAAGGAGTATTTCAGGGTTTGCAGCCTGAAATTCACTTGATTTTTTTTTATTTTTGTAGACAAAAAATAAATTGTTGACTGACTTTTGGTTGACCAGGCGAAGGAAAAGTAGCAGCCTGAACAAACTTGTGAATATATATTTATTTTGAAGTTCAGAACCTTGAAAAGTCTAGATGCTTCAAACTCATTGTCTTCAACATATTCTTCAAGCAACAGAATCACCAATGAGCATCTGTAACTTTTCCAACTGAATTGAAAAACTTGTGTTTTGGCCTACATCAACAGAACAGCAATCAAGGTCAGCATACGCTTCTTTGAACAGGATTCAATCATCTTTAGCTGCTTGAAACAATCTACGAATTGTTTTTTTAAGAACAGGTTAAGATTTTGTGGGCTTTTTTACATTCTCACAGTTTATCTTTCATGCAGGATGTCCAAAAAAACACGAACATTTTTAAGAAGAAATTTGACGAGGGATTCGTGTATCTCAGAGTAATAGTCATACTTGCACGGCCAAAAAAATCGGCGCCGGGCGCCATTGACAAAAAAGTTGGCGCCGGCGCGAAAAATGTGAAAAATTGGCGCCGCGCACCAAGTAAAAACACAAGAAAAGTAGCTATGCGAATTATTTATTTTAAATATTTTACATGTCAATAAATTCGCTATTATAAGTCAAAATGCTGTTGCTTCTCAAAAGTACGTGTCAGAACCGGGTGCCGCAGTGAATCAGAACCAGGCGCCCGGTGTTAAATTCAACTCTGCGAAATCTGAAATTTTTTGAGAGAACTAAGGCTGTATTTGTTATATAAGCTGAAAAGGCCAAGAAAATCAGTAAAAAACACAGTTTAAAAAGCCTACTTCTATAATTTGAAAAGTTATGAAAAAGCACTGAAAAAAAGGGCGCCGGCGCCCGACTACGCAATTTTCGAAATCGGCGCCGGGCGCCGGCGCCGATTTCGACCTAATTTTTCAAAATTTTACGGGCGCACACTGGCGCCGGCGCCCGTGCAAGTATGGTCATAGTTTCACGGCCAAAAATTCGGCGCTGGGCGCAAGCTCCTGCACCAACTTTGAAAAACTTTCGGCGCCGGCGTTCTGATTTTGTCAAAATTTTCGGGCGCCAAACCGGCGCCGGCGCCATTGCTGGCGTCGGCAATAAAAATGATGTACTTTTTCAAAAACTTGTGAAATTCTCTTTATAAACAACTAAATTCCTTAAAAAATGCTATGAAAGTGTGTATAATTTGTGTTTTGGGCAAAATATTGAACATTTCTCGCAGGATGTTCACTTTCTGGAAAAATATAATTTTTTACAAAATTGGCGCCGGCGCCGACCTTAAGAATTTTCAGACACCGGGCGCCGGTGCCCATTCCAGGCTAAAATTTGCGGTGCGCCCGTGCAACTATGCTCAGAGTATCGGCCAGCGATAGCTTGCGACATTTCAAATTGAGACAAAATCAGATTGTGACAAAAGTTATTCTCTATTTGAGTTTCAAATTTTCTTTATAAATTTTTGTGGGTAAATGAATTGTCTCAGTTTGAATTGTCGCAATTCAATTGTGTCTCAATTTGATTGCAATAGTCAAACTTCCAAAATCTTGCATTCAACCTTGAGAAGAAGCAATAAGCTTCTTATAAATACATCAAAAGGAATAAAGAGAAATTGTTTCTTCTGCAAAATCACTGCACTTATAAACATATTCAATGAATCCTTTGCTCAATCGGTTCCTGAATGGCAACACTAGCAACAGGTAAAGGATAGTGTGAAAACTCATTTTCCAAGAAAATGCATGCTACCATCCGGTTTCTTTCTTTGCCCATCTGTTTGCTCAAGGGCACATTCCCACACGATTACAAGCAGACATACAGAAAAGGAAAAGAATGCAGAAATCACTCAAAACATTACTTCCTAAATACCCTTTCAAAAGTGCTGCTCTCTGTAAATCCAACTTATGACATTCTGCGGAGGTCGGAAGTCTTGAAAAAAAGCCATTCGACTGCTCATACTTTTGTGGCAAATTAATATTTTCTTATACATACGGGCACTGCCAGCCCCATTTATTATCAAAATGTTGCCGTCTGGTAGCAATATTTTATTCATATTCTTTGTAAGATCCTTTTTTTTCTCACCAACTTCCACTCTTGAGCACCAATCCACCAGTAATAAAGAAGAAAGGGAAGGAGAAGAAGCCTTTTTCGCATCTAATTCCACCTCCAAGAACCAAATGTTTGACTTGCTTTTGACCAAGTTCTCCTCACCCTCATCCAAAGCATTTGACTCCTCAAAAATGCGAGATTCGCTTCCACCTTCATCCACCTACAGTTTGCTAGCTGGAGGTCCAGTGTATTCATCTATGCCACCCACTCCTTGTGACTCGTATGGTCTACCCCCTCCTTACAGATGTCCCTGCCAACCACCCCCTTCTTTGCCCCCAACCAGACCACCCCCATGTGCATGTGTCCGTTGCCCAGACCTTGTCCTCCACCACTACTGTGCCCTCCTCTGCCAATGTGTCCACCCCCTCCATTACCCTCTCCTCCTCCCCCTTGCAGGTGTTTTGTGCCTCCATGCCCAGTTGTCCAATCCCTCCTCCACTACCCGTACCTAGACCACCCCAGATTCTGATGCCACAAAATGATTGTTGTTGCAATTGCCAAGGAGGTTGTCGTGTGAAATATGCTAATTTGGGGGCTTTCAAGGCTCGTGGAACTAGAATAAGAGGGTGGGTTTTGCTATGGATAAGTTAAAAAATTATTGAATTTGTGGCGCTACTGTAATATACCCCCCCCCCAAAAAGCGCTACTGTAATATACCCCCCCCCAAAATCGACCTACTGTCATATACCCCCCCCCCCAAAACCGACTTTTTTAGGGATGGTCAAAAACCATTTTTACACAATAATTTCGCCATAAAAGGACCAGAAAAGCAATTTAAATGGGATTGCGGGCTGTATTGGGAGGGAAGGGAATAATACAGGGGCTACTTCTCGAGATGGTTGGTACCCTTAGAGTACTAATTCTCTAAGCGTCTAAGAGTACTTTCAAACCCAGGAACTTGTGGTGCAGGCATAAGTATAACTACTTTTCATGGACCAAGCGGATCAGCGGGGTGGAACCCGCGGGTTTACACCTTGCCCTAGCACTTTTTGAGTGCCAGGCTGAATTTTTGTATGCTGGGCCTCTGGCCCGGCCTTATAGAACGAGGGGAAATGCTCTTCGGCGAAAAAATAAAGATGTTGAACATAGTTTTGAATACTGGGGCTACCGCATAAATAACTCTGGTATGCATGTTTTTTCATGCATCCAGAGTCGCTTTCGAGTGATTTGTGTCTAAGGTATGTGGGTGTGCGCATCTCAACTCCAAGCCCCAAGCCCCTGTGCTTCCGAAGAGGGCGCAGGCGGCTTGAGAGTTAGAGATGCGCGCACGCACTTACCTTAGACATGATTCGAGAAGTACACTTGATCATAAAATGCATATAGAGTCTATTTTTGCCACGGCCCGAGTTGAAAAACATGGTAAAGCAGCTAAAAAAAAGTGGCCCTGTATTATTCCCTTCCCTCCCAATACAGCCCATAATCCCTTTTAAACTGCTTTTCTGGTCCCTTTATGGCGAAATTATTGTGTAAAAATGGTTTTTGACCATCCCTAAAAAAGTCGGTTTTGGGGGGGGGGTATATGACAGTAGGTCGATTTGGGGGGGGGGGTATATTACAGTAGCTTTTTTGGGGGGGGGGGTATATGACAGTAGCGTCGAATTTGTGATGGTGATCTGTGACTAGACAGACAATATCTTTATAAATGGAACTTTCAAATTAATTAATTCTAATAGAACACCAGTCTCTGTTTCTTATTAGGCTCATGCACACTCAACCGGCACACGTCTACCGAAACAATCGAAAATTGCTTTGGTTTGGAAATATTTTATTTATTTTTATAAAAAGTTTCCTACTCAAAATGATTGCCAGATGCTTGTGCTCCTTTTAGTCGTTAGAACTTTCAAGAAAAAATAAAAACTTTGAAGATCAAGTCAATGGAAATATTTAGGGTTGTCGAATCGAGCGCTCGATTTCGAACTTTTCGCTCGAAAGTTCGAAAATTTTCGAATTTCGAGCGCTCGAAAAAAAATTTCGAATTAGGCTTTCGAATTCGAGCGCTCGAAAAAAATTCGAATTATGCTTTCGAATTTCGAGCGCTCGAAAAAAAATTTCGAATTATGCTTTCGAATTTTGAGCGCTGATTTTCGAGATATAGTTCGGAACTTGCAGCACACAAAAAAGAATGTAATGGTGAATTTTTCTTGTTTTAGAAAAATGCCAAGTGAAGTTTGGAAATCGTTTAAGAAAGTCGGTGGAAAGACTATTTTCACTTGTGGGGAAGAGCTTAGACTGCCAAAGAGTAGATCAACAACTCATCTTTCGGGTCATCTGAAATCGGCAAGGCCCAAGGAAAAGTTAGCGAACAAAAAATTGGGACCTTCTGAGGCGAAAAAGCCAGAGCGGTGCTTTTTGCGATCTCAGAGTCTCCGATCTGCGCCGTTTGATCAAGCACAACTATGAACAAAGAATGGTAGTTTTTTCGGCCGCTTATTCGTTTGGTGTGGTAAAACGGTCGTGTGTGGTCGATTAACCATGGTTTCGATTAATTTATTTCTAAAAAATCCATTAATGAGGCGGCGAAGCCGCTGAAAATTTTCGATTTCGAATCGAGCGCTCGAAAATTTTCGAATTTCGAATGTCGAATCGAGCGCTCGACTCGAAAATTTCGAGCGCTCGACAACCCTAGAAATATTGTTTCACTATGTTTCGATGGATTTCAACCAAAACATAGCGAAACACCATTTTCATTGACTTGACCTTCAAAGTTTTCATTTTTTCTTGAAAATTCTAGCAACCAAAATGAGCACAAGCATCTGGCAATCATTTTGGGTAGGAAACTTTTTAGAAAAATAAATAAAATATTCCAAAGCAATTTCTGATTGTTTCGGTAAACGTGTTTCGGTGGAGTATGCAGAAGCCTATAGAAGACCACCCTTTAGGACCAATGCAATTGTGATAAACTATTTTTAACTGTATTTATAACACTGAGTTAAAGATATTTGAAATACAGGGTGTTTAAGAAAAACTGCACCATTTTTGGAAAATTTTGTCAAGGGCTATTGCGGACCAATGAAATGCCCCGAAAAATTCTGAAATAAGCTAACAATTTAAACATTCAAACTTTAAAGCAGTTAGTTAGAACGAGAATATATTGCCTGACCATTTGTTAAATAAAGTTTATTGAAACAGATGAAAAAAGATATTGCTAATTTCTATTGGACACCCTGCACAAATAGATTTCTTCAAACTTTGCCTTGGCTCAAATGAAACGACATTTTTAGCTATAATTTTCTTCTTCTGTTCAGTAACTTTCATTGGACCTTAATTTTCACCTTACGATATAATATTGAAAACGCTATTAAATGAAAAACAATTTTTCTACTATTTACTCAGAGTTAATTTAGAATCAAAATTAATTTTTAGATATTTTTATTTTTCGAAGGCACCTAAATGGCCTTCAAATGATGCCCAAAAAACGGCCTGTCAGTCGAAAATAATTTATGAACGTTCCCATACATAAAATTTATTGTTTATTTGAGACAAAAATCTGTTCTATAAGATATTCATTTTTGTGCCCTGGATGCATGAAAAAAGCATGCATGCCAGAGTTAACGGCATTGCTATATGCAGTAGGCTCTAGCCAACGAAACTGTGTTCAAATCACATCTTTTAGGGTTTCTAGGTAACTTTTAGGACGAAGAATGCTATGACAATCCTAAAATCATGCTTTCATCGAAAGCTCGAAAAAGTGGTCAAAACACCATTTTGGGACATGACCATATAAGGATCCATTTTTCATTTAGACCGTTCAGATTTGGTGAGAACAGCAATGCCAGATGCAATAGTGCAGCTTTACAACGCATTATTGTAGAGGTATCCAAAATAGTACATTGTGATACAATTAATATGATATGTTAATTTTTAGTCAATATCCGAAGAAATCGACACATCCAAAAGAATCATCCAACAAAAAGCTCAAGAAACTTACGATTCCAAAAGCTTCAATGTGGTCTGTGGAAAAGGGAATTTTCTTTTGTGGTTCACACTGAACTGTTTTGCCAAGAAAGCTTGCAGAGAGGTGCTGAACGAATAACCTGCTATGTATTTTCTGTTTGAATATTTTAGAACAAGACTCGTAAAATTTGTAAAATAAATTTATGAACATTACTTGAAATAATAAGAATTTAATAAAAATAAATAATAAAAAAAATAGCTTGAATCATTTTATTATACAAACACAAAATCCATACAAATTTAAAATTTGACCTTTTATTGTCCAATTCTCTGTACTATCTGAAAAAAAAGTATGAGCAGTGTTTCAAGTAAAATGATCTATTTATTTTTTAAGACATATAAAAATGACTACAAGTAATTTACCCCGTGAAATAAATCATTGACTAAGTAAAATCTTAAAAGTTAGTGGTTTTAAAGGGCATGCCACGCTAATAAGGGTGGTGCCCGCCAATTCAAATTTTGACGCTACTTGCATATACGCAGAGGATTGACAGAAGATTTGTGACGGGGATAAGCTTTGTAACTATTTGGGGAAATAAATACAAATTTTTGCATTTGAAAAATAGTTACAGCCTGTAACTATTTTGACCTTTGTAACTATTCGTGTAACTATTTCTCGCCACGAAAGTAATCATTTTAAAAAATAGTGACAGCGTGTAACTATTTTTTTTCTTTGCTGTAGTTTCTCGGCACTAAATCAGCAATTAAAAAAAGTTAATTCAATTTGGGGGCAGGCTTGGGTTCAGGGGTAGGTAAAAATCAGATGGCTTAGGACCCACTCCAGAATGGCCGAAAGCCGAAAATAATTGTTTTTTGGGGGCTTTACTAAAGGGGTGAACTTTTTGCGAAAAATCGATTTAGTAACACAAACCCCCATTTTTTATTGCAGAAATCGTGTCTACGGTACGATTTACCCTTACAAAGTGCCGTTAGATTAGCTATAGATGTCAAAACCTGTTGAAAAAATGATTACAGAGAAATCATCCCAAATACTATATTTAGATCGGCTCCTTTTGGTCCAATCCCACCCCAATACAGGCCTAAATTCCTTTAAAATTGGTCAACAAGGGTACTTTTAGGTGGACCAAAAATTCAATTTTCTATTGACCACAACCTAAAAATAATGTTTTTTTTTGAGCTCTGAGGTGATTTCAGGTCGATATTTTGGATGCATTTTGCTTTGTATGTTCCTTACAAGGAACATATTTTGGTGTCTCCGCGTTACGTCGAAACGAAATACTACATTCAATATAACATTTTAAAAAATTGAAAAACAGTCAAGTCCCTCTACAACGACACCTTCTCGAGTTCGACCCCGGGCTTGCCTTGATTTTTAGAGTCTTCTGCCAGTTGTCTTTAGTTGCTCTAATTTGAAAAATCGTAAAGGTTTTTCTTTTGCGAGTTATTTTTTGAAAATGACCATGGCTTTAGCAATAAGACCCGCGATTCTTCGATACAACGACAATTTTTGAAAAGAGTGTGTCATTATTTAAAGACTCGACTGTTTTGTCGATTGTATTTACTATGGAGTTGATTTCAGTGAGCTTAAAGTTGTGATTCTAACTATATCTAACTGTGATTTTTACACGCTTTAATACATTAGCGTTTGACTTAAAGCCTGAAAGTTTTAAGTAAAAATGAGCTAATCTTGCAGTAAAAAATATACAACAATGAAAAAACTGACCCAGTCCTGTTGACAAAGTGGACACCTATTGTTTTGCTTGACCCATAAAGCCATACAGCAATTACTAAATATGGTGGGCTGTAGTAATAAAACTTTTGTTTATCAGAGCACACTCACTGAAAGGCATGTGTACCTGCGAAAGAAATCCGATAAATATTTTTGTGGTAAAGTTATTTTATAAACTTACACTCTCCCATACAACCACACATTCCTCAGTCTTGGAATCGGTTTGGCATCTGAGACATGGCTCAGCTAGATGTACTCTACAGATTGCACACTAAATTGGGACAAACTAGCGAGATTTTATAAATCAGGAGCTTGATGAACAAACACCGGTGTTTGCACTCACAGTTGAGTGAGAATTTGAAAAATACACCATAACTTTTTTTAATAAATAAATTTCAGCTTTTGATATTTATGATCTTTATCTAATTTTTATTTTTGAGTCTGTAATGTGCAGCCAGATTTTCATTTTTATCTGAAAAATTTGAGATTTTGACCACTCTCACTCAAAACTACCTCAGTGAGCTCACTGGGAACTTTTGAGTGAGAGTGGTCAAAATCTCAAATTTTCAGATAAAAATGAAAATCTGGCTGCACATTACAGACTCAAAAATAAAAATTAGATAAAGATCATAAATATCAAAAGCTGAAATTTATTTATTAAAAAAAGTTATGGTGTATTTTCAAATTCTCACTCAACTGTGAGTGCAAACACTGACAAACACCCTTCAAGATTAACCCTGCTGTATTCACAAAATTTGAACTGTATTTTTTATATATTCTGCTTAGTGTGGTGTTGATGAGTGCATAGAGAAAAAAATCAGATATTTTTAATTAAAAGTGCCAAGCAAAAGAGAATTTTCCAACTTTTGGAGAAGGGCCTGTTTTTCAGGAGCTACATTAGAGTTAATACGTGGATGAGCCAAAGTAATGATGTATTGAAAGAGCACGTTTTAAGAGGGAATCAATTTTGTTGACCATATATTCTGTGTTAGAAGCCCACTCTCTAATAGCTCCTCTTCCTATATTTTGACTAAAATCTCCGAAATAAAACCATTTTTTGATTGACAATGTCAAGATTTTGAAGCAGTTGAGAAATAGACGCGCATGGGCTTCTAATAAAGAATATATACCCTATACCACACTTGATATGTGACATATCTAACTTAATAATATTTCCTAAGAAAACGCTAAGAAGTGACATCATTACACCTGCATCTGGTCAAACTTGAGGGACTCGTAAGTTATCCAGGCTTCCTGTAAATGCCTTTAATCTACTCACTGTATCAGTCTCGACATCCCAGACCAAGTCGCAATTGCATTCCATTTCTTCAACACAAACGGCTTCTCTTCGCTTGTGTCCATTTAGGCAAGAATTCGCAAAAAAGAAGAACTTATTTCATTAAAAAAAAGTTGAGTACATTGTCGAGAAAAATTTCACGTATTTTGCGTATTTTCAGAATTCTTTTTGGCATTGAAATGATATTTGAATGTTTGTTTTTTTCAAAGCCGTTTTTCTTTATCAATTTTTCGGAAATACAACAAAAAGCGGTTTGTATGATGAGTGCAAAAGTGGACTGATACAATGCAACCAACAAATCGTTCGATGTTGATTGGTGTAGTAGTAGACCAGTTTATTGATTATGTTTTAGCAAGGGAATTGTCTTGTTTGAACTAATTACTTTTCTCTCATCTCTTGATTCCAAATATGAAAGGCACTGATATTTACTTGATTTTCTATAATGCTGTACAAGTTCTTGGGTTTGTAATTTCATTATTGTGAATTTATTTTGCCATTATGATGAATAGTTTATAGGTGGGGCTCGATTCTGGTCAAAACAGTTCTAGGACTTGTTAGCGGCTCCTCCAACGTTCAATTGTATGAGAATGTTGAATGGGAACTGCAGATTTTCCAGACTGCCGCTATCCTTGAGGTGTGTAAAAAGAATTTTCGTCTTTTATAATTTCGAACATTTTAACAGATTGTGCACACAGCAGTTGGATTGGTGAAAAAATCATAATTTTTTAAAATTGCTATTTAAGAAAAGTGAATCCTGTTCAGGTTCGTTCCCCCCTTGGAACCACTATTACCCAAGTGTTCTCAAGAGTGACTGTTGTATGGCTCATTCTCTTCAAAGTAGTTTCGGTAAAAATTAAATAAGTTGAAATTACATGATTGAGCCTGAATACCATATTTAGTAAAAGGACACAGGTCGAGGCTAAAGTTAGGGAGGGGGGGAGGATGAAACCACTTTTTAGTGCATTCTTAATATAAAGCCAAACCAAACTTTGAAGTTTGAAAAATAGAACGACATATCATTCTATAATGGCTTGTTCACGTACTTCGAGGTCAAGTTCAAGTTCGAGTTCAATTGTGAAGGTTTTCATGCATATAAGTTGGATTCCCTTGCAATAAACCCCTTAAAAACCAACTTTAAGTGGCTTTTGACCGCTCTGGGGTAAGATTCTGAGTCATCTAACCCTACGTTCACAATGGCTCCGCACCGCTTCCGCATGCGGATGCGGAATTGCGTTCACAATAAAATTTGTTTTTTTTTTGCGTTCCGCACCGGTTTCCGCATCCGCACCGCATCCGTTTTTTGATGTTCACAATGCATCCGCACATACTGTGTCTCAGTATATAGATGGTAAAACATTCTTAAATTTTCAATTATAACTATTCTAAAGTCTTAGAAAGCAAGTGTCAGGCGAATAAAGTAAAACAAGAGTATCTCGAGTTAATAATATAGGCGTCAATACCACAAATAATTCAAAATTTTTGAAAGCTTCCGGATCGGCCTCCGCACCACATCCGCATCCGCTAAGCCTATTGTGAACACGCTTCCGCAACGCCTTCCGCATCCGGATGCGGTTTGCAATGCGTTCCGCTTGCGGACCGCATTGCGGATGCATTGTGAACACCAAAAATGCGGATGCGGTGCGGATGCGGACAAAAAACGGATCATTGTGTAGGGGGTATAAGCTACGTACATAAGCAATATCAAGCTCGACCTCAAACTCTAACTCGAAGTACGTGAACAAGCCATTAGAGTTTTCTTAAATACGTTCTTAAAGGACCATACTTGTTGATGCAAATGAGAGTTTGACAAATTCAAATGCGCGTGGGACACTTCTCTTTCATCTCTCACTGTACTCTTTTGAGTCGCTCGAAATAACTCCAAAGAGTAGAGTGCGAAAAGAAAGAAAGGTGTCCCGCGCGCATTTGAATTTTCCAAATTTTCATTTGCGTTTGCACAAGTATGGTCCTTTGAAGGACCATACCGTATTTATTTTAATACAGTAGAGGACCAGTCTCTATTAGAACACCAATTTCTAATAGAGCACCACCCCTTAAGGCCAAAACTAGGGGGTAAACCATCCTCTATTGCATTCTTATTACGAAGTCAAAAAAATTTTTGGAGGTTGAAAAATAGAGCACCATGGTGTTCTATTAGAATAAATACGGTACTTGTTGATTTCAATTGCACTGTTTTTGAAACTCACACCTCACACTTTGCCTCACACTAACTTCAGATACCTTTTTCCATGTTTTTGTTTTCGTATCTCAAATATTTTTACACCGTTTTGTAGCTGAGATTTTTCTCTATCGATTGAGTGGTCAAAATTCCTAGTTAAAAATAATTTTTGAAGAAATCACACCAAACTCACACTAAAAAAACAAGTGTAAGCCTCACAATTGGTTTTTTTACCTCACACTTGGTGTGATATCCTAAAAAAATATTCTTCACTAGGATGTTTGACGACTCAATCGATATAGAAAAATCTCAGCTACAAAACGGTGTAAAAATATTTGAGATACGAAAACAAAAACATGAAAAAAGGTATCTGAAGTTAGTGTGAGGCAAAATGTGAGGTGTGAGTTTCAAAAACACCGGCGAGGGCCAACCGTTGTCGGATACGGTAAACCATCGATTGGATACAAAAAGTGATTGGATACATCGATTGGATACGCCATCGATTGGATACATCGATTGGATACGCCATCGATTGGATACATCGATTGGATACGCCATCGATTGGATACATCGATTGGATACGCCATCGATTGGATACATCGATTGGATACGCCATCGATTGGATACATCGATTGGATACGCCATCGATTGGATACATCGATTGGATACGCCATCGATTGGATACATCGATTGGATACACTTTACACTTTTTTTCTTTGAACATCGATATTTACTATAAATATAAAATTTAGCAATCTGATAGATGCTAATATAGAACTTGTGCGCCTAATCGTTAACGAACTCAGCGACTATTTAAGCGAAGAAGAAAATGACGTATAACCATGATAGTTTGAAAGCTTACTGGTGCTGCACCAAGAAAAAGCTATGTGGGTCATAAAAGGGTCAGCCATTATCCCGTACCATGTACCCCCAAAGGGTCAGCCATTATCCCGTACCATGTACCCCCAAAGGTCAGCCCTTATCCCGGACCATGTACCCCAAAGGGGCTTCCTATTGAATTAGGTTGCCTGCCGAAGGCAGGCAGGTAGAAAATCTAGAAAGTCAAAATTTTCGATGGCAAGTGGTCGGAAACAACGTCTTTATCGGATTCAGCGTGTAAGTAGTCAAAAAGCCACGGGGGGTCAAACAGACCAGGCGGTCAATTGTCGCGGACCCCTCAGTATATGTTTTCGGAGCAGTTCTTGAACCAATGCGTTTTGAGTGAACAAGTTCCATGTTAGCCAAGATTATCTAAAACGCAGAGAATAGAATTGTAAAATGCACCATATAATACTGTTATGCTGAAAACAAAGCTCACAAAATGAACAATATAAAATGACAAAAATATTTGTTGCAAGTTAGGTTGTTTTGAGTTAAAAATGGCACGAATTTGAAAAAAGTGTATCCAATCGATGTATCCAATTGATGGCGTATCCAATCGATGTATCCAATCGATGTATCCAATCGATGTATCCAATTGATGGCGTATCCAATCGATGTATCCAATCGACGGTGTATCAATCGATGTATCCAATCACTTTTTGTATCCAATCGATGAGCAGTCGTCGGATACGGCAATGGCCTTTTCATACGTTCTTAAAAAACCAGCAGCATCGAATATTGGCGACAAGAGAAAGGCTTTTTGGTGTCACACAAAAAAATTGCCTAATTTATCTTATGAAATATATTTTCTTGTAAAATTTTTAGTCCAGAGCCAGTATTGGTGTTCCTATGCTTCTTGTTGCTTGGTCTATCACTGAGGTGGTCAGATACTCCTTCTACGCTCTCAATTTGGTTAAAGCAGTTCCCTATTTGCTCACTTGGATGCGGTTAATTTTTCGCTGTCTTATAAACTATTTTTTACCATAAAAGTAATCTTCAGATACACTTTTTCATCGCTCTTTATCCACTAGGTAAATTTTTTTTTTTTTTTCAATTAAATTTTCTTTTTCATTTTTCAGTTAAATTTTTTTTTTAATTTACTACATCAGATAAATTGATTTTTGTGCAGGAGCGTCTGGAGAGGTGATTACAATGATAGCTGCATTGCCTGAAATCGGCCAAAAAAAGCACTGGACTTTGGAGATGCCAAATGGGCTGAATTTTGCCTTCAGTTTCTATTGCTTTGTCATTTTCTTGTGCTTAGTCTACCTTCCAGGTTTTATTGTTTTCGAAGCTAATTTTTCTTCTTAATCGTTATTTCAGGCTTCCCACAACTGTATGGATACATGTTTGTACAAAGAAAGAAGGTTTTGAGCACTAACAAGACCAAAAAAGTGGCTTAAGAGTGCCTTTTCTGTGATTTTATTTAAAAACATTAAACCATCAAAAATTGTTAGATGATTCTTTTTATTGTTTTCTTCACATATAAATAATGAAACTAAAAATTTTAACAACATTTTTTAAACAACAAAAAATTACAAATTCAATCAACTGAGGATGCATACGGAAATTGTCTAAAAAGTATGGCTGCAGACGAGACCCTCTCGTCTCGGAGTCTCGGCTCATATTTCAGTCAAAGTCTCGTCTCGAAATTTTTCAAAGTCTCGGTCTCGTCTCGATAAGTTTTTAAGTTTAACTGTCTCGCATTCGGTCTTAAAAATTTCGAATCTGCAGCCATACTAAAAAGGCTATCAGGTTGTTATTTTATTTTTCACAACATGAAAAGAAGCATATCAATCAGCATTTTCGTCCTTGTTTGAGACGGGTTTTGAGCTTGAGCTACTTCTATCTGTGGGTTTGCTGCGTGTTCTGTGACTCGGAGGCTTGTAAATGGCACGCTCTGGCTTCTAAATTGATGTTAGTATACACCAGAAAATTTTTCCATTTAGATCCATATTGACAATATTAATTTCACAGTCATTTAAAAATGAATATGATTTTTTTTTATTTCACGTAAAAAAGAGAAACGGAAAATATATGGGTGTTGGTTTTTACCGGGTCAAATTTTGACCAACACTGTTAGTTCACGATCTTATAAAATCTAATTTAGTAATTTTCGGATCCAACATATAAAATTCTTTAGAATTTGTGCAAAATCAATCTATCATCCGTAGTTTAGGGTCATTTCGGTCAATAAAATATCGGTCTTTTGAGCGAGACTATTTTAAAAAATCTCGGTCATGCTGTCAATTAAAATTTGATGCAAAAATCTCGTCCCCAGATCTTGGTGGGAAATTTTAGTCTCTTATAAGAAAGGATAGATCTGATAAAGAAGATTAGACCGGACTCTTATATTTTTAAGGAAGTCATTCTCGTTGGATTTGGCTTTTGATATTCGAAAAGTCTGTGGTAGGTACATGTGTATACTGATTTTAACTGAAAAATATACTAGCCTTATTGCGATTTACAGAAGTTTTGTCCAGTTTTTCATCGCTTTCGCTACTTTTCTCCTTATTTTTCCTTTCGTGTGGCTCTCTGAATTTGTGCTTGTTCTCTTCCTCCACCGCTGTATTGAAGGATATTGATTGGTCCGCTTTGTGCAGCACTCCTCTACCTCTAGAAGCTATTTTGAATGGTCTGAATTTTTTCTCTGAGCTGCTTTCAATAGCTGCAGAGTCATCATTCAGGTATTCATCAGATAGTTTTGGTTCAGTTGAAGGGCCCTCCTCTTCACCCGCTTCACCGTCTTCGACTGGTTCTGAAAATTAGCCAATCATCTCTACATAGTATTTGGGTGCCGAGTGGGTGGGTCGCCACTTTTGTGTTTAAACCCGATTTTTGCCGTTTTTGAGAACCAATGTCGGATATCTTTCCGGAATCCTTAAAGGGGGAGGGGGACTTCTACGGTTACTTTTTGACATTGACTGCTACTTCATTTCACACACATTTTTTTCACATTTTTTGTTTTCACATCTCAAATGTTTTCACACCGTTTTGTAGCTGAGATTCTCTTCTTTCGATTGATTGGTCAAACAGCCTGATTAAAAATAATTTTCGAGACAATCAAAACAAACTCACGCTGAAAACCGTGGTTTTTTACCTAGGTGTCTTTAGTGGAGTTTCACCTTATATTTGGTGTGATTTTCTCGAAAACTATTTTTAATCAGGCTGTTTGACCACTCAATCGAAATAGGAGAATCTCAGCTACAAAACGATGTAAAACATTTGAGATTAGAAAACAGTATATGTGAAAAAAATGTATGTGAAGTGAAGTAGCAGTCAATGTCAGAAAGTAGCCGTAGTAGTCCCCCCCTTAAGAAAAACATCTTGGTTTTCTATAAAGCGCTAACACGCACAATTAAACTTGCTTCAAACAAAAAATAATAATGCCCTCCAATTTGCAGATGGGGAATTTTAGCCTGGATTTTTTAGTGGATGCTTGGGGACTTGTATGTGTGCCAGAAGGGTGGTTAGGTGTGCCTGGATGGTGTGCAAATGTGCCAGGATGGTGGCTTAATGCGCCAGTAGAGTGAGTGTGACAGGTGTGCCAAGGGAGTGGCTAGGCGTGTCAGGAGAGTGGGGGTGGATATGTTAAAGAAGTTGATTGAGTAGGGTAGGAGAGTGTTTAGGTAGGGTGAATTAGTCGCATCGCAGCGTCTCCAATTTTAGTGTGGTACCTGAGACAACAGGCTAGTCTAACCATTTAGAGGGCATTCCGATCATTAAGTAAGTATCCTAACTATCTCATAAATAGCCCAACTACCCGACTTGTAACTCAGCAACCTAAAGTGCACATACCCTCTCAAGGGTATCTCAGTCTTTGAAGAGCACTCCAACTACGTAGAGTGCATTTCAACCGGATAAATGATAACCAATTTACCCCGAAGTTACTTTTTCGAATGTCTCTGTAGCAGAATCTATTTTCGTAAATGTCATAATTATTGACATACTGTTTTTGTAAGAAAGCGCATGTAAGGCGCCAATCAACCTAGATTTTAATATTTGACCCTATACATAACAGATGCATTTAGCTACTTTCTTCTTACTGCTCCTCTTACTAATTTGCTTAAAAAATTTCTGTTAAACTCACAACTTGCTGTAAAATTTCAAGTTCCGCTCAACACCAAGCGAGTACAGCAAAAACTTAGAAATTCTTACTTTTTGAGTTCTTGAGAATGCTGGTAAAGACTTTCTTGATGGTGCCCTCCTTCTTGAATTCTTCAGTTGCTGTTTTCTCCTTCCTTGAGTGCTCTTTTCTCTCTCTCCTAGGCTTTTTAGGTATCTCTTTCTTAATTTCTACCTCTTTTTCTTTACTAGGACGGTTGACACGGGAAACTTGTCGGCGGTCCTGCTTTTTTTCCTGCAAAAATAAAAATTTGATTTAAGTTGGCAAATATGACGTATACCTTCATCCAATTTTTTTGTAACACGAAATCTGTGAGAGGAGTTCTTTGCACAAAGCCGGCCTTGAGTCTCTTATGTTTTTCTTCGAGTTCACTCAACATTTCATCTACAGTTGAAGGCTTTATTGAGACTGCACTATTGTATTCCTTCAAAAACTGTATGTACTCAGTGTCTAAAATTTGAGGTAAATTTAAAATAAAACATTGAAAAAAGGGTGTATTTTCTAAGATTGGAGAAACTAAAAAAACTCATACGAAGACTCTGAATAACTACCTTCTTCGATAGTGTTGACCCTCTTGTCGTTCTCTTTGGCTGATCTATTATTGTCGATGATTTCCTGATATGGTGCTAGCTCCACTATACCCATAGATTCATGTCCTAATTTGCGAGAAAATGGTTGAAGACCATTATAATATAGATTAGTGGAATATTACCCAGTTTGTCCACAAACACATAACCATTGAAACGATCCACAAAGGCAATGGCATCCTCTTCACGAGAAAACACAAAGTAGGCACGAGAAAAGGCAAATGGAATGAGATTCTGAAATCAGCAAAAATTATAAACATATTCAATCAAAAAATCACCGACCAAGTCCGCTTTGCAGAACCAGAACATTTTATGCTCAGGAACTGGATCCAATTGTTGCAGTAGCTCTTCTTGAGTAATTCCATGCGGCAGTCTTCGCACAACAATCTGAATAATATTCTGATAATAAATATAGCGATGAATTTATTTCAAAAAAACCTTGATCTGGGTTTTCTTTGGAACTTTTATTTTCTCTGACGGCATATTCTAAAGAAGTACAGAAGTTGTCACACATGCATACTTTTGGCGTGTCAAGTATGTTGATACTAACATTATGTGCATCACAATAAAAAATTCGATAAGATCTTTATTAAAAAATTAAAAGGCACAAGTTTTTTATATACTCTGCGGTTAAATGACACACAACAGTACTAAAGTGAACAAGCAATGCAAATAAAGAGACTAGCAACATTGGGCTTGGTAGTAGCAGATACACACAGCAAAGGCAACCCACAACAAAACAAGTAAATGCTCGTCTAAATAGAATTTTCATAATTTTATTTTATTATTAAATTTACAGTAGCACAGGCTGAGCACAATTACACACCTTCGCTTTTCCCAACGACAAAATGCTCAAAAGTGATTACAAGGAAGAGAACCTGATTTTGACCTGGGGGAACTTCAGTGAATTTTTTTTGCGTGTTCTTGTAGAATGTGTTTTGTGAATCTTGCTTCCAGCTCTTAAGATTAAAAAAAGTTGTAAAATTTTATTCCAAAGTTCTAAATACACTTCCATACCCATATCATGTTTTTTCAAACTGACCTACGGGCCCTGGGTCATTACTTTACTTTTTCTGGCCTTCAGAGTTAAATAGCCAAATTCACATGAAACTTGGGCACGTTCTACAAGTTTATGCGAAAAAAAATTTCACTGAAATTCCGCCAAGATGCAGTCACCTTCCCTCCCTCGTTAGTAGAAATCTAGATTCACTTTAGAATGCAAAATAATATTGTCTTAAATTTTGTAGCAATAAAATTTCCAAAATACTTTTAAAAATTGTTTGTCATGATTCATGAAAGATGAATGAGGGAAATTTCCTCAGGAAAAAAGTCAAAAACAATACAGAAGGCAAAGATATAAAAAAGATTAAGGTTATTCCTTGGACGAGGATTCACGCAAATTTGTGACGTCATGGAAGTCCTCGTCATCTTCATCCTGTTCTTCTAGAGCAGCCTTGTCCAGCAGTTCTGGAGATGGACTACGACTAACCAATTCTCTTAGTCTGTGGCCAACCTTCTAGGATAGTCAATTAGTTGAGTAATAATCGGATTTTTTTTCGATAAATTAACCAACATTAAAACCTCCATCAGAGTGGAAGGTGTCCAAAAACCCTCTAATAAATTCGTCCGAACGGCTCTTCCAGTTGTTCAACAATTCAGCACTTTTTTGCTTGAGTTGATCTAAAATTAAAGCCTAGTTAGCAAATTTGGAAATCAACTATCTAGGCATACCTATTTGATTTTGGAACTGATATCGCTGCGCCTAAATTTTTCCTTTTAAATACAGACATTGCAGAGTACAATAAAAATTTTACTGAAAAGAATCCCACCTAAAATTTTAAAATGAGTAGGTGCTAGACAACTTCTTAGAAAACCTTACGTTCAATTCTTTGGCAGAATAGCCTCGCTGGAGGTTTCGGCGGACATATTTGTCATAGTCTCGAATGATGCGGCAGACCACATCACCTAAAACGCCCAACAATTGTATGTATTCCCAAGCTTTTAGCATGGTGAAACTCACTGGTTGAGACTCCTTCTGTCCGCTGTGTCTCAATGAACATACCCTCGCGCCGGAATTTCTCTGTAATTTATGCTATCAGATCATTCCAAATGAATGGATTTGTAAAATTTATACCGTACAAGTCCTCTTCCCCGGTGCAACGTAGGGCTGAAATATGCTAGTTTGTTTCACCATTAGCATTGATTTGAAAAGTCAACTAACTATGGCATCATGGGCAATGAAATCCACCTGGAATCAGTTTGGTTTTTAACATAGACAAACATTTTTTGACTAATATCTGCATCAAACCCTAAATTATAAGACTTACTGGCGCTACCGGAGTATACCCCCCCCCCAAATGGAATTTTTTTAAAAGTGTTTCCAAACACCCTATATCCACCCAAAATCACCTAGGGTTGGTAGTTTCCGGGAAAATTCAAACACGGGAAAGTTCCCGGGAAATTTCCCGGGAAAATTCCCAAAGTCGGGAAAAAATCGGGAAAATTTGATAAAGAACTTTATACAGAAAAACATAACAACTCGATCAAAATCATGCATAAATAGATCAAATTCATCCTCAAATGTGTTAGTTTCTTCATCAATTTCTTCATTTCGTTCTTCCATCGCTTCTTCTACTTTCTGTTCTTTTACGGTTGACTTAAATAAATGAGCGTACCCCAGCATGAGATTATGCTTGATGAACGTCACCTGGGAGGCCGTTTCCACCGCCATTCTGAAATCAACCAAAGTAACTACACTTAAACAAAAAAGCAAACTGGTTGCGAAGCTTGGTATGGATTCCACCACGGAAAGACCAGTTCCTTTCTGTGGGAGCAGCAGAGATCGGCAGATTGTGAAGCATTTGCACGACTTTGGACAGGATAGTGTCGCTGAACTAGGCCATCCACCACGTCCGCGTATTCGTCTTGTCATCGAGCGCATCCCAGGCGTATTTACGTTTGTCATGGGAGAAGATTCCAGTTCCTGCGAGCCACGAAGCACATTCCGACATCACCTTAAACGGGATAATCCATTTTAATCAGTTAACCAAAACCAATTATCGTGACAACTTGACTTTCTTCGAAAGAGGCGACTGACTGCGACATCGGCGTTTGACGGATGGTTTCCTCAGCTGGCGGTCAATTTCCCTCCTGCCTCGGCTCCGACTTGATTGCAGCTCTAAAATCAAATAGTAAACACAAAAGCAATCAACAATTACCTTCAAGTGATTCTCCATCTTCGTGACATTGTTCACATAGCGACGAGTCTTCGCACCCTCCTTGTAGCAGAACTTGCAGTAGGCGACCGGCACCCGTTTCCCATTCAGATCCTCTTCTTGCTTGTTAAAGTATTCCCAACTCCACGATATCTTTCTGCCAGAAGACATCGAAAATCTGTAAGTAAGGCATGATAAGCCTTAACACGAACAAAAACAACAATAGAAAGTTGATATAAAAAGAAAACATTGTAACTTGCAAAAATTTTTGAATTTTCCCGATTTTCGGGAATTTTCCCGCTTCAAACTTTCCTGGGAAATTTCCCGGAATTTTTCCGGGAATTTTCCCGGGAATTTTCCCGTCCACCAACCCTAAAATCACCTCAGGAGTTCAAAAAAGGCATTATTTTCAAGTTCTGGTCAATAAAAAGTTGAGTTTTTCAACCATCTACAAGTACCTTTTTAGGCCATTTTTAAAGGGATTTAGGGCTATATTAGGGTAGAAATGGACCAAAAATGGGCCAATTTAGTGTAAAAAGAAGATGTTGAACATAGTTTTGTTGACTGGGGCCTACCGCATAAAGAAACTCTGGTATGCATACATTTTTTATGCATCCAGAGTCACTTTCGAGTGATTTGTGTCGAAGGTATGTGGGTGTGCGGATTTCCACCCCAAGCAAACAAGCCCCCTGCGCCCCCAAAGGGGGCGCAGGGGCTTGGTTGGTTAGAGATGCGCGCACTCACTTACCTTAGACATAATTCCGAGCAAGACTCTTGAACAAAATGCATTTAGAGGCTCTTTTTGCCCAGCTACAGTGACCAAAACATGCCAAAGCAGGCTAATGGTCGGAATTTAAAAATGCCCAAAAATCTATTTTTTATTGACCAGAACTCAAACATAATGTCTTTTTTGAACTCCTGAGGCAATTTTAGGTCGATATAGGGTGTTTGGAAACACTTTAAAAAAAATTTTATTTGGGGGGGGGGTATACTCCGGTAGGGTCGACTTACTTTCAGTTTTTTTAGAAATTCCACGCTCACCTAAAAATAAAAGGTTGGGAATATTATTTCTTTGAAAACACCCAATCAAGCGCATCTTACCAGCCAGGGGGAGTCTCGGTAAACCTAAATGGAGATGCATAAATAAAGATATTTATGTAACAAAAGAAGCAAACCTCATCCACATAGCGACAGTGACGAACGCCTTCAAAGCGTTCCTGAAATCCACAGAAATTATAAAATTATTTGAGTGTGGAAATAGTTGAAGATAACCTTTTCATCTGTTACTGTGCGACCTGAAAGTAACAAGAAATAAATAATTATTCAAACACCTTATCAATATCGAAAACCAGCCTTTATACTTGTAGGTGCTTTCATCCCCACAAACTCCCACAATCAGGTAGACGTTCGGGAAGGCATTTTTAGCCTGTCGCAGTTGATTGGCATGTCCATAGTGGAACAGGTCATAGATGCCTGTAAATTTGAAACTATACGTAGCTGAACAGATAATGTATGCATACCATCAGCAAACACTCTAACAGGACGGCCAGCTGAAATAATTTTATAGAGGGAACGAAAATTCTGTCAAAGAAAAAAAGTATTCACCCGTATTGTTTCTCTAAAAACAGTAGAAATGTTGGATTTTACAAAAAAAAGCAGTAAAGTTACCGCCATCTCCAAAGTGATCTTCTTGGAGTAATCTACCTTCTCCCTCTCCGCCTCCGCTTCCGCCTCATCACTGTATGGACTGAACACAAAAAATTGGATAGGCAAAAAATTGGCTAAAAAGAGCTTACGCAGGCCTAGCTAGAGCAAGTTGGTGAATTTGGTCAGTGTCTTTCGCGGGAGAAAACAACATTTTCTTGGCATCATCTTTATCTTCCTCGGTTGTGGCCATAGCCCGTTTTCTTTGCCTAGTCAGAGACATTCTAAAAGTTGAATTGTGTAATTTTTGCAGTATGGATAGAGAGAGAAGGGAATAGAGTGTGTTGACAGCGGCTATCGCCCGCAAACACGAGTGAATCACACAAAAGCCATAGCTGATCGGATGACGTAGCCAGTACACACCACAGTTACATGATTGAAGCAAACCATACGTTTTATTATCTTTTTAAAAACAAGATAGTCGAGATATCGCCACAAATGAACGCCAAATCGCGATAAGATAAAACTGTGAGACGCGGTAAATACCTCTTTTAGTTAGAATCGCCATTTTTATAGCCCATTTTTGAATTTTGAAAATTTTGTGAAAATGTCGTATGAAAGTAGCGACAAAGATTCTGCAAGTGGCTTTATTATCCCGTGTCGCCTTCCAAGCGTGCCTACCAACACTATGCAGCCGAGCCTGAGAGTCCAGACATGAAACATGCTCGATACAGGTTAGCGAATGAGGAGCTTTTTAGTGCCATTTGATCAAATACTAATAATATTTTACTGTAGATTGGGCAACTTGTTGAGTGTCATCCGCAAAGGCGAGATTGTTGTCGATGCTCCCAGAGAAGAGATGTAAGCGATTTCTATTTTTGGTTAAATATATGTCATTATTTAAATTGTTGTAGTGAGCCAGCTTTTGACGAGGAGGTCAAGCGTGGTCCTGGCCGCCCGAAGAAGCTGAAGCGTGAGAAACGTGCGTATTTACCTTTTTTGTTCCGAATTTTTAAATAAATTGAAAATTTTTAGGCGTTGTCTTTGAGCTTCGAGGCAAGCCATTTGGACTGCGTGATTCAGGCTACCCAGAGTCCATCTATGCCCTATGCAGGTTAGTAATAATTTTTGGTCTGATAAACAAAGAAAAATATTTTAATCAATTTACTTCAGAAAATGGATGTATGGCAAGGATGACGAGCCGGAGATTGAAAAGGAGGAGGAACAACCTTACAGTGTGCCGCGGTTCCAGTCACTGGTTAGTTAATTTTTTCTTGTCAAGCACATTTCAAAAGTATGTGTTCAGGATCTGATGGCGACTAAAGAAATTTTCTCTCTGCCTCTACCACGTCACGATATCCCTCTTAGTATGTTTTTTAACATGTATTTTTTTTGCAATTACAAGTTTTTTTCTCTCTGCAGTGGATCCCCGACCTCAGAAAGTGCTCCGCTCGGAGCCAATAACCTCCTACGATAAAGAAAACACGAAAAAAAATCTGGAAAACTACTGCAGCCACTGGAAAAATGTAAAGAAAAGGTAAATATGGAATTACAGTCGACGCTCCCAATAACATACACCCCAAAAGTTCGTTCCCGCCTAGGGTTCGACACTTTTTTAGCCCCATTTTTTCAAATTTTTTCCATTTCTGTTTTGACAGTCTGGTCGCAAATATCGCAAGGATTTGAATTTTGCCGATCATTTTTGCAGAAAACAATGATTTTGACATTTTAAAAGCAAAAACTCTCATTAAAATACACCGAAATCCAAAACAGGTGTATATTAATGGGAGTTTTTGCTTTTATATGTCAAAATCATTGTTTTCTGCAAAAATGATCGGCAAAATCGGAATCCTTGCCATATTTGCGACCAGACTGTCGCAACAGAAATGGAAAAAATTTGAAAAAATGTGGCTAAAAAAAGTGTCGGACCCTAGGCGGGAACGAACTTTTGGGGTGTATGTTATTGGGAGCGTCGACTGTATTATTTTTTGACTATTTAAAATTGTTTTTCGTTTTAGTTGGTCGCAATACAATCGGTATGTGGATTGAAAATTGATACTTATAACCAGAATTTTTTTATTTTTGTGTTTTTAGTAAACGTGAGCAGCGCTACTCAAACAGCATCCAATTGTTACGAACTGTATACGGAATCGCCCAACAAACCATGTAAAAATGAAAGAAACTTTTATTGTATCTTTTGCTTTACTTTGTATTTTATTTTGTGCTTTCTTTATGTCAATCCAGTTTATTGAATAAATTTTCTTTCTAATTCAATAAAAAACATTCAAAACGAATCTTGGTAACACTTCACCATAATGGCCTCAGGACTAGGCGGACCCGAACCTAGTAAATGAGCAAGGCCAGGGGCGGCCCCAATACCGGTGCCAAGTATCCTCGGTATGGTAGCCCAGTCATTGTAATTCTGCCTAAATTACTCATTTTTACGTTTTATATCAACCTTTTATATTACTTTTTTTATTCGGTGCTTATTTTAAGCCAAGCTTTTTTGATTGGCATAAGTCTTTCGTCGAGGTAGTAATTTATGTATGCTAACATTCTTGGTCCAGATCACAGTGGAGGCCGAATTTAAAAATAACTATTTCTGCTTTATCTATCCCTAATTTTTAGTGGTTTCGGATAATGTAGGAACTGAAAAACAAGCTCACTTAAAAAGCGAGCAACTAATGTTGTCGATCCAATTGTCAAAATTTTGAAAAAATGCCTAAAAGGGGAGTCTAGACTTAAGACAGTATCCACTTGGACCTCTAGGGCCATCGACCGCAAGAAGGATATAGGATTTAAATTTAACACGTAAACCAGATTTACGTGTGTATGGACGTGTGAATTTGACACGCAAATTGACATATAAATCGACGCGTAAATTTGACACGTGAATTTTACGTGTAAATCAAATTGACATGCAGATTCACATGTGGATTAGACTGAAGCGTGCATCGAGATGCGAACCGAACCGACGTGTGAATAAACATGTGTATTTTACACGTGAATCAGGTTGAGTGAATTGTCATGTAAATTAGGTACTTGAATTTTATATATGAATCATGGTCCACAATGGTTTCATTAACTGATAAAGAATAGTTGCCGCTATTCCATTGTACCCCCCCCCCCCCCCCCCCAATAAGGACCTATTTCCATTGTAACCCCTTCGGGGGCGCAGGGGGATTGGGGCTTGGAGTTGAAATGCAGACACCCACATACCTTAGACACAAATCACTCGAAAGTGACTCTGGATGCATGAAAAAGCATGCATACCAGAGTTATTTATGCGGTAGGCCCCAGTATTCAAAACTATGTTCAACATCTTCAATTTTTCGGCCTAAAAGGGTCTCCCCCCTTCTCCGGCTTTTGGCTTCGGGCCAGAGGCTCAGCCATCCAAAAATTCTGGCTTCACCTCCACAGAGTCCTGGCTCGGGCATAACCACCTCGGAACCCACCCGGACGGCCCTTGAGAGTATTGAGTACTTATTTATTTGGGTCCTCCACAAGTTGCTGGGTTTGACGTGCCTTTAAACGTATATATTAAGTGGTGGACCCCAAGTTGCTGGGTTTGAGAATGCCTTAAACCCTTATTTATTAGTGGCCCCTGTTTTGCCCCTTCCCCTCCCAATACAGCCCTTGAACCCTATTTAAATGGCTGTTCGGGCCTTTTTATGGCAAAATTATTACATAAAAATTGTTTTTGAGTGCATATAAAAAAGTTGGTTTTTCGGGGGAGGGGGGGTTGGTACAATGGAATAGGTCCTTATTTTGGGGGGGGGGGTACAATGGAATAGTGCCGAATAGTTTTATGAGAATTTTACAATAAAAAATAGTATTTAGAAATCTAATATATCCTTTGATAAAAGCCAAAAAAGATGTAGAATTTGTGTTCCGCTCCTTTAAACTACCTTCACAGCAAAATAAAAACTGGTACTTGAAGGACCATGGTTTTTGAACGCAGCGGCATCTCCAAATTTTGAATTGGCGGGGGACAATTTTTTACTTTGAAAATATTCAATAAATATTTTTCAAATAATTTTTTGTTTGCATTTAAAATTTTATCAAAATATAGAACCATTCACTAGTCGAGCCAACGTTGCTTGACATTGCCAGATCGGACGACTTAGACTACTTTCATTGCAACATAACTACGGGTAAAACTTTTTTTGTCACAGATTTCCTCATTTCTGTCACAGATTTTAGTTTTCCCTGTTTCTTTCGAATTTTTCAATCTTTTCTAAAAGTTATTACACTATCAGATATTCTTGTTTCTGGCGAGGTATCATTTTTGCATTTTCCTTGCGAAATATAACACAATTAGGTGAAAGTATGAAGGAAGTCAGAAAAAAAAATTTCGATCATAATTTTACCTTTTTGTGCTACATTTTGCAGAAATGGTGCAGCAAATGATACCTCACCAGAAACTAGAATCGCAGAGCTGCCTAATGGTGTTAAAACTTTAAAAAAAAGGTTACAAAATTTAGTAGAAAGAGCCGATAGGAAAGGAAAGCTCAAATCTGTGACAGAAATGAGGAAATCTGTGACAGAAAAAAGTGAATCTGTGACAAAAAAAAGTATTGCCTCATAACTACTTCTATGAGATTTTAATTTAAACTTGACTAAGACGTAAAATTTAAATTTTCAATGCAAATAAAAAATAATTCACATTCAAATTTAACGAACAAGCCTTTTCTTTCCCAGTTTTCTCCAGACCTCTAGCTCCCATCGCTCCTGCTGTTGCTTTCGAAGTCCTTTAACCGCTAGATTTCTTTGTTGTTTTTGCATTTTGCACCACAGCAGGTTTTTTCAAACCGATTTTTGTAAAGGGAATATTTGAAAAACTAGAAACCTCTCGAAGTAAACAACTGTCATTTTACGGAGTAATTTTGCATTTTCCACCAAACTTTTGCATAAAACACCCTGAATTTACATTTTTCGCATACTTCCTTGGTACCAAAGAACAATAAATTTAGTTCTCCATCAATTTTTAGATTGCTTTTTACTAGAGATGACGATTTGGCGTTTTGCGATGTTGCGATGCGATGTTTTTTGACTGCACTGGCTTGCGATGTTGCGATGTTTTGAAAAATCGGTTGCGATACATCGCAGCGATGTGCGATGTTTTTTAAATTCAAAACTTCCAAAGATTTATTTAACAAAAAATGGCATCGAAACATATCAATTAAATACATAAAACGGCACTACTATAGTTGCCGGTGCCAAAACAGCTTGGTCCCCTAAGCTAAATAAAAAGCAACAGGGGGGGGGCAAGCTGCATTTTTTTGGCACCGGCAACTTCAGAAGTTGAAGGGAAAGGGTTTAAAAGCGTTAAGACAATTTTAACTAAATAATTTTTAAAAAAATACCTTTCGGACCCAATAAAAGCTGCGAAATGAAATGTCGCGAAATGAAATGTGACCCTACCAAGCCATAACTTTGTGCAGCGATAACATATAGCTGGATAGTTAAAAGCAAAAAAACAACCAGAATCTGACGGTTATTTTGACATAAAGCACAGCAATACTTTGTCATACGATTGTGATAAAGTGAACAAAATTAGTATACAAGTTGCGAGACAAATTTCCCGTAACTTTTTTTTCTACTGGTAAAACCCTTAATTTTTACACTGGATTCGTGTTTAGCGTGGTCGATTAGCTTATAAAAATGCTTAAAAATTTTAAAATTACTGTCAAATTTTGAATTCCGCTCAAGACAATAAATATACAAATTCCAAAATCAAATATTTCAAATATCAAATATAGCAGAAAAAAACGGGAAATTTGTCTCGCAACTTGTATACTAATTTTGTTCACTTTATCACAATCGTATGACAAAGTATTGCTGTGCTTTATGTCAAAATAACTGTCAGATTCTGGTTGTTTTTTTGCTTTTAAGTATCCAGCTATATGTTATCTCTGCACAAAGTTATGGCTTGTAGAAAGTCGAACTAGAACATTTTGAAAATCCCTACCCTAATAAACAAGTGGTTATTTATTCAGACTTTACTGATGAAAACAGTATGTGTTTAGTAGTATTAGAAAGCTGAACTCCTGGCGGTCATTTTAGTATATTATAAGCATGGGTCTAGTTTGACAATCATGCCGCACCAATTGAAAACCTATGGGTATCCAGCTGGATTTTGACCATCCACAACTTGTTACCTTCCGGACCCTTTTTACCTATTTGACCCGTCATTGAAGCGAAAAGGACCCGCACCATCGTGTTCAGCGTGAAAAGTTGAGCTTATGTAAACCGAAGTTACAATCCGTAATTCCCGTGTTAACATATGGGTTGCACAGCCTCATCATCTCTGAACCGCCTCCCAGGTACCCTGCCTGGGTACCTCCATCAATTACTCTAAAATCGATAGCCAACCCAATGGAGCATGATTTTAAAGCAAGGGTTTTTTTTAAAAGATAGCTAAGATCCTGCGCTACAACATCAAAATGTTTGACTTTTTTCGTGTTGGGACTAAATAAAAAAAAATGGATTCGATGTTTTTCAAATTTGCGATGTTGCGATGTTTCAAAAATTTGCGTGCGATGGTGCGATGCGATGTTTTTGGACAAAATTTGCTGCGTGCGATGCGATGTTGCGATGCGATACATCGCAGCGTCGTCATCTCTACTTTTTACGAATGCACATCAAAATAAAAAAGTATTTAAGGATTTTAGCATGAGACTCGAGTTCTTATTCTGATGATTTTTCAGTATAATCAATCAAAATTCTCCGAATTTGTATGTTTTTTGATAAATGCTCATTCAACAGCTCAGAACATGTGCAGTCTTACGGTTAGCAAGCTTGCTTCAGAGTTTGTAAAGAAGTAAGCAAAGCAAGGGCAAAAGAAAAATCACATCAAAGTGATAAAAAAGGATGAATTTTTGATAGGATGGGTATAAGACACCCCGCTTTTTTTCTTCATTTCATTTATTCATTTTTTACGTAAAAGTAAGTAACCACATTACACTTTACGCAACTACATTAATAATCAGATAAAGGGAGACAAATCTATTTTTCTAATCTTGATTTGAAAAGATGCTTACTTCCTCCAGAAATAACAAATTTTGGCAAGTTATAGTAAATTTTAGAAACTCTAACAAAGAAAAAGTTGAATCTACAATTAGTTTTACCATTTTCAATGGCGATCTTGTGAGATAGTCCTCTAGTAACAGACATTCTATGAATTTGAGTAACAGTCATAATATTGGGATAAAGAACAAAGTTGTGATAGAAAATTAAATCAGCAACTAGCCTCCTACATTGAAGAGATTTAAGTGCGAGAATATTTAGTAAATTATTGTAGGTAGGTGAACTTGGAATCGGGCCCTCAGGGATCTGTTAGATATTAGGTTGACTGCCAGAATTTGTACCTTCTCAAGTTTTTGAATGTCTTTCTTGTATGTTGGATTGAAAATTATTGAACAGTATTCTAGAATAGGTCTGACACAAGAGATGTACATTTTAACGAGGAATTTAGTGTTACATGAGCGAACAGCCTTGAATAAAGAAAATAGCTTGGAAAAAGCGAACCTCCTGCAATTGTCTATATGATACGTCCATTTAAGATTAGGGCTGATAAAAAAGTTTCAAATCTTTAACAGCTTGCTCTACACCAGGAATATTTATGTCATTCAATAAGTAATTTTGCTTCGGGTTATTTTTGCCCAGGTGTAGAGCAGAGCACTTTTGAGTTGCAATTTTCAGATCATTTTCTAGACACCAGCATGAAAAAAGATTAATAAATTTTTGCAGATTTTGAGTTTCAGACGGATTAGAAAAAACTATATAAGCTTTTAGGTCATCTGCGAAAAATTTAAGTTTCACTTGATCAACTTTGCATTTAGCTGTGATATCTGAAATATAAAATAGAAATAGTAATGGACCTAGAACAGAACCCTGGGGAACGCCACTATACACACTATACACCAAATGTTTTGTTGATTTTGACACAAAACGAACGCCCTGACAGGAAATTTTTTATCCATTTGAGAAGAGAACCTCTCACTCCTACAGATTCTAGTTTACACAATAACTTGGAATGGGAAGTAGTATCTAAGGCTTTTGCTATGTCAAAATATATTACATCTACAATCTTTTTCTTTTCAATACCTTCAGTCCAGTCGTTGAGACTTTCAAGTAACTAAGTTGTAACAGATTTTTGCTTTCGAAAACCATGCTGAGAATCAGGCAGAATATTAAGTTTTTCAAAAAAGTCTAGCAATGCTTTGTGAATTATCTTTTCCGTGATTTTAGAGAGACAGCAGGTTAGATTAATTGGTCTATAGTTAAACACATCAGAAACAGAATCTTTTTTGTGAAGTGGGATAATATGAGATAGTTTCCATATTTTGGGAATTTGTCCTGTCATCATGAAATACCTCATAATGTGGGTGACGGGAGCTGTAAGCCCTCGACGCAATTTTTTAAAAGTATATAAGGAATAAGATCAGGAGAACAATTGACTTTTACCGGGAGGCTAAGAAGTGCTTTATAGACATCAATTACTTGGGTATCTATAAAAGAGATATCATTTAGGTTATTTGAATTTTGCGACAGAAAGCAATCTGTTGTTGGTTTTAGAAAAACAGATGAAAAATAAGATGCAAAACATTCAACTTTAGCAGCTGGAGAGACTATTATCGAGTTTTGAAATCGTAATGCGGGGATATTTGTTTTTTTCGATTTTATTTGGGATGAGGTATAAGAATAAATTTTTTGGGTGAGCAGTTTAACAATAATATTTTCTCTTTGTTTCGCATGTATTTAGTTGTTTCTCTTTGGAGATCTAGTGTGGTTTTCTGGAATGAATCACCCGCTTTTTTATCTTAAATCTCCTGCTTGATTTTAAAATTGAACTTTTGACTTGTCTTTTAGCGTATTTTTTTTTGAAAATTTTACACCATCATGTGGCCCCAATCCCAGCTTTCTAATGAGCTCAAAATTTATCTATAGCTAAAAATGATTCAGTCGGTACGAAAAAATTTCACTTTTTCATTTATTTATATTTTGTCAAAATTTTTGTGCGATTAGTGTGTTTTCTACGGAAAGCTTTTTCATTGAAATCAATTTTCTATTCAAAACAATTACTTTAGAAATAAAAAATCAGATAAATAAAGCCGAAAAACATGTAAAAGCCTTTTGTTTCAAAACTTCCACCAAAAACCAGACTACTACATGTGTCTTGATAAACAGAACAAACAGAGATGATATTGGTCTAAGACAAGCTCAAACTGGGAATATTGATATCGATCTCTTCAGACTCTTGCTCTCCAGCAACATTGACACTGGACATACTCAAAGCGTTCATGATAGGCGGCAAAAACATCTCGACAGTGATCACCTTTTGCTCCGACAAGCCATCCAAAATCTGCTTGCGAATCTTTAAAATTTTTGCATTAGGCATTGTAAATTTCAAAGTGATATTTTACCAACCTTCATACAGATAACACCCAGCACATTGCGGCCCTGTCCAACCAATGGAACATATTTCATATTGTCAAGGGACAATTCTGATGGAATCTGTAGAGCATAAATGCTTAATCAACTAATGTTGCACCCTGTTGATCCGCTCCTCTGTAACCTCGATAATCCGCAACCTGAGACCCGATCCCTTGTATCGCATATAGGCGAGCTTTGACGAGCTTTCTCTAATAGAACGTTACCCCAAATTCAAAATCGCCTTTTTTCGCATTGTGTTTTAGACCTAACTTTTGAATACTGCTCTCCGGCTAATACCTTTCCGTTGCGAATTTGGGTAATAAGTTGTCTAAGAGTGGGTCAAAAACACAATACCTAAACACGAGATGTAACTAACAGTATATATGTGAAAGGTGGCGCTCTATCAGGGAGTTGCAGTAATCTTAGAAATTTAACTTTTGTACCGAACTCAAAAGATGATGCAACATTATGATAAAGGGACATAGGCGCCTATCAGCACCTTTATCGTGTTTTTGCGGGACCACATATGGGATTTTCAACCCTAGTATAGAATACTATCCCCCCCTCAAATTTTTCCTTTAAAATTTAGTAAAGAGCACTCAAATATTTGTACCAGACCCGAAAAAGTGCGTAAGAATTATGTTAGTCCAACTTCCGTACGCTGGCCTACCCCCAGCCTAAGAGCGAAGTTTAAACTTGTCCGATGAGAGAGTAGGGCTCTACTGCAGAATCCGGCGCCAAAATATGCCTTGGTCCCCCTGTTGTTTTTTTCTTGAATTTTGCCTTGGCCCCCCTTGTTCTTTTTATCAAAACAAATTGAAATAATTTTGTAATTGGGGAATTGGGGTACGTAATTGGACGTAATTGGGGCATTTTTAAATTTATAAAAAAAGAACAGGGGGACCAAGGCAAAATTCAAGAAAAAACAACAGGGGGGACCAAGGCATATTTTGGCGCTGGATTCTGCAGTAGAACCTTGAGAGTAGTTACAGCGATTTTTGGAAGGTCAGGATTGGGGGGGGGTATTCTATACTAGCGCCGGATTTTCCTATACAACCGCGAATTTCAATTATGAAAATTTCAAATTTTATAATAATCTAATAATAAAAAGTCTTCTGCCGTCGAAAGGGCTTTCCAATGAGACAAAAATTGCCATTAAAATATTGCCAAGACGGGACCCTTCGAATTGGCAAAGATATACTCCAAGTAGTACTTGCACCAAGTTTTTGCCGATCAAAGGATGCCGCCTTTTTGCTTGCGAATCTTTAAAATTTTTGCATAGGCATTGTAAATTTCAAAGTGATATTTTACCAACCTTCATACAGATAACACCCAGCACATGCGGCCTGTTCCAACCAATGGAACATATTTCATATTGTCAAGGGACAATCTGATGGAATCTGTAGAGCATAATGCTTAATCAACTAATGTTGCACCCTGTTGATCGCTCCTCTGTAACCTCGATAATCGCAACCTGAGACCGATCCTTGTATCGCATATAGGCGAGCTTTGACGAGCTTTCTCTAATAGAACGTTACCCAAATTCAAAATCGCCTTTTTTCGCATTGTGTTTTAGACCTAACTTTTGAATACTGCTCTCCGCTAATACCTTTCCGTTGCGAATTTGGGTAATAAGTTGTCTAAAGAGTGGTCAAAACACAATACCTAAAACACGAGATGTAACTACAGTATATATGAAAGGTGGCGCTCTATCAGGGAGTTGCAGTAATCTTAGAAATTTAACTTTGTACCGAACTCAAAAGATGATGCAACATTATGATAAAGGGACATAGGCCCTATCAGCACCTTTATCGTGTTTTTGCGGACCACATAGGGATTTTCAACCTAGTATAGAAACTATCCCCCCCTCTAAATTTTTCCTAAAATTTAGTAAATTAGTACTCAAATATTTGTACCAGACCCGGAAAAAGTGCGTAAGAATTATGTTAGTCCCAACTTCCGTACGCTGCCTACCCCAAGCCTAAGAGCGAAGTTTAAACTTGTCCGATGAGAAGTAGGGCTCTACTGCAGAATCCGGCGCCAAAATATGCCTTGGTCCCCCCTGTTGTTTTCTTGAATTTTGCCTTGGCCCCCCTGTTCTTTTATCAAACAAATTGAAATAATTTTGTAATTGGGGAATTGGGGTACGTAATTGGACGTAATTGGGGCATTTTAAATTTATAAAAAAAAACAGGGGGACCAAGGCAAAATTCAAGAAAAAACAACAGGGGGGACCAAGGCATATTTTGGCGCTGGATTCTGCAGTAGAACTGAGAGTAGTTACAGCGATTTTTGGAAGGTCAGGAGGGGGGGGTATTCATACTAGCGCCGGATTTCCTATACACCGCGAATTCAATTATGAAATTTCAAATTTTATAATAATCTAATAATAAAAGTCTTCTGCCGTCGAAAGGGCTTTCCAATGAGACAAAAATTGCCATTAAAATATTGCCCAAACGGGACCCTTCGAAGTGCAAGAGATATCCCAATAGTACTCACCAAGTTTTTGCCGATCAAAGGATGCCGCCTTTTTGCCCCATACTTTGGACACTCTGAAAGAGAACCATAGGTATAGGAGGGTGCAAGCTCCGCCCTTTTTTACCATACCTATGTGTAAAATTGTAAAAACAGCTGTGGACCTATATTTGAAGCATAGATTGGGTAAAAGGGCGGATTGACACCCTCCTATACCTATGCTCTCTTTTCAAAGGTCCAATAGGTATGAACAAAAAGCGGCATCTTGATCGGCAAAAACTTGGTGCAAGTACTACTACCCCACCCCCCCCCCCCCCCCCCCCGCCATTCCAAATACTATTTGAGATAAATATTACTTTGATGACTTGTCCATCATTTTCCACAGCCCACTTCATGACCGCCTCTTTGTCAGCCCCACACGCGTAGGACTAAAACAGGTATCGAGATTATAGCTAAATTACGATCTTACAATTT
Source organism: Ditylenchus dipsaci (assembly GCA_004194705.1). Classification (NCBI taxonomy): domain Eukaryota; kingdom Metazoa; phylum Nematoda; class Chromadorea; order Rhabditida; family Anguinidae; genus Ditylenchus; species Ditylenchus dipsaci. The sequence continues at coordinate 216,157 of SADC01001177.1, forward strand.
TTACCGTATCGCGATCATAGGACTGCGCAAGAATAGCATCTCCTGCAACAATGCATTCAGAATATTTAGTAAATTATTGTAGGTAGGTGAACTTGGGAATCGGGCCCTCAGGGATCTGTTATATATTAGGTTGACTGCCAGAATTTGTACCTTCTCAAGTTTTTGAATGTCTTTCTTGTATGTTGGATTGAAAATTATTGAACAGTATTCTAGAATAGGTCTGACACAAGAGATGTACATTTTAACGAGGAATTTAGTGTTACATGAGCGAACAGCCTTGAATAAAGAAATAGCTTGGAAAAAGCGAACCTCCTGCAATTGTCTATATGATACGTCCATTTAAGATTAGGGCTGATAAAAGTTTCAAATCTTTAACAGCTTGCTCTACACCAGGAATATTTATGTCATTCAATAAGTAATTTTGCTTCGGGTTATTTTTGCCCAGGTGTAGAGCAGAGCACTTTTGAGTTGCAATTTTCAGATCATTTTCTAGACACCAGCATGAAAAAGATTAATAAATTTTTGCAGATTTGAGTTTCAGACGGATTAGAAAAAACTATATAAGCTTTTAGGTCATCTGCGAAAAATTTAAGTTTCACTTGATCAACTTTGCATTTAGCTGTGATATCTGAAATATAAAATAGAAATAGTAATGGACCTAGAACAGAACCCTGGGGAACGCCACTATACACACTATACACCAAATGTTTTGTTGATTTTGACACAAAACGAACGCCCTGACAGGAAATTTTTTATCCATTTGAGAAGAGAACCTCTCACTCCTACAGATTCTAGTTTACACAATAACTTGGAATGGGAAGTAGTATCTAAGGCTTTTGCTATGTCAAAATATATTACATCTACAATCTTTTCTTTTCAATACCTTCAGTCCAGTCGTTGAGACTTTCAAGTAACTAAGTTGTAACAGATTTTTGCTTTCGAAAACCATGCTGAGAATCAGGCAGAATATTAAGTTTTTCAAAAAAGTCTAGCAATGCTTTGTGAATTATCTTTCCGTGATTTTAGAGAGACAGCAGGTTAGATTAATTGGTCTATAGTTAAACACATCAGAAACAGAATCTTTTTTGTGAAGTGGATAATATGAGATAGTTTCCATATTTTGGGAATTTGTCCTGTCATCATGAAATACCTCATAATGTGGGTGACGGGAGCTGTAAGCCCCTCGACGCAATTTTTTAAAAGTATATAAGGAATAAGATCAGGAGAACAATTGACTTTACCGGGAGGCTAAGAAGTGCTTTATAGACATCAATTACTTGGGTATCTATAAAAGAGATATCATTTAGGTTATTTGAATTTTGCGACAGAAAGCAATCTGTTGTTGGTTTTAGAAAAACAGATGAAAAATAAGATGCAAAACATTCAACTTTAGCAGCTGGAGAGACTATTATCGAGTTTTGAAATCGTAATGCGGGGATATTTGTTTTTTTCGATTTTATTTGGGATGAGGTATAGAATAAATTTTTTTGGGTGAGCAGTTTAACAATAATATTTTCTCTTTGTTTCGCATGTATTTAGTTGTTTCTCTTTGGAGATCTAGTGTGGTTTTCTGGAATGAATCACCCGCTTTTTTATCTTAAATCTCCTGCTTGATTTTAAAATTGAACTTTTGACTTGTCTTTTAGCGTATTTTTTTTTGAAAATTTTACACCATCATGTGGCCCAAATCCCAGCTTTCTAATGAGCTCAAAATTTATCTATAGCTAAAAATGATTCAGTCGTACGAAAAAATTTCACTTTTTCATTTATTTATATTTTGTCAAAATTTTGTGCGATTAGTGTGTTTTCTACGGAAAGCTTTTTCATTGAAATCAATTTTCTATTCAAAACAATTACTTTAGAAATAAAAAATCAGATAAATAAAGCCGAAAAACATGTAAAAGCCTTTTGTTTCAAAACTTCCACCAAAAACCAGACTACTACATGTGTCTTGATAAACAGAACAAACAGAGATGATATTGGTCTAAGACAAGCTCAAACTGGGAATATTGATATCGATCTCTTCAGACTCTTGCTCTCCAGCAACATTGACACTGGACATACTCAAAGCGTTCATGATAGGCGGCAAAAACATCTCGACAGTGATCACCTTTTGCTCCGACAAGCCATCCAAAATCTGCTTGCGAATCTTTAAAATTTTTGCATTAGGCATTGTAAATTTCAAAGTGATATTTTACCAACCTTCATACAGATAACACCCAGCACATTGCGGCCTGTCCAACCAATGGAACATATTTCATATTGTCAAGGGACAATTCTGATGGAATCTGTAGAGCATAAATGCTTAATCAACTAATGTTGCACCCTGTTGATCCGCTCCTCTGTAACCTCGATAATCCGCAACCTGAGACCCGATCCCTTGTATCGCATATAGGCGAGCTTTGACGAGCTTTCTCTAATAGAACGTTACCCCAAATTCAAAATCGCCTTTTTCGCATTGTGTTTTAGACCTAACTTTTGAATACTGCTCTCCGGCTAATACCTTTCCGTTGCGAATTTGGGTAATAAGTTGTCTAAAGAGTGGGTCAAAAACACAATACCTAAAACACGAGATGTAACTAACAGTATATATGTGAAAGGTGGCGCTCTATCAGGGAGTTGCAGTAATCTTAGAAATTTAACTTTTGTACCGAACTCAAAAGATGATGCAACATTATGATAAAGGACATAGGCGCCTATCAGCACCTTTATCGTGTTTTTGCGGGACCACATATGGGATTTTCAACCCTAGTATAGAATACTATCCCCCCCCTCAAATTTTTCCTTTAAAAATTTAGTAAAGAGCACTCAAATATTTGTACCAGACCCGGAAAAAGTGCGTAAGAATTATGTTAGTCCCAACTTCCGTACGCTGGCCTACCCCAAGCCTAAGAGCGAAGTTTAAACTTGTCCGATGAGAGAGTAGGGCTACTGCAGAATCCGGCGCCAAAATATGCCTTGGTCCCCCCTGTTGTTTTTTCTTGAATTTTGCCTTGGCCCCCTTGTTCTTTTTATCAAAACAAATTGAAATAATTTTGTAATTGGGGAATTGGGGTACGTAATTGGACGTAATTGGGGCATTTTTAAATTTATAAAAAAAGAACAGGGGGACCAAGGCAAAATTCAAGAAAAAACAACAGGGGGACCAAGGCATATTTTGGCGCTGGATTCTGCAGTAGAACCTTGAGAGTAGTTACAGCGATTTTTGGAAGGTCAGGATTGGGGGGGGGGTATTCTATACTAGCGCCGGATTTTCCTATACAACCGCGAATTTCAATTATGAAAATTTCAAATTTTATAATAATCTAATAATAAAAAGTCTTCTGCCGTCGAAAGGGCTTTCCAATGAGACAAAAATTGCCATTAAAATATTGCCAAGACGGGACCCTTCGAATTGGCAAAGATATACTCCACCCGCCCCCCCCCCGCCATTCCAAATACTATTTGGAGATAAATAATTACTTTGATGACTTGTCCATCATTTTCCACAGCCCACTTCATGACCGCCTCTTTGTCAGCCCCACACGCGTAGAACTAAAACAGGTATCGAGATTATAGCTAAATTACGATCTTACAATTTTTACCGTATCGCGATCATAGGACTGCGCAAGAATAGCATCTCTGCAACAATGCATTCAGAATATTTAGTAAATTATTGTAGGTAGGTGAACTTGGGAATCGGGCCCTCAGGGATCTGTTATATATTAGGTTGACTGCCAGAATTTGTACCTTCTCAAGTTTTTGAATGTCTTTCTTGTATGTTGGATTGAAAATTATTGAACAGTATTCTAGAATAGGTCTGACACAAGAGATGTACATTTTAACGAGGAATTTAGTGTTACATGAGCGAACAGCCTTGAATAAAGAAAATAGCTTGGAAAAAGCGAACCTCCTGCAATTGTCTATATGATACGTCCATTTAAGATTAGGGCTGATAAAAAGTTTCAAATCTTTAACAGCTTGCTCTACACCAGGAATATTTATGTCATTCAATAAGTAATTTTGCTTCGGGTTATTTTTGCCCAGGTGTAGAGCAGAGCACTTTTGAGTTGCAATTTTCAGATCATTTTCTAGACACCAGCATGAAAAAAGATTAATAAATTTTTGCAGATTTTGAGTTTCAGACGGATTAGAAAAAACTATATAAGCTTTTAGGTCATCTGCGAAAAATTAAGTTTCACTTGATCAACTTTGCATTTAGCTGTGATATCTGAAATATAAAATAGAAATAGTAATGGACCTAGAACAGAACCCTGGGGAACGCCACTATACACACTATACACCAAATGTTTTGTTGATTTTGACACAAAACGAACGCCCTGACAGGAAATTTTTTATCCATTTGAGAAGAGAACCTCTCACTCCTACAGATTCTAGTTTACACAATAACTTGGAATGGGAAGTAGTATCTAAGGCTTTTGCTATGTCAAAATATATTACATCTACAATCTTTTTCTTTTCAATACCTTCAGTCCAGTCGTTGAGACTTTCAAGTAACTAAGTTGTAACAGATTTTTGCTTTCGAAAACCATGCTGAGAATCAGGCAGAATATTAAGTTTTTCAAAAAAGTCTAGCAATGCTTTGTGAATTATCTTTTCGTGATTTTAGAGAGACAGCAGGTTAGATTAATTGGTCTATAGTTAAACACATCAGAAACAGAATCTTTTTTGTGAAGTGGGATAATATGAGATAGTTTCCATATTTTGGGAATTTGTCCTGTCATCATGAAATACCTCATAATGTGGGTGACGGGAGCTGTAAGCCCCTCGACGCAATTTTTTAAAAGTATATAAGGAATAAGATCAGGAGAACAATTGACTTTTACCGGGAGGCTAAGAAGTGCTTTATAGACATCAATTACTTGGGTATCTATAAAAGAGATATCATTTAGGTTATTTGAATTTTGCGACAGAAAGCAATCTGTTGTTGGTTTTAGAAAAACAGATGAAAAATAAGATGCAAAACATTCAACTTTAGCAGCTGGAGAGACTATTATCGAGTTTTGAAATCGTAATGCGGGGATATTTGTTTTTTTCGATTTTATTTGGGATGAGGTATAAGAATAAATTTTTTTGGGTGAGCAGTTTAACAATAATATTTTCTCTTTGTTTCGCATGTATTTAGTTGTTTCTCTTTGGAGATCTAGTGTGGTTTTCTGGAATGAATCACCCGCTTTTTTATCTTAAATCTCCTGCTTGATTTTAAAATTGAACTTTTGACTTGTCTTTTAGCGTATTTTTTTTTGAAAATTTTACACCATCATGTGGCCCAAATCCCAGCTTTCTAATGAGCTCAAAATTTATCTATAGCTAAAAATGATTCAGTCGGTACGAAAAAATTTCACTTTTTCATTTATTTATATTTTGTCAAAATTTTTGTGCGATTAGTGTGTTTTCTACGGAAAGCTTTTTCATTGAAATCAATTTTCTATTCAAAACAATTACTTTAGAAATAAAAAATCAGATAAATAAAGCCGAAAAACATGTAAAAGCCTTTTGTTTCAAAACTTCCACCAAAAACCAGACTACTACATGTGTCTTGATAAACAGAACAAACAGAGATGATATTGGTCTAAGACAAGCTCAAACTGGGAATATTGATATCGATCTCTTCAGACTCTTGCTCTCCAGCAACATTGACACTGGACATACTCAAAGCGTTCATGATAGGCGGCAAAAATCTCGACAGTGATCACCTTTTGCTCCGACAAGCCATCCAAAATCTGCTTGCGAATCTTTAAAATTTTTGCATTAGGCATTGTAAATTTCAAAGTGATATTTTACCAACCTTCATACAGATAACACCCAGCACATTGCGGCCTGTCCAACCAATGGAACATATTTCATATTGTCAAGGGACAATTCTGATGGAATCTGTAGAGCATAAATGCTTAATCAACTAATGTTGCACCCTGTTGATCCGCTCCTCTGTAACCTCGATAATCCGCAACCTGAGACCCGATCCCTTGTATCGCATATAGGCGAGCTTTGACGAGCTTTCTCTAATAGAACGTTACCCCAAATTCAAAATCGCCTTTTTTCGCATTGTGTTTTAGACCTAACTTTTGAATACTGCTCTCCGGCTAATACCTTTCCGTTGCGAATTTGGGTAATAAGTTGTCTAAAGAGTGGGTCAAAAACACAATACCTAAAACACGAGATGTAACTAACAGTATATATGTGAAAGGTGGCGCTCTATCAGGGAGTTGCAGTAATCTTAGAAATTTAACTTTTGTACCGAACTCAAAAGATGATGCAACATTATGATAAAGGACATAGGCGCCTATCAGCACCTTTATCGTGTTTTTGCGGGACCACATATGGGATTTTCAACCCTAGTATAGAATACTATCCCCCCCCCTCAAATTTTTCCTTTAAAAATTAGTAAAGAGCACTCAAATATTTGTACCAGACCCCGGAAAAAGTGCGTAAGAATTATGTTAGTCCCAACTTCCGTACGCTGGCCTACCCCCAAGCCTAAGAGCGAAGTTTAAACTTGTCCGATGAGAGAGTAGGGCTCTACTGCAGAATCCGGCGCCAAAATATGCCTTGGTCCCCCTGTTGTTTTTCTTGAATTTTGCCTTGGCCCCCTTGTTCTTTTTATCAAAACAAATTGAAATAATTTTGTAATTGGGGAATTGGGGTACGTAATTGGACGTAATTGGGGCATTTTTAAATTTATAAAAAAAGAACAGGGGGACCAAGGCAAAATTCAAGAAAAAACAACAGGGGGGACCAAGGCATATTTTGGCGCTGGATTCTGCAGTAGAACCTTGAGAGTAGTTACAGCGATTTTTGGAAGGTCAGGATTGGGGGGGGGTATTCTATACTAGCGCCGGATTTTCCTATACAACCGCGAATTTCAATTATGAAAATTTCAAATTTTATAATAATCTAATAATAAAAAGTCTTCTGCCGTCGAAAGGGCTTTCCAATGAGACAAAAATTGCCATTAAAATATTGCCAAGACGGGACCCTTCGAATTGGCAAAGATATACTCCACCCGCCCCCCCCCGCCATTCCAAATACTATTTGGAGATAAATAATTACTTTGATGACTTGTCCATCATTTTCCACAGCCCACTTCATGACCGCCTCTTTGTCAGCCCCACACGCGTAGAACTAAAACAGGTATCGAGATTATAGCTAAATTACGATCTTACAATTTTTACCGTATCGCGATCATAGGACTGCGCAAGAATAGCATCTCCTGCAACAATGCATTCAGAATATTTAGTAAATTATTGTAGGTAGGTGAACTTGGGAATCGGGCCCTCAGGGATCTGTTATATATTAGGTTGACTGCCAGAATTTGTACCTTCTCAAGTTTTTGAATGTCTTTCTTGTATGTTGGATTGAAAATTATTGAACAGTATTCTAGAATAGGTCTGACACAAGAGATGTACATTTTAACGAGGAATTTAGTGTTACATGAGCGAACAGCCTTGAATAAAGAAAATAGCTTGGAAAAAGCGAACCTCCTGCAATTGTCTATATGATACGTCCATTTAAGATTAGGGCTGATAAAAAGTTTCAAATCTTTAACAGCTTGCTCTACACCAGGAATATTTATGTCATTCAATAAGTAATTTTGCTTCGGGTTATTTTTGCCCAGGTGTAGAGCAGAGCACTTTTGAGTTGCAATTTTCAGATCATTTTCTAGACACCAGCATGAAAAAAGATTAATAAATTTTTGCAGATTTTGAGTTTCAGACGGATTAGAAAAAACTATATAAGCTTTTAGGTCATCTGCGAAAAATTTAAGTTTCACTTGATCAACTTTGCATTTAGCTGTGATATCTGAAATATAAAATAGAAATAGTAATGGACCTAGAACAGAACCCTGGGAACGCCACTATACACACTATACACCAAATGTTTTGTTGATTTTGACACAAAACGAACGCCCTGACAGGAAATTTTTTATCCATTTGAGAAGAGAACCTCTCACTCCTACAGATTCTAGTTTACACAATAACTTGGAATGGGAAGTAGTATCTAAGGCTTTTGCTATGTCAAAATATATTACATCTACAATCTTTTTCTTTTCAATACCTTCAGTCCAGTCGTTGAGACTTTCAAGTAACTAAGTTGTAACAGATTTTTGCTTTCGAAAACCATGCTGAGAATCAGGCAGAATATTAAGTTTTTCAAAAAAGTCTAGCAATGCTTTGTGAATTATCTTTTCCGTGATTTTAGAGAGACAGCAGGTTAGATTAATTGGTCTATAGTTAAACACATCAGAAACAGAATCTTTTTTGTGAAGTGGGATAATATGAGATAGTTTCCATATTTTGGGAATTTGTCCTGTCATCATGAAATACCTCATAATGTGGGTGACGGGAGCTGTAAGCCCTCGACGCAATTTTTTAAAAGTATATAAGGAATAAGATCAGGAGAACAATTGACTTTTACCGGGAGGCTAAGAAGTGCTTTATAGACATCAATTACTTGGGTATCTATAAAAGAGATATCATTTAGGTTATTTGAATTTTGCGACAGAAAGCAATCTGTTGTTGGTTTTAGAAAAACAGATGAAAAATAAGATGCAAAACATTCAACTTTAGCAGCTGGAGAGACTATTATCGAGTTTTGAAATCGTAATGCGGGGATATTTGTTTTTTTCGATTTTATTTGGGATGAGGTATAAGAATAAATTTTTTGGGTGAGCAGTTTAACAATAATATTTTCTCTTTGTTTCGCATGTATTTAGTTGTTTCTCTTTGGAGATCTAGTGTGGTTTTCTGGAATGAATCACCCGCTTTTTTATCTTAAATCTCCTGCTTGATTTTAAAATTGAACTTTTGACTTGTCTTTTAGCGTATTTTTTTTTGAAAATTTTACACCATCATGTGGCCCCAAATCCCAGCTTTCTAATGAGCTCAAAATTTATCTATAGCTAAAAATGATTCAGTCGGTACGAAAAAATTTCACTTTTTCATTTATTTATATTTTGTCAAAATTTTTGTGCGATTAGTGTGTTTTCTACGGAAAGCTTTTTCATTGAAATCAATTTTCTATTCAAAACAATTACTTTAGAAATAAAAATCAGATAAATAAAGCCGAAAAACATGTAAAAGCCTTTTGTTTCAAAACTTCCACCAAAAACCAGACTACTACATGTGTCTTGATAAACAGAACAAACAGAGATGATATTGGTCTAAGACAAGCTCAAACTGGGAATATTGATATCGATCTCTTCAGACTCTTGCTCTCCAGCAACATTGACACTGGACATACTCAAAGCGTTCATGATAGGCGGCAAAAACATCTCGACAGTGATCACCTTTTGCTCCGACAAGCCATCCAAAATCTGCTTGCGAATCTTTAAAATTTTTGCATTAGGCATTGTAAATTTCAAAGTGATATTTTACCAACCTTCATACAGATAACACCCAGCACATTGCGGCCCTGTCCAACCAATGGAACATATTTCATATTGTCAAGGGACAATTCTGATGGAATCTGTAGAGCATAAATGCTTAATCAACTAATGTTGCACCCTGTTGATCCGCTCCTCTGTAACCTCGATAATCCGCAACCTGAGACCCGATCCCTTGTATCGCATATAGGCGAGCTTTGACGAGCTTTCTCTAATAGAACGTTACCCCAAATTCAAAATCGCCTTTTTTCGCATTGTGTTTTAGACCTAACTTTTGAATACTGCTCTCCGGCTAATACCTTTCCGTTGCGAATTTGGGTAATAAGTTGTCTAAAGAGTGGGTCAAAAACACAATACCTAAAACACGAGATGTAACTAACAGTATATATGTGAAAGGTGGCGCTCTATCAGGGAGTTGCAGTAATCTTAGAAATTTAACTTTTGTACCGAACTCAAAAGATGATGCAACATTATGATAAAGGGACATAGGCGCCTATCAGCACCTTTATCGTGTTTTTGCGGGACCACATATGGGATTTTCAACCCTAGTATAGAATACTATCCCCCCCCCTCAAATTTTTCCTTTAAAAATTTAGTAAAGAGCACTCAAATATTTGTACCAGACCCCGGAAAAAGTGCGTAAGAATTATGTTAGTCCCAACTTCCGTACGCTGGCCTACCCCAAGCCTAAGAGCGAAGTTTAAACTTGTCCGATGAGAGAGTAGGGCTCTACTGCAGAATCCGGCGCCAAAATATGCCTTGGTCCCCCTGTTGTTTTTCTTGAATTTTGCCTTGGCCCCCTTGTTCTTTTTATCAAAACAAATTGAAATAATTTTGTAATTGGGGAATTGGGGTACGTAATTGGACGTAATTGGGGCATTTTTAAATTTATAAAAAAAGAACAGGGGGACCAAGGCAAAATTCAAGAAAAAACAACAGGGGGGACCAAGGCATATTTTGGCGCTGGATTCTGCAGTAGAACCTTGAGAGTAGTTACAGCGATTTTTGGAAGGTCAGGATTGGGGGGGGGGTATTCTATACTAGCGCCGGATTTTCCTATACAACCGCGAATTTCAATTATGAAAATTTCAAATTTTATAATAATCTAATAATAAAAAGTCTTCTGCCGTCGAAAGGGCTTTCCAATGAGACAAAAATTGCCATTAAAATATTGCCAAGACGGGACCCTTCGAATTGGCAAAGATATACTCCACCCGCCCCCCCCCCCCCCCCGCCATTCCAAATACTATTTGGAGATAAATAATTACTTTGATGACTTGTCCATCATTTTCCACAGCCCACTTCATGACCGCCTCTTTGTCAGCCCCACACGCGTAGAACTAAAACAGGTATCGAGATTATAGCTAAATTACGATCTTACAATTTTTACCGTATCGCGATCATAGGACTGCGCAAGAATAGCATCTCCTGCAACAATGCATTCAGCATAAAGCAAGAAAAAAGTTTAATGTCTGACCAGTATCTATCAACTTCTTTCTCAATTCAAGGTTCTGCACAAATTTGTAGGCAGTCGCATGAATCTAAAGCAATGGAATTTAACTACTTAATGATACCATGCACGAACCAGCATAAGAATGCCCTGAGCCGCCTCAATAATAAAACAAATTACAGATGCTAGAAAATTTACTTATAAGAGCTATCTACCTTCCAATCGTCTATTTTGGAGGTGCTAACATTGAGTTCTCGCAAAATATTCTTGGCAGTAATTTTCGCACGAGTTGGCTGTAATTGATTTTGGTTATGAACACTCTAGAGATCTAAAAAAAACTTTTAACCTCAGTGACATTACGAAGTCTGGCAGCATGTCTGAAATATAGAAAGTATGCATATAGAAAAGAGTAGTTTCAAGATACTCAGATCCAGCAAGAGAAAAGAGCTTGCAAGCCTGATAGTAATGCTCAACCGACAAATACTTGTGATTATCAATCATGATGGCTGACTAAAAACAGAAAGTTAGGAAACAAAAGGTTGAGACTGATAATAGAGTGTTTACTGGGTACAAAGTACTCAAGAAGTGATCCTTGCCATTGAAGCAGACTATCTTTTTTGAGTCAACAACATAGTCGTCAGTGGCCAGACCCTGAAAAGTCAAGCTCATTTACATTGGTGGGGCAATGACATACTGTATTTTCTTTATTAGAGGCCCATTGGCGTCTATTTTTCATAGTAAGATCTCAAAAAAATTCTATCCGATTTTCAAAAAAACGATTTCCATACACGACTTTTTCAGTTTTATAAGATCATTTACGGCACTTAGAATAGACTGAATCTCGGATATATCCTAAAACCAAAAACTTCTAAAAACTACAAGGCACTAAGAACGAGAATTTATAATTGTTCAAAGTTAATTGTGATCGCTAAACTAAACCATTAAAACTACCAAATTTGAAAAAATCCAAAAAATTAACACGCAATTAGCTAGAGCTTAACCACCGATCTATCAACCAGGTGGCAATAGACCCAAATTGATTTAAAGTACCAGAGGGATTTCAACAGCTTTCGGAGGAACCACAATCGCCTTGGTGTTGTTTCTTTTAACAACAGGCTTCTTGACCCGGTTTGCTTCAAAGCTAGTGTACTGGCGCCCTTTTGTGAAGTTGTCGTCAGTGAAATCAATGTTTTTGGTTCGGTAACTCTGAAAAATTGGCTATCTTTGTTTGCTCTGGATAATATTCAAAAGTGCTCACTGTGAAATTGTTGCTGGTATTGTTACTAAGAGGAGCCAAGACCTGACCGCCCAGAGGTTGTAAACCAGTAGACTTTCGCTGCTGAGCTTTTTGCTTAGCTTCTTCCATTCTCTTCAAACTAGCTGGAGTTGACATTTTTGAAATTTATCTGCGGGCTATAAAATAACTAAAAAACGAGTATATGATCATAAATTTTAGCTTGATTGAAAACAAAGAAAATAGATCTATGAATCACAAAAAATGCAGTTAAAATACTGTCCAAGTAATTCTTTTTCAAAGCACTATATTTTGTATGCAAATGTAGGCGCGTGTTTGAAAATATTTTATCTTATCCTTATGTACAATTTTTGCTTTAGATAAGATCTTTTTCTGGAATAAAAGCCAATTTTTATAGAGTATAAGACGATAAAACATAATATCCTAAAGATGCCTGAAACAGCCCTTTCATGGCGAGTGTACGTGCTGTGACTTAAAGGACATCCACAAACTGGCAAATTACATTACAATATTTCGCTAAGCCCATCTTCTAGGCCGTAGCTGAATTACTTTGTGAAGTTTCAACGTTATTTGCCTATACAATAGATGCTCGTTAGAAGAACACTCTTGATATAAAGACACAAAAATCCCATTTAAAGTGAGATAAAGTACGGAACTTGACTCTCTATACAAGAACAAATAGTCATAAAGATAACTTTCGTATAACGAGCGTCCAATATACGAAAGCGTCGAGTCTGGAGGCGCAATGAAATGTCGAACAGTTTACAAAATTACCTTAGTCCCTCTGATGCATTTTTAAAGAGAAAATTGTTCATTTTGATTTTTTGTTTTAGATTTGCGTAATTAAAAATGGTCGAAACACATGCAAGAAAACGGTGGCGGGAGTATAGTACAGTAACTCCTCGCAAAAAGTGGTTTTATAGGGCCATTGCCGTCTCCGACTTTTATTCGCTTCATACTTTTAATTTTTGTACTAAATTTTGCAAAGACATTTGATGAAACGATACCTTATTAGAAACTAGAAGAGTAGAGCTACATTATGGCGTTATCACTTTTGAAAAAGACAAAAAATTAAATAAAATTTTCGCTACAAAAAAAGATTAACCAAAGCTATATAACCATGAAAGCTGGTATAATTGTTCAATCTGTTAATGTGTAGCAATAGTTGGATCAACTAGTCGATGCTTCAAAATCTTGAATTTTTAAAATTAATTCCAATATTGATGTTTTTCGAGCTTTAAAATAATGCAATAAGGAGAACGGGTTTTTAATGACATCATGTCATTAAAATGTGTAAAATATATAAGATCACAAAACATAGCTTTTTATTTTACTGCTGATAACACATATGTGCACAAGAGGTATCAATGCATTTACTGGAACATTTTCTTCGCTCGCATCACCGGGGGTGATTTAATGGAGTGCTGAGAAGGAGGTGAGAAGAAGAGTCAGTACCACAGCACTTCTTCTTGACTAGTCGAAACTGCAAAATAGCTTAGGTTAGTCACATATATTATTAAGACCTGCAAAATTCTTTATTTTAGGTTAAACAGTAGAAGTATCTGACCCTACTTGGATATACCCCCCCCTAAATCAACTTTTTTTAAAAGTGTTTCCAAACACTTTATATCGACCTAAAATGGCCTCAGGAGTTCAAAAAAGGCATTATTTTTGAGTTCTGGTCAACTAGGGGAGCCCAGGAGCATATATATTTCGACAAAATACAAAAGATTTCAATTTATTTTAACTTAAAAACTTTGTAGGATTTTAAACGCGCTACGCGCGTCGTACTGGTGCTAGATGGCCGCTTAAAGCGGCCAAAATTTTACAATAAAATAAGCTTTTTATTGAACAATTAACCGCGTACTATTTGAATATTGTTTTAAACACATTTTCACAACATTATAAGTTTCTTAGATAACGTGGGTACATCAAACATCAATTTTGAAGTGAGACTTTAAAAATTTAACTCAGCCCGGGATCATATGCATATTTTCAAGACATGCAACCGAGCCGGGATTTCATGTCTATTTTCAGGACATCCAACCCAGTCCGGGTTGGATCTGGGTTCTCATGCCCATTTTCAGGATATCCAACCCATTTCGGGATCTTATGCCCATTTGCAAGACATCCAACCCAGTCCAGGATCTCATGCCCACTTTTACGACATCCAACCCAGCCCGGGATCTCATGCCCATTTTCAGGACATCCAACCCAGTTCGGGATCTCATGCCCACTTTCAGGACATCCAACCCAGCTCGGGATCTCATGCCCACTTTTAGGACATCCAACCCAGCTCGGGATCTCATGCCTACTTTCAGGACATCCAATCCAGCCCGGATCTCATGCTGTTTTCAAGGATATTCAGCCCAGCCCGGGATATCATGCCCATTTTCAGGACATCTAACTTAGGCTGGGGTATATCCAACTTTCAGAACATCTAACCCAGCTTGGGAAATTACACCCATTTTCAAGACATCTAACCCAGTGTGGCATATCATACCCAATCCAATTCCGACACAATTTTACATATCATGGCATGGTTTGTTTCTCTTTTTTTTAAATTTTATTTTTAGGGCCATCCACCTGGATACCTACCTGGTCAGCTGTTACCTACCCAGATTTTGGGGTTTGTTTGGGGAAATTGGGAATTCGGTCTTAACAAACCCGATTGCCTACACGATTTTACATACGATAGCATGGTTTCTTTCTATTTTAAAAAAAATTTATTTTTAGGGCCACCCCCTGGATACCTACCTGGCCAGGTGCTACCTACCCAGATTTTAAGGTTTGCTTGGGGGAAATTGGGAATTTAGTCTTGACAAACCCATTATTTCACACGATTTCACATATAATAGCATGGTATGTTTCTCTTTTTTGAAAAAAAAATATTTTCAGGGCCACCCACCTGGACACCCACCTGGCCAGGTGGTACCTACCCAGGTTTTGGGTTTTGGTGTGAGAAATCGTAAAATTTGTTTTAACAAACGCAATTCCCCGCACGATTTTGAATACGATGGCATGGTTTGTTTCCATTCTGAAAAATTTTTATTTTAAGGACCATCTACCTGGACACCCACCTGGCCAGGTGGTACCTACCTAGGTTTTGGGGTTTTGGTGTGTGAAATCGTAAAATTTGATTTAACAAACACAATTCCGCACATCATTTTAAATACGATGGCATAGTTTGTTTCTATTTTTAAAAAATTTTCATTTTTAGGGCCATCCACCTGGACACCCACCTGGCCAGGTGCTACCTACCCAGGTTTGGGGTTTTGATGTGAGAAATCGTGAATTTAGTCTTAACAAACACAATTTCCAGCACGATTTTACATAAGAAAGCATAGTTTGTTTTAAAATTTAAAAAGTTTTTATTTATTCTGTATAGTGTAATAGCAGGTGGACGAAAAGTACCAAAAAACGACTTTCGTGGTGAGACCTAAAAAGTCACGTTTTAGTCAAAACGATCTGAACATACCTTATGTAAAATCGGATTCTGAGGCCATTTTGAAAAATGTGCAAGACCACTTCCTTGATGGAAACCCTGTTTTGGGGCTAGTTCGGAATTTTTCTTCCAAAGCATAGGGGGACCAAGCTGATTTTGTGGAAAATTTTTTTTTTTATTTTTTTTAGCTTATTTATAAATATTTTATTTTTATCGTATTCAGCATGCAAAGTTGCCCTGAAAAAAAGTTTCAGAACACCCGTTTCGCGTCAAAAAGCAAATTTTAGTTTTGGCGCAAATTCAAATTTTTGAATATTTTTAACAATTTGCTCGCTTGCACCTTCTGTAACTCAATTTATACTCATCATTTTCACCCAAACTTTTTTTCATTCGATAGCTGACATTTGGGAGACGTGCCCTTTTGCTCAGCCCAGCACCTTAAAATTCAGCAACACCCTCAAAAATTCCAAAAACCAAAAAAAATTTTTGCCCTGAAAAATTGAGAAATAAAAGTTGGGCTAAAAAAATTTTTCCGAGCTCCCCATAAAAAGTTGCCAGGCAAAGGTGCAAAAATTTTTGAAAAAAGTGCCCGGAACACCGAGATCAATTAGCTTTTACGAAAATGGAGTTTTTTTTCTATAAGGGTGATAGCAGGTGGACGAAAAAGTACCAAAAAAACGACTTTCGTGGTGAGACCTAAAAAGTCACGTTTTTAGTCAAAACGATCTGAACATACCTTATGTAAAATCGGATTCTGAGGCCAGTTTGAAAAATGTGCAAGACCACTTTCCTTGATGGAAACCCTGTTTTGGGGCTAGTTCGGAATTTTTCTTCCAAAAGCATAGGGGGGACCAAGCTGATTTTGTGGAAAAATTTTTTTTTTTATTTTTTTAGCTTATTTATAAATATTTTATTTTATCGTATTCAGCATGCAAAGTTGCCCTGAAAAAAAGTTTCAGAACACCCGTTTCGCGTCAAAAAGCAAATTTTAGTTTTGGCGCAAATTCAAATTTTTGAATATTTTTAACAATTTGCTCGCTTGCACCTTCTGTAACTCAATTTATACTCATCATTTTCACCCAAACTTTTTTTCATTCGATAGCTGACATTTGGGAGACGTGCCCTTTTGCTCAGCCCAGCACCTTAAAATTTCAGCAACACCCTCAAAAATTCCAAAAACCAAAAAAATTTTTGCCCTGAAAAATTGAGAAATAAAAGTTGGGCTAAAAAAAATTTTCCGAGCTCCCCATAAAAAGTTGCCAGGCAAAGGTGCAAAAATTTTTTGAAAAAAGTGCCCGGAACACCGAGATCAATTAGCTTTTACGAAAATGGAGTTTTTTTTCTATAAGGGTGATAGCAGGTGGACGAAAAAGTACCAAAAAACGACTTTCGTGGTGAGACCTAAAAAGTCACGTTTTTAGTCAAAACGATCTGAACATACCTTATGTAAAATCGGATTCTGAGGCCAGTTTGAAAAATGTGCAAGACCACTTTCCTTGATGGAAACCCTGTTTTGGGGCTAGTTCGGAATTTTCTTCCAAAAGCATAGGGGGACCAAGCTGATTTTGTGGAAAAATTTTTTTTTTTTTTTTTTTAGCTTATTTATAAATATTTTATTTTTATCGTATTCAGCATGCAAAGTTGCCCTGAAAAAAGTTTCAGAACACCCGTTTCGCGTCAAAAAGCAAATTTTAGTTTTGGCGCGAATTCAAATTTTTGAATATTTTTAACAATTTGCTCGCTTGCACCTTCTGTAACTCAATTTATACTCATCATTTTCACCCAAACTTTTTTTCATTCGATAGCTGACATTTGGGAGACGTGCCCTTTTGCTCAGCCCAGCACCTTAAAATTTCAGCAACACCCTCAAAAATTCCAAAAACCAAAAAAAATTTTTGCCCTGAAAAATTGAGAAATAAAAGTTGGGCTAAAAAAATTTTTCCGAGCTCCCCATAAAAAGTTGCCAGGCAAAGGTGCAAAAATTTTTTGAAAAAAGTGCCCGGAACACCGAGATCAATTAGCTTTTACGAAAATGGAGTTTTTTTTCTATAAGGGTGATAGCAGGTGGACGAAAAAGTACCAAAAAACGACTTTCGTGGTGAGACCTAAAAAGTCACGTTTTTAGTCAAAACGATCTGAACATACCTTATGTAAAATCGGATTCTGAGGCCAGTTTGAAAAATGTGCAAGACCACTTTCCTTGATGGAAACCTGTTTTGGGGCTAGTTCGGAATTTTTCTTCCAAAAGCATAGGGGGGACCAAGCTGATTTTGTGGAAAAATTTTTTTTTTTTATTTTTTTTAGCTTATTTATAAATATTTATTTTTATCGTATTCAGCATGCAAAGTTGCCCTGAAAAAAAGTTTCAGAACACCCGTTTCGCGTCAAAAAGCAAATTTTAGTTTTGGCGCGAATTCAAATTTTTGAATATTTTTAACAATTTGCTCGCTTGCACCTTCTGTAACTCAATTTATACTCATCATTTTCACCCAAACTTTTTTTCATTCGATAGCTGACATTTGGGAGACGTGCCCTTTTGCTCAGCCCAGCACCTTAAAATTTCAGCAACACCCTCAAAAATTCCAAAAACCAAAAAAAATTTTTGCCCTGAAAAATTGAGAAATAAAAGTTGGGCTAAAAAAAATTTTTCCGAGCTCCCATAAAAAGTTGCCAGGCAAAGGTGCAAAAATTTTTTGAAAAAAGTGCCCGGAACACCGAGATCAATTAGCTTTTACGAAAATGGAGTTTTTTTCTATAAGGGTGATAAAAAATCGAGTTTTGGACACTTTTAAATTTTGACTTTTACCTGTTTTACCATGTTTTGTCACTGGAGCTGGGCAAAAATAGTCTCTAAATGCATTTTTGTTCAAGAGTCTTCTCGGAATTATGTCTAAGGTAAGTGAGTGCGCGCATCTCTAACCAACCAAGCCCCCTGCGCCCCGAAGGGGCGCAGGGGCTTGGTTGCTTGGGTTGAGATGCGCACACCCACATATCTTAGACGCAAATCACTCGAAAGGGACTCTGGATGCATGAAAAATGTATGCATACCAGAGTTTCTTTATGCGGTAGGCTCCAGTCAACAAAACTATGTTCAACATCTTCCTTTTGTTAGATATTGGCACCTTTTTGGTCCATTTCCACCCAAATACAGACCTAAATCCCTTTAAAAATGGTCAAAATGAGTGATTTTGGGTGGTCCCAAAACTCAGTTTTTTATTGACCAGAACTCAAAAATAATGCCTTTTTTGAACTCCTGAGGCCATTTTAGGTCGATATAGGGTGTTTGGAAACACTTTGAAAAAGTTGATTTAGGGGGGGGTATATCCAAGTAGCGCCAAGTATCTTTATCCCAAATAAAAAGCCCACTGTGTTATTTATTTGATTCAACGAAACTAAGAAAAATATAAACGGAAATCACGCATTGAATATTTTGAACATTTGAAAACTGTAAAAACCTACAGGAACCGGTGTTTTTATTAATTATTAGTAAATGAAGCTATTAACTTTGAGATACTTAATTACCATGATCCCCATTTTAATTTTTACAAGGGAACCTCACATAGTGTCCGTGAGCTATTGAAAAACTTTGTATAGCATTCGATAGCTCTTCAAAAATCCTTATTAGACTTGGACATCCGCTTTTGCCCTGAGCTAAATTTAATGGGTTGAAAATGCGTTTGAAAGTATATTGTCTCATTGAAAAAATATAGTTTCATTGAAAACTTTTGCGAATATGTGACTCGATGGGGCTGTGGGCAGTGAGTTGGCGTCGTGGTGATGCTCTCGAGTTCGACTCCCATCATCTGCTTTTTATTTTTTTTGTTTTTTTCGCTTTGTTTTATTTTATAATGTATTTTGAGCGTCGAATACTTTGCTATGGTGGTGTTTTGGTAAAGAATGAAAAAATGCGAAATTTGAACAACATGATCACTGGCAGGGTTCGCAGATGTCCTGATTTATCAGGAATTTCCTGATTTTTCAATTCAAATCCTGATTTTTGATGGCCAAAAATCAAGGATTACCTGATTTTTGGAGATTTTTTTGTTCAAAATCCTGATTTTTAGGTTTTTTTTTGTTCAAAATCCTGATTTTTAGAGATTTTTTGTTCAAAATCCTGATTTTCCGTTTTTTCATCTGCGAACCCTGATCACTGGTCACTAACGAAAAATTGAGTGAAGCCCAATGAAAGCTCACACTGAGCAAATTTAAATAAACCCATTTCGTAGTCAATTTTTGTTTACCTGTCCAAACAATTTTGCCTTAATTTTCTCTGTCTTCGAATTTTCGGCCAAAATCTTACCATAAACAAAGTATGGTTAAAGGACCATAGCCGTTGATGACAATCAACAATACAAGATACAACCGCAATAAAAAAATAGACTGGACGAACATCAAATCATAATCTGAAGATAAAAAATATTTTATGAATTTTTTTCCTAGGATACAGTGAGGGATATCCGGAGCTTTTGGGATAATTTCGGAACTCATATTTTTTTCATCGAATCCCCAACAATAAGCATGGCTTCATTTCAAGCTCAGGACTGCATATGTCCATGTCTGCAAGAGTGGCGAAGAAAATTTTTTATAACATCCTAAAAATTTACAAGACCCTGAAAATGTTCTAAGAAATATTGTTTTTCCCCGTAAAGGTTGCAAGAATGGCCTTCAACTATTATACACTCCAAATTAAGTCTTGCTAGCTGGCATCATTTCCAGTACAAAATGTTCATGATCATGTCCACCTTTATTCCAAGAGAGCACCTTTATTCCTCTCTCAACACATCCGCATTTCCGTACGCAAATGCGCAAGGGGACGTGTTGTGAGAGCGCCCTAAACCTTTTAAACCAAATTTTGCATGTTTTAAATTTCTAACCAAAACACCACGATAGCACATAAATACTATACTATATTATTAAATACTCTGCTATTCATGCTTCTTTCATCTTGATTCTTGCATGATCGGGGTATCATGGGTTTTGCCCACTTTTGAATCTGTCTTGTTTTGTGAATATTTTGATTATCCAACTTGTACGGGGTATTTCTATGCATATTACGCTTATAGTAACTAGTACTAAAAACAGCAGATCACGGCTTTTCAAATTTTACTGTGGTAAGAATTCAAATAGAAAAATAATTGAAAAAGCAGCCACTGTTTGAATGCCCACCACAATCTACACTTTAAAAAGTTGTGACAAGAAAATTCGAGTAGCTCGTTCTTCGCAATTTCGCAAAGGACCTGGACATATCAGCAGAACTTCGAGGTGCTCTACAAGAATCTTCGAAAAAATCTCTCAGTGAATTCTTTGAAAAAACACTACTTGAGATTTCCTGGTAAGGGGTGGAGAGCAATTCTTGGCGCTAGTAGCAAATACCACCCCCCCCCCCCGCCCCAACAATCCGACCTTTTAAAAATTGCTGTAACTACCCTTTCAAACAACAAGTTTAGGCTTAGCCCTTAGGCTTGCGGGTAGATCAGCGTACAAGAGCTGTGACTAATAACTGTATTACGTACTTTTTTCTGCGTCTGGGACATAAATTTGGATACTTTTTACTTAAGTAAAAAGGTGAAAATCGTTGGGGGAGGGGGTATTCGCTACTAGGGTCCAATTCTTTTACAAAATTCAAGGTTTTTGGTTTAATTTAGTTTTCAAAATTAGAAAAGGGTGATAAGAGGACCAGCGACAGATTGCAACAATTCAAATTGCGATAATCCATTTCGCGACAAGAATTTATAAAGAAAATTTGAAATTCAAATAGAGAAGTTTTATCACAATATGATTTTTCTGCAATTTGATTTTGTCGCAATTTGATTTTATCGTAATGTGAATTGTCGCAATCTAAATTGTCGTAATCTGTCGCTGGCTGCTTTGCACATAAAATTCCAATTTAAATTAAAAGACGCGAAAAAAATAAGTAAACAGCTAAAGTGCAAAGAGTCAAACAATAAATACCCAAAAGAAATCGCTAAAAAAACTTTTTCATGAATTTTTTACTGCTATCCTGCTACAGTCGAGTCCCGCTAACCCGGCACCCCAAAAAGTTCGTTCCCGCCTTGGGTCCGACACTTTTTTTAACCCAATTTTCGAAGTATTTTTTCAATTGTGTTTTCACAGTCTGATAGCAAATATCGTGAGGATTTCGATTTTGCCGATCGTTTTTCAAAAACCTAATATTTTTGGCTCTAAAAGACCAAAACCCCGCTAACCCGGCACCATATTTTTAAATATTTGACTAATTGACTATATTTGACTTAACTTTTTGGGGTGCCGGGTTAGCGGGACTCGACTGTATCCTAAATTATGAAAGAACAGTGATATACAGTAAAACCTCTACCAATCCCCACGGGGATGAATTTTCAACCCCTGAAAAAATTTCGAAATTGTGAATCGAAAACGGCCTTAACTCTGAAAAGCTAGTCGAAAAGTAAGGGTGGGATTATTAGAGGGTGGTAGATTAATAGAGGTTCTACGGTAAGTGCGACACGGCTTTAAGTATCCATAGTAAATTATACAGGGTGATCAAACTTTTTTAGACACATTTGTTTTGGCCATATCTTTTTCTTGATCGACCATTTATTTAAAATCTGAGAGTCTAGGATTTAGTTTTAAAAAAAAGATTGGCTATATTTGCCTGAACTTGGCAGAGATATTGATAGTTTTATGAACGTCTGAATTTTGACCAACTGGTGTTCATGCAAGATGGAGCTTCACCACGTTGGGGATTGAATGTTCGAGGTCTGCTCAACCTTCATTTTCTGAATAGGTGGACTGGTCGGATCCTGCACCAATCAAATGGCAGCCTCGGTCTCCTGACCAGTGATGGGACCGCCCCGCTCCGGGGCGCCCCAAATGCGCCCCGAATCGCCCCGCCTCGGGGCGTGGGGCGGTGCCGGGCATGAAAAAAATAGTCCTGGGCGCGGGGCGTGGCAAAGGCAGAATTTGGTGCTGGCGGCGTACGGGGTTTTTCTCGGATTTTTTAAATTTCTCTTAAAACTTTGCAAAATGGCTTCAATTCATGAAATTTTTATAAAATCGGCCTTAGAAATCGTGTAGAAGCATAATGGCGGCTTTAAAAAATCTCTGGAACTGCTAAATGACCCGGTGCATGGGTCGGCGCCGGGGCGATAATCTTGAAAAACCTAGGGCCGGGCGGTGCCGGAGCGATACTCTGGGAACCCTGGGGCGTGGGGCGTTGCCGGGGCGATAGTCTGGACAACCCTGGGGCGTGGGGCGTTGCCGGGGCGATAGTCTGGACAACCTTGGGCGTGGGGCGGTGCTGGGGCAAAAATTTCCTGCTTACCCATCACTGCTCCTGACTTAACCTGATCAACAATTTTTGGCGTAAATGAAAAAAGATATGGCCAAGACAAATGTGTCTAAAAAGATTGATCACCCTGTATTAGGGAGCCGAATTGACCCTGTTTGTCCGGGAGGTTTGAAAATTGTTTAGCGTTTGAAGGTTGATCTACTTTTAAATTTCTTATTAAATGGTACACTGGGTTTTTAAATATCGTGACGACACTATGTGATGTTCCCTTGTCAGAGACACACCTACCTGTGCTGAATGGTTCTGATATATAGGTGGTTGGGACTGAACCACACCTTCAAACTCATGTCCTCCACCATTTGAAGGGAATGAGGGGCTTGGATCACTAACTAGTGCTAGAGTCAGCATCAGCATGACAACAATCCTAAAATAACGTAAGTTAAATTTTAAATTGCATACGAACACCCGAAAATACCCAATTAAAGTGATGAAAAATGGTTGGTTAAAGCCAAAGCTGGACAGTACGCCTCCCATAATACACAAAAAATACTTTCTAGCGACACATTCCAAACAGGACCACATTTGTGTGACCTGTGTCAAAGGCCATTAATTAGGATTGCGAGGATAGGGGAGCAATTATTATAAAATAGAACTTAGTTAGTGGTAGCGGCAGTTCAGACTATTATTAAAGTGGTTATTAGCAGTGGCGACAAGCGTTTGAGTGACAAAAACAAAGTCAAAGCATTTGAGGGTCGATATTCAGCAGAGAAAATAGAAAAAGAGGCTGCCTGGCTAGTCTTTTATTCCACTCTTACTTGCCTTACACCCGTCTAGCCTATTGATTTTGCTAAAAAAAAAGTGGTATGCCTGCTCTTATCCATGCAAGGCAGCTCTTTGGCTTAAAAAAGCTTACAGTTAGAGAGAAAAGACTCTCCACTAATAGCACTCTTTTCGACAGATTTTTGATGCCTCGAGGTGTAAAGAGAAATTTGGCTCTGTATGTGGGAAAAAATCAGAGAAGGCATTTCCAGGCAATGCCTCGATTCTTCAATTCTTCAACTTACCTTGCCTTTTTCAAGTTTTCGATGAGAATATTAGAAATCAGGGCGTCGCTTTGACAACCTCAGTGAAATGCAAGCTGCGGCAACTATTAGACTGATCCAATCCTTTTGTACCAAAATTCATAAACAACTAACAACAATTACATACATTATCCTACATATACATACAATATCATCAAAATTATTTTGCTTGCACTTTTTAATCGTTTTTGTGCCAAAATACGTTTTTTATAAAAATGTTGATTTTTTTGTCTTGGGTCCCTCAAGCTGATAAAAACAAAACAATTTTTAATATTTTACTTCAAAATATTTATTTTTGGTACCCAAAAATCAATAGCACTGGATTTTGACGAAAAGTGACCAAATTGATCTTATTTAGGATTACAGTCAAACCTCGTTATAAGATACCCCTTGAGACTGACCCTAGGGTTTGTTATATCGAGGGGTATGTTATATCGGGGGTTAATTTAACGGAGTTTATTAGTTAAGGGACCGACCCTAGGGGCATGTTATATCGAGAGGAGTGTTATATTGGGGGCATGTTATACAGTCGACTCTCGATTTAGTGTACACCGAATTTAGCGTACACCTCGGTTTAGTGTACACCTGGAGCCGGTCCCCAGGGTGTTCACTAAATCGGGAGTTGACTGTAGCGAGGTTCGACCGTATATGTATTTCATTTCAAAACTTGTAGTTACGTATCCCTCTTTTTGAGACTATCAGTAGTAAAAAATTTGGAAAAAATTACGTAGTTAGAACTACTTTACTATAATTGAAACATGAATTTCAAATTGGTGAATTGGTCGAAATTTTACACTAAAATGGCAAAGAAAGATTTTGGAGAACCGACGAATATTCTGATAATAGTGGAACAATTTACTGGGATGTCAAATAGACGATAAAACGAACAAGGTGCCCTTTCCAAATCTTTACTAAGCAACTAACAATAATAACACGTCTAGCAAAGGCACGTTTACTCTGGCCAACTTTAATACACCAACTAATAACTTTCACCTGAATTTTTTTTTGGTTAAAACTAACGCAATTGACTAACAATGGGAAAGGCTTAGCATTTGTAGAATTCACCTGAAAAAACTTTGTAATCAGAGAAACCCAAGCTCAGAAATGTAGAAGGGTAGTGTTGGAAGACGGCCCACGGGTGATCAGGCACACCAGCTAGTCTTCGATAATCACAGAATATACTTTTTGTGTGAATATCCTGACTTGTCATTTTTAGCAGTTCAGTGGTATCTCTGGTGAACAGCTTTATTGTTATGGTAAAAAAGTTAAGTATGAGCCTTTAAGGTTTTTGATTGGTTGAGATTATTCACTATTTGAGCTTCTCTTGCTACTTGCTTACATGAGTTTTCGGAATTATCTTTCCTCTCAATTTTTTGGAGCTTTTGTATATATTGATGAAATTATGGTATAAGTAACTTTTAATACTGGAAATGACGCCAGTGAGCTCGACTTTATTTTCATGCCCAAAAATTCACAAAAAAAAATCCAAAAAAGTTTCCTAGATTTTGGAAATTTTCGGGACTTTCTAG
The DNA here is from genome assembly GCA_004194705.1 of Ditylenchus dipsaci. NCBI lineage: Eukaryota > Metazoa > Nematoda > Chromadorea > Rhabditida > Anguinidae > Ditylenchus > Ditylenchus dipsaci. The sequence continues at coordinate 241,567 of SADC01001177.1, forward strand.
GATCTTTTTTCTTGACTCTTGCGGGCCTGGTCATATAGATTCCTTTGCTTAAAATATAGCCCAGCTTATTGTCGTCATTCTGAGCCATTATGTCTATTAGGGTTTCGATAAAAATATAAGTCGAATTCATGGCTTGGAAAAACTTGAGCAATAATATTTGCGACAGATGATTTACAAAAGCCATATTTTGCGCCACACGATTTACACACCATATATGTGATATATACACACCAAGACATTTTTGAGAACCGACGAATATTCTGATAAATGCGAGAATTTAACTCCAAGAAATGCGCCTGTTCTGCAAGATCTGCGCCTGATTATTTGCACGCCAAGATATGCGACGCGAAAATTTCGCCGCAAGTTTTACAACTGTTAGAGAAAAGACTGTGAGATTCGAACTGCAAGATTTGCGCCCAAAGATTCGCGCTGCATTTTTTGCACTTCAAGATTTGCGATGCAAGATTTTTAATGGGCAAAATTGGAGAGTTTTTTCAAAAACGATTGGCGAAATCGTAAACTTCGCATTTTTTGGACAAAACTGTAAAAACAAAACTGGCAAAGGCCTTCAAAATTATTCAAAATCAAGGAGATCAAAAATGGATCGCAAATCTAGCGTCGCAAATCTTGAACGTCAAAATTTAGTCCCTTGTCTAATAGTCGTAAATCTTGCAGAGCGATTTTTGCGTCGCACATCTTGCATTGCAAATCTTCGTGCGCAAATCTTGCAGTTAAAATCTCACAGTCTCTTGTCTAACAGTGGTAAAATTTGCGGCGCAATCTTCGCGTCGCATACGTTGGTTTACATACCGTGAGGCGCAAATCTTGCAGTGCAAAAAGATGCAGCGAGAATCTTCGGATGTATTTTTTGCAGCTCGAATCTCAGAACTTCTCAAATTGCATAATAAAATCATATGATCTCAAATCCTATTGCTCAAGTCTTGCCACGCCAAATTCATTCCAGAAGTCTAGGTTACTCCTGACTGTGGCCTAGGCGAATTTTTTTCGAAAAAAGTTTTGATCTTGAGATTATTATCTGACTTTATATTGGTCGAGTGAATTTTCAGAGTGCACCGTCTATTGTACAAAACCATACGAGTGTAAAAATATTAGAATCAAATTTACGTAGGTTCAAAAAATCCCAGTTTTAACATAAAACCTCCCTCTAGGGTGGACAACTCGAAAATTCTGAAAAAGATAAAGTAAATCTTGAAATATGTAAGCCATACTGCCTTCCTAACCACTACTCTCTGTATTACTTCAGTGGTAAGCACAGTGATTGGGGTATTAAACTTACAATGGAGGGACCCTGACTGTGACCTGAAGCTTTTCGATGAAATTTTTTATGCGCGTATTCTTGTAGACCGTGCCCAAATCCCGTGTCAATTCAGCTACCCACCTCTGAAACTCAATAAAAATTTAGGAATGACCCGTGGCTTAAGGGTCAGCTATGAAAAACCATGATATGGGTATCGAGATGTTTTTAGAACTTTGAGTGACCCTTCTACCACATTTCGTGCACTCCCAGAGCTGGGGAGCTAGATTTGTCAGGAACTTGGCATGCTCTACAAGAATATGCAGAAATTTTTTTGTCATCGAAGTTCCCGCAGGTCACAGTCATGGGTCCATCCCTTGTTAGCAATAAAACAAAAATGAGTATGCGGACGGCTCACAGCATATCCGCATTTCCGTACGCAAATGCGTACACACGTGCGGATACGGATGTATGCTCATGATACATGCGGATAAATCGAGTTCGACTCTACTTGGTTGCTGTCAACATTAACTGTACCACCATTTATGGTGGTACAGTTAATTCTTGAAATTGCAAAAAATTGTGATGACACCATATTAAGGAACCGGGACGTGCTGTGAGCGCACCCTTATTTGTTGTGGAGTCAATAATGCGTGTTTGTGAGTGAATAAGAGCTGTTTCAATAGTCTCTATCATATAGCACGCGTCAAAATAAACTTTTTTTATTTCTGACTTTTGCCTTTTTAAAAAAAAATTTAGTCAAAATTTTCGGCTAGGGTACATTTGGCAAAAACGAAACTTGGCAAAAGCGAAAGTTGGCAAAACAAACCTTGGCAAAACGAAACTTGGCAAAAAATTGCCTTGGTCCCCCTGTTGTCGAAAAATCCATAAGTCTGTGCGATTAAGCCTATCGGACCTGAAATCTGATCCGCTCAATCGAATTTTCGCAAAAAGTTTACCCTCCCCTTTCAGTCAATCCCCAAAAAACCAGTTATTTTTGGATTTCGGCCACTCTGGATGGGGTTCTGGGCGATTGTAAGGGTTATGTTGAGGTTGCTGGTTCGAATCCACCTGGATGCATACCTTTTTTATGACTTTTAGACATTTTTGGACAACAGGGGGCACCAAGGCAATTTTTTGCCAACTTTGGTTTTGCCAAATTTCGTTTTGCCATTTTTAGATTTTGCCAAGTTTCGTTTTGACAAAACCTACGTTTGCCAAGTTTCGTCTTTGCCAAATTTATCCTAGCCAAATTTTCCCATGGTGCAAAATCTGACTCAGGATGAGCACGTGTTCATCGTGAGTCAGATTTTGCACCATCGTAAACTCGTTAACCACCATCGTTAACGCTAACTGTTAACCATCGTTAACAAAAAAAAGAATTTCTCGTATACAGTCAAACCTCGATTTAGTGGCACCCCTAGGGACCAAGCCTTAGGTGCCACTAAATCGAGGTGCCACTAAATCGGGGGTAAACTTTGGCCAAGTTTGGCCAACTCTGGCCAACCAAATCGCCCTCAGGGTGCCACTAAATCGAGGTTCGACTGTATTATACGAGAAATTCTACAGTTATAAACGCACAGTTATCGACGGTGCAAAATCTGACTCAGGATGAACACGTGCTCATCTTGAGTCAGATTTTAAAAAAAAGTTTATTTTGAGGCGTATTATATATTAAAGGGACAATACTTTTTTTGTACCAAATTTACTTTTTTTGTACCGAATTTTCTTTTGCCTTTTTCTCTTAAATTTTTTCAACTTTTGAACAAAGTGGTAACACCATCATGTAGCCCTACGATTCTAGTTTCAAAACCAAATTTACTTTTTTAGAGGAAAGAGAGAGCTACAAAATTATGTGTTCAAAACCTTTCTGCGAAAAAAAATTCGATATTAACAACCAGCTTCTAAATAAGTTGCAAATTCTTTATTTCAACAAAAACTGGAAGTTCCCGGATTTGAAATCGAGATTTTTAATTTTGTCCTGTCAACTTTTTCAAATTTTTTTTCAGTAAGAAAATGTTTTTATAACATTTGATAGAGAATTTCCAGGGCTACAAAATGGCATATCGTTCAAGATAAAGTGAATTAAAAAAATGGTCGTACGGTGCCCTTGAAGTGTAGGGATTTTTTTTCGGGACACCCTGTACATGGTGATCTGAGAAATTCCGTTCATTTCAAATGGCCAAAACATTTTTCTATATTGATTTTCGAAATTCTGCTTTCGGCCGTCGACTTCTCTTGCCGACAATATTTTTTAGATATCTATAAATAGGAAAGGCCTAAATTACAAGAGGGACCAAGTGCACTAAAACCCTGCCGGCTAAAATGTTGTGGAAAAATAAAAAAATCACTATTTGAAATGGACAACGATTAGGAAAAAATTTGAATTGGTCATCGTGAGCATGGTCTTTTAAAGTTGTCTGCCTTATTTTAGGAAGTGCAGGGTGTTTCAAGAAATGTGGACACTTTTGAACGCCCATAACTGTTTTCAGAGGTCGTTTCTTGAAATTATGTGAACGCAAATCGACTCAGAATTCGTTTGGTATATAATGTCGAAATACGATTCTTGCTTGGTCCCCCCTGTGGTTTGGGCCTTGCCCCTCCAAGGGCCATCCACAGATCAGTACCCGATCATCGGGGACCAAGCGAAAATCGTATTTTTGACATTATGTACCAAACGAACTCTTATCGAATTCTAAGTCGATATGAGTTCACAGAATTTTGAAAAACGGCCTGTAAAAAAAGTAACGGACGTTTAAAAGTGTCCACATTTCTTGAAACGCCCTGTATATAAGGCCATCAGTACCAGATTTAATGCAAAGCAAGTAAAAAATCAAACGATTAAAAAATGCTGATGCCGTCCCGCTTTTATTTGAGGTGTGACTCGCTCGCCCCCTTTAAACGTATGGAATTCTAAATTTAAAGTCTCTAAATAATTCAAAATTAAGACTTTTGCGAATTACTCAATGCTTTTCCCTCAAGTTTCCAAAGAAGCATCGGTTGTACTACTTCTGTTCAAATTTATCATACATATATGTTTAATGGCCATCAAAAAGTACATCCAACAAGTAATCCAGGTGTTGTCAGCTGGTCACAGCACAACAACTCACTCCCCAGCATCGATTACCAGTTTTAAATAAAGGCAATCCCAAATAAAACTGCTGCTGTTGCTTTAATCAGCGCCTTTCATTGACGTAGCTACTCTCAAGTTTTAATCCATCCAGCTTCCTTTAATCACTCCTGTTACTGACACTGATCTCCTTGGCTGATTGGACACTTGCCTTCCACTACTTAAAGACGGAGATTATCAGCCTGTTATGTAATAGACCAGCTGTTGTAATTTTGTGTAGAACAAAAAAAATCAGCCACTCTGCTGGTTGTCTAGTATTAGCTAGTAGCTTGATTGTGAGGAGTAAGTAAGTTAGAGTAGCAATGTTATTTACTCATTCCTGCTGCTACTATTGGTCTTGTGCTTGTTGTCATTGATGATTTAAGCAAGAGCTAATTGTGGTCAACTTTTTTGTTTTATTTTTCATTTATTTGTTTTAATTGTAATGTGCCATGTATTCATATTATGTTTTATTTCAGTCATTTTTATAGTGTTTTTTTTATATATATATATATAGAGTGACCCAATTTGTTGCCCCCCCTTAACTTTGGCCATAACATTTTTTAATTCTGAGCAAGACTCTTAATCAAAATTGCCTTCGGAGGCTCTTTTTGGCTGTTTTACCATGTTGAAAAACATGATAAAACAGGCAAAAAGTCAAAATTTAAAAGTGTCCAAAACTCAGTTTTTCATTGACAAGAACTCAAAAATAATGCCTTTTTTGAACTCCTGAGGCGATTTGAGTCGATATAGGGTGTTAAAAAGACTTTTAAGAAAACTTTATTTTGGGAGGAGGGATGCTAAGGATATATGCAAGTAGCGTCAAATTTTCGAAATTAAATTTTGAACACACAACACTCAGACATCACCGATTTCTCTTAAAAAAAACGTATGTCCACGGTTGGTTTATGGTTGAATGGAGTAAGATCTCTAAATTTGGCAGACCAAGTACCGTATAACCTCTATCAATCCCCCACCCTTCATTAAACCCCCACCCTCTAATAATCCCCCACCCCCCGAGAGGGGTCGAATAATAATCCCTCCGATTTTCGAGGTGACCTTGCTGTTTTTGTCTACGTTTCATCAGTTAATTTCCATATTAAAACTTAATGATTTTTTTCACAAACGAGGCCTTGATCTAATAATATTCAGCTTACATTTCAAACAATATCGAACAGCTCATTTTCATTGATATTTTTGATAAAAATTTAGTTTTCGTCAACATTCTAGGAGCTTTTTTTCAATGTCCTGCCAATATCGACCTATTTTTTTATCTAACCTTGCAAAAAATGTCAAGGCCATTAAATTGGCCCACTTGTTAAAGCCCGCTATTTGTGTATCCTCTGACCCATTGACAGATTTGTTGAAGGCACAAAGCAAATAACTGCGTTGATACGTAAAGAGAACTATCAAGATCAACCATTAAACAGTTTGACAATCACTTCCTCAGAGAATTCCTGCCGGGCTCGATCCACCCATTCCAAGACGATCTCAAGTGCTGGCGGATCGCAGCCGCATAAATTGCATGCGTAAATTCGACAACGGAAATGAACATTGGATAATGTACCGAATGGTATAAAAAAACGAATGATTTAATCTCTTGTGTCCTAAGCATTTGCATCGCTAGGGTCAAAAAACCTGTTCAACTTCTGCGATAGCTAGATCACTAACAATATTTACCAAATATTGAAACTGGCGTTGCTTAGAGTTGAGAAACTCGGCATCGCTACCAAACGCGACGAGAAGGAATGGTGGGAAGACTTTCGCACCACTAGGGCTTATGGTTTGGCTTCGTTGGGGAGCAGTTCTACAGCTGAAGTCGCCTTTTGAACGCAAAGTAGCTTTCTGGATACATATAGAAAATCAAAAAAGGTGAGACGAAAATAAAGACGTCAAGCACACGTAAGACAAAAATATAGGCGGGATTTTAAATTCCATAAATTAGAATTATTTTTTTTGAATAATTTTTTTAAGAAATTCGCGGGACCTTCGGCGCTAAAAAGGTTGAAGTACAATCCCCTCCCTCTATATATCCCCACCCTCTAATAATCCCCACCCTCCGAGGGGTTGATTAATAATCCCCCTGGGGATTAAAAGAGGTTATACGGTAGTCGGAATGGGGGTTTATCGCATGGCATGGTCGAACGAATTAAAGTCACTAATACACTCAAAGTTGTCAGGTTTGCATCTGATAACTTGCAGAATAAGATTTGTAAGTCATATTTGAATAACGAAAATTTCATAATCTTGAATTTTGAAAATTTGCCTTACTCCCCCTGTGGTATTGGTATCCCCTGTGGTATCCCCCTATGGTATTTAAATAAATTTTAAATAAATTTTCTGTCAAATAACCTTCTTTTTTAAAATGATGACTCAATGATCAACCAAGGTTGATTTTTAAAATTTTTTTGTTACAGAATGAATTCCTATGCTCTAATAACTTTTTTTTTATAAAATCGAAAGAATATGACATTTATCTATTTGGCCAAAGTCAAGGGGACCAAAAATTCGGCCACCCTGTATATATATTGTTATTTTCACTATTTTTTATTGTTTTCATGATTATTTTTAGTAATTTTAGCTCTTAATATACAATCCAGTCTCGAATTAGAGCATTCCCACTCTTGGTTTGATTGGCCGTCGATAAAATTTATTGTACAGCTAGGCTGGTAACATCTCGAATTAGCGCACCCCAAAAGTCTAGAGATATTCAAGACTCAACTGTAGCGTAAAAATTTGTTTGAACGATTTGGTTTTGTAGTTGTACGGAAAAACAACCAGGAATTGTAAGTCAACTAACTTATAAAATTTGTATTTCTTTTCCATAATGATTTTACTGATTGAAGTGAAACTAAAAAATTTAATAACAGAGCTTCATATGGATGCCAAGAGTTACAAAAAAATTATATTAATATTTATTTATAATACCGTATTTTCTCTATTAAACGCCCCGGGCGTTTAATGTTCAACCCCAAAAAATCTAAAATTGTTGATCGAAAATGGCTTTAACTCTGAAACCCTATTCAAAAAGAGGAGCGTTTATTAGAGAGGGAGCGTTTATTGAAGAGGGGGCGTTTAATAGAGAAAATACGGTAATGCATAAATTTTCATTGTTTTACATTTTTAAAAAAGCAATTTCGATGTCGATTTTGACTATAAAGAGGTGATATAAGTAGCTGTCGTCCCTCTTGACGTAGAAAAAAACTCTACAATTTAGAGTCTCTTATTCTATTTTTCAGGCCTAAGCCCGAATAAGTACTACAAAGAGTTGAACCAGCCACCCAACTTAACCAAGTGCCTCTCCAATTTGCAACCAAACTCAATTACAGCTTGTCGAGCAACGACCTGTTACCCCTTCCATCAGCTATTTCCCTAATTATTCCAAGCTGAAGTTATGCAAATCATTGCAGAAAAAGTTTTAAAATCTACTTAACCTTAAGAATTCGCCATATTTCAAGAATTCAAAATTCAATATGTCTTGAACAACTTTTGATCAAAAGTAGTCTAATTAAAAATTTAAAAATTTATTTTTGGTTAGGATCTTTTTGACTAGCTTTAGTAGACAATAACAATTATTTTGAGAAGGTTCTCAAATTTGCTTAGACCCAACTTTTTGTGTGCATTGGAGTGCTGTTTTGCAAGGCGAAATGCACATACACATTTGACTAACACTCTTAACGCCTTATTAGGCCAATATTCCACTCTACAACTAACTTAGGCTTAGTCCCTAAATTTTCCTTTCTTTGAATAATAGAAAAAACCTTAGGTTTGTTATGGTGGTCTTTATTTATGATGCTTGCTCTAATGAGTGTTTGCAATAGAATCTTATTCGAATTTTTCGTAGTATTTACTAATTACACTCTTTAGAAATATTGAAATTATTTAAAATGTACAAATTCCTAATATCAAAGCAAATATAAATGACATTATTTTTTCTTTTTTCTAGTTTATGTATTCATATACAGGGCGGACCTTTATTTTGAAAAGATTTCATATGCCTATAACTTTTTAATTTTCAACTCCAATGATACTTTAAATAGCCCATTTGAAAGCCCTATGTCTTCCGTTCTGTTTAACACCAAAATAAAAATCCCAGACTTTGCGTTGAGATATGCTTATTCAAACTAAACATGACATTTTACCAACATGCAGGCTGTAGTAGCCTAGATTAAAGTTTTTACAGGGATTTAAAAAAGCCGTATCTCAAATTTTTACATTCCAAAAACATTATGTGAAATGGTTTTTGTACCACTTGATCTGAGCCACATCGTAGCGCAAAAATGTTCACGGTGACAAATTAGAAAATTTATTATTTATTTTGATGGATGATTACTACATGAAGGTGGCAATTATGATTTTTCTCAAAAAAGTAATATTTTCTGTCTAACTGACCATATCTCAGCCTTTAAAAGCAATAAAACAGTTTGTTGGTGTCAAACAAAACAAGAAATATAGGGCTTTTAAATGGGATCTTAAAAGTATCATTGGAGTTAAAATTAAAAAAAGTTGCAGCCTTTAAAAAAGTTTCGAAGTTATATTTTAATTTTCTTTTTTAATTTTTTTATTGAGACATATGTATGTGGTAAAGAAAAGCATGACTTTTAAAACAACATTGTCGGCGTGTGTTAATCATGTTCGCATCTCCTTTTTTTTTCAAATATCCCTTGGGAAACTTTTGGGCTTAAATCTGGTTTGGAGTGGACTTGTCTCGGAGATTGAGATGTGGTCACTATGTAATTCTAAAGCTTTGAATAGTTAGATTTAGTGAATTTAGCAAAGTTTTGCGTAAGTTTTAATATATAAAGTTTTGCTGTATATCTTCAAGACATTAATAGCTTGAAAACTGCAAAATATTAGGTGTAAAAAATACAAGATACCTTTAGGCGATTTCGAAGATGTCTTTGTGCAAGTTAGAAAAGATTTGACAAATTTTCGGCCCAGCTATTCCTTGGTCATGGCAGTCTTTTGGCCATTATATTTTGACTTTTTGGCCATTGTAGCTAAAAAAATTAGCAAAAATTGAAATGTTTTTGAAAAGTTTTGGGCATTGTACCAATTTTAAAATTTTCGGGTTAAAAAACAAAACCCAAAGCCCCTAACTGTAGATTAAGTTTTCTTAGCAAGAATTATAATACAACCAAAAAATTATATTCTATTAACCCTATTTTTCGGCAAATTCACAAATTCGTTTTTAGGACTGAATAAAAAGGCGTCTCAATTAGAGGGTGAGTCTGGAAGAAGTGAGCTTTGCAAGTTCATCCAAACCTATTTCCTTATTCTTTTTTCCTCTGAACCAACGTACATCCTCTCAGCTGTTAGCCCCAACATGAACATTCTTATTTGGTTTACATCAAAATAAGTAGTGTCGGGTTATTGTTTGTCAAATATCTTAATGTCAACTGAATTTAGTCACTTTTTCTAACATATTTGTCAAAATGAAACGTTACAAATCAATTCTACTGCTATTATTATTTGCAAAGTCTATATTCTAATGAAAATGCAATATATTTCGCCATTTATCAATATAAGGTTGTGTCGAGTATTGGTTGTGCTGTGCTGTTTGGTGACCAATTGTTCACCTACCTCCTCGTCTACCACCTCTAATAGTATTGGCAAACGGTCCGTTTCCACCCCATTTGGGGTGGTCAGAGGCGAAACAATCAGCCCTTCTTCTGTGGAAGATCTACCTGCTGTCACCCAATTCCTCGGTATTCCTATGGAGTGGCACCTTCTGGGCAGTATCGCTTCAATATGGCCATTTCGGCGGCTAAATGGTGCGAGTTTTGAAAAAGGGTAAACGGCCAAAACTGTATAAAGCCAGCTTATTAAGACTAATTTTGATAAGGCAAAAAAAATTAGTCTTTTCATATGGCCTATATACGACTTTTAATTTAAAGCGGTGCGAAAAATTGTTAAAAATTCAAAGTACCTGGAAAAAATTTGAAAAGCGGTATTGGCTTTATATAAAATGGTCTACCTATCTTCCAAATAGTTGTTGTCTATTTGAAAATTTTAGGACTCACCAACCTAAAGATGCCTTTAAACTTTCCCCTGTTTGCGTTCAATCAGGACTACCTCAACTGTCAGAGACTGAGTAAATTTTTGGACATTAAAATTGCAAACACAGAGAAGGTGCTAAAAATTACTTCGAAGCCCACTGAAGCAGGCATAGCTTTTCCTGTCGTCAAAAAGCTTTTTATTGCCATCATAGTTATTTTCAAAAGCTTAAAATATCTGGCTTAATATCTGCTTAGTCTCACCACCTCTATGGTTACATCCCTTACGCCACTACGGGCAATTATTTCGATAGCAAAATGCAGCCAAAAAGGCGACCCGTTTTGAAAAGGAAAAAATTCGGCAGACAGAATATAGATCATAAAGTTTTTTCAAAAAATATAGCATCTATACTATTCAGAGCACTCAAATCAACCTCTTCTCAACGTTTCGATCACGTCCACAAACTGTTTCCTTACTTGAAACCACAGTCGGAAGATTGTCTGTATATGAACATGTACTTGCCAGAAAGGATAGGTAATATTTTTCCTTCCAACATACTTTTCAATCATTGACCATGGCTGATTCTAGACCGAAGAGAGGGTGATAAGCCAGGGACCACTAACTTGCTCTCAGTTCTCGTGGTCATCCATGGAGGGGATTATGGCTGGGGTGGCGCCAATCCGTTCAATGGTTCTGTGCTAGCTGCGCATGGACAAATACTAGTGGTCATGCTCAACTACAGACTTGGAATATATGGTGCGATATGCTTGGGTGAATACAGCTGACTGGACTTTTTGTGTATTTTTTTAGGGTTTCTGGGCAGATGTGAAGCTACTAGCTGTACGGGTAATGCTGGTCTCTCAGATTTGGTGGCTGCTCTCAAAATGCTTAGCAATATTTTGGTGGGTAATACCTTGTAAACAATAAAAAAAAATCTGTGTAGAAAAAAAGGAATATTACACAAAAGAAAACCAGCTACTATTTTATACTTTGGAAAAAATAGAGAGATCAGTTCTTGAAATTCGATAAAAATACATCGATATTAGAGTTGGCCCTGGAATTCCGGTTCCGGTTTACTGGAATTCTGGTCCTTTTTTGGATTCCGGTTCCGGTCGCGAAAAAATATGTAATTCCGGTACCGGTTTTCACAAAACTGAAATTCCGGGTCCGGTACATATATCGATTCTGAGCTAACTCTAATCGATATACCTCCGCTGTGTCTATTTTTTTAAAAATATATCGAACTTTTATAAATTAAAGCGGAGCTTTAGGTCAGGTTTGGCTAGCTTTCGTTAGGACCAACTTAAATGTGTGGTTAAAAAAAATTTTTAAAACTCTCACAAAAAAGTTAAAAACTAACTAACAGAGAATTCGAGGCAAAAAGTTTGCGCACCTAAAATTTAAGCGTATTCCTTAACGATATTACCTAAGTTAAAGGGCCTGACCTCTTCCTACTCGGTGGTCCCCGCCAATTCAAAAATTTCACTCGATCATTGGACTTCTGTACGGATTTTTCCGCCACGTTTCTAACAAAACTAGGCCTGAAATCAAATTTTAGGCTTAGTTTTGTTAGAAACCTAGCGGAAAAATCCGTACAGAAGTCCAATGATCAAGAGAAAATTTTGAATTGGCGGGGACCACCGAGTAGGAAGAGGTCAGGCCCTTTAACGATGTTATTTGATGACAGAGACTGTGTTTTGGAGCAAACTGATTAGGGTCTTGGGTAGTGTTGGCAAGGATCAGAATTTTGTATTCAAAGAATTGAAAAGCTTTTTTCGAATACCGTATTTCCTCTATTAACTCCCCTCCCAAATCCGTATTCTGTACCTAAAGTTCTTTTTCTCAATTCACGATTTTTTGAAGATTTTTCGAAGCTGAAGCGAAAATTTAGCATCTTTGGATAGTTGAGATTCAGGACTTTCATTTGTGAGGATGTGTAACATCAAAAAAATTAAGAAAATATTAAAACTCGAATATGGGTACTGGGTCCAAAATACGGATTTGGGGAGCGGGAGGGAGTTAATAGAGGAAATACGGTAATCGAATCGGGCCGTAAATTGAAAATTTTAAGGAGTCGAATCGGATCTTTGAAAATCGTTGAAAGTCGAAATTGTTGAATAATCAGATCGGCTGTAAAGTCGGAATATTCCGACTTTTTCGACTTAAAAGTCAAAAATTAAAATTTGTTTCGCCAACCTCAATCCTAGGCTTTTTTACTTTAAAGGGGGAGTGTATTTCCTTTCCGTATCTGGTCCCGCATGGAAATCGTTTAATTTCAAATTAAACAACATTATAGGTTGCAGGTTCGAGTCTCTCTGGGTGTGAACTTTATTTGTTTCACATTTTATTCACTAGTTTGATATCAAAATGATTCTAATAGTCTTGCGAACGCTGGAAGATTATCAGGAAATATTTCACATGTATATCTATGCTGGGGGAGGGGTAGGTGGTGATGAGGATGCTGAATAGGCAGGGGACCTTATTCAATCAAACTTTTCTTTGGTAAATAAAACTTTGCAAGCGACCCAATTATCGAAGAAATTTTCAGTATAGAATTTTTTTTTTGCCAAGTACCTAGTGCATGCCTGAGTATATAAAATTGCTATCACTATTAGAAAAATAATTAAACAGCTAGAGTATATGGTCTATGGCTGACTTTCTTTTACTTCAAAATGAAAATTTATTATGATTTTTGACCAAAAAAGCAATTATTGAAATGTTTCCGATCGATTAATTGGTATTCTTTAATCTGAGTTCAGCTAAACCACTGAAAAATGTGAAAAAATAAAGTTCACACCCAGAGAGACTCGAATTTGCAACCTATAAATGTGGTTTAATTTGAATTAAAACGATTTCCATTCGGGACCAGATACGGAAAGGAAATACACTCCCCTTTAAATAAAAGCTATAGATCGGTGTTTATAATTATTTTAATTTAGAAATAGGGGATGGATAGCAGGCTTAGCTGCTAAGATGTTCATTTTTACTCATTAAAGGACCATACTAGTTGATGACAATGGGAATTTCGCAAATTAAAATGCGCGCGGGACACTTTTTTTATTTCAAAAATTTCTAATTATTCATTATACATGAACATACAGTAGCGGAAAAAAGTGATGACTCAAGCATAAGTTTTGCGTATTTTGCTTCATATCTCCCGACTACATGCATTCTTTGATTTAACATATATAAGCAAGAATGATCGCCGGAATCTCAGCTACATTTTGAGTACAAATACATATATGTATGATAAGGAATCAGAAACTTTTTAATTGTTTTTCAAAACGCACTCAAATTTGAGGCGGAAAAAAGTGATGACTCAAATCCTTTTCTATTGATGTTTCATCGTCATTTTATGTCTATGGCCAATTTTAAATGTTTATTCGTAAGCCCTGCTTCTCAGCTACAATTTGGAATGTCAAACTTAATTTTATAATTATTCTAGGAAAATTATGACCATCAAGATAAAAGCGTCGATTTCTAGTCAAAATAAAGGAAAATCCAACGAAAATGACTGTTTAGACACATAAATAATAGCTTTTCTCAAAAAAATTTTGATGAAAAGATAAATTCAATGCACCATTCGAAAGCTCTTTGATTTCTCTACACAATGACATGTTGACTGCTTTTTTAGAAAAATACAGGGCTGAGAAACGGACAGTTGAATTTCGACAAGACAAAAAAGGCTAAAAATAAGGCAAAAACAGTGGTTTTTTGTCTTGTCGAAATTCAACCGTCCGTTTCTCAGCGCTGTATTTTTCTAAAAAAGCAGTCAACATGTCATTGTGTAGAGAAATCAAAGATCTTTCGAATGGTGCATTGAATGTTATCTTTTCATCAAAATTTTTTGAGAAAAGCTATTATTTATGTGTCTAAACAGTCATTTTCGTTGGATTTTCTTTATTTTGACTAGAAATCGACGCTTTTATCTTGATGGTCATAATTTTTTTCATCAATTTTAATTTGTATGAGGTCAACTAAATTTTTTATTTTGGATGACATCCGGTACCCCCTCTATTAAAATGAAACATGAACTGACAGTGGTAAAAATAGAGCCTTTTCTTCTTCTTTTTTCTAAACTCTCTAATTTACGAAATTTGGTCTGTATTTCTGAAAGAGGAGATCCTCAGCTTTCGTTCGGGGTATCGGCTCTCACCGAAAATAAAAAATTTAGCTGATCTCATACAAAGTTAGAATTGGAATAAACACTTATTTTTGAAATTCTGAAACCTCGTGACTGGGCTACCTAGGCCACTTATATGAGACTTCGTTTTTTATTTTGATATAGCAACAGTACATAATTTTAAAAGTGTTTTGAAGTAAAAAAAAAGTGTCCCGCGCGCATTTGAATTCGCCAAATTCTCATTGTCATCAAAAAGTATGGTCTTTTAAAAATTTATATGCCTTTGTATGAGTTGCTATCCGGAAAGCTTTTCCAAAGACCAAGATTTATGCTAAAAAACCGCATTCTGCGGTCTACACAGACTAAAGCATCTTACATTTCAGCCTTCGTTTGGTGCAGATCCTGCCTCTTTGACTTTGCTAGGTAAAAATTTCATTTATTCTAAAATAATTTCAACAAACTTTCAATTAAACTTTGGAGCACCAAAAATTTTACGTTTTTTTCAGGCTGGGGCTCCGGTAACTCTGCTAACTTCTCACCAATTTTCATTTCGCGACATTACAGGTGCTTCTCTTGTTTCATTATTGATGGCTAGTCCTATTACACAGCCTAAAAATAGGTTAACAAGTTTTTTGATAATTTGGCTATTTAAAATTATAAGTTTAGACTTTTTCGTAGAGCTGTAAGTACAGTTTTTAAAAAAGTAACATCAAAAACTTATTTTGTTAAGATCCTTCTAGATGGAAGGTAATGCCTTTCTATCTCATTTTTTATGAAATTTCTAAAATATAGCCATTAAGAAAATCTATTTTACTATTTTTCAGTGCCCTGTGTCCATGGGCTATGTCTGATCATCCACAACAGTATTTTCTTAGAGTGGCCCATGAACTTGTGGTATTAGCTTCTTTATTGTTATAAGTTCATTTTTCAAAATATAATTTAGTGTGTGGACAAAGAGAAGCAGAAACTAGACCACACAGACAACAACTACCAGAAACAGATCTCGCAAATAGTGCGGTGTGTCCAGGAGCACAGTCAACAGAACTTGACTGCAGCTGCTCGGAAAGTGCATGTGCCTTCTTTCATGTCTGCCTTTGCCCCCATTGTGGATGGAATTGTGGGTGGTCTAAACTGGATTGACTTGCTATATCTGACTTTTTTGTTGTTTTAGATGGTGCCTAACCACCCCAAAGTGTCATTCAGTTCCAAATTTGGTGCTTTATTTCGTGACATTGATCTCATGCTTGGCACAGTCAACTTCCCAGCCCATCATTTAATTTCCAGCAATGACATTGAAAATGGCATTGAAATCGAGAGGAGGGACAAAATACTCAGGTAAGCTCGGGCTATTTAGAGACTTTTTATTTCAGATATAAAAATTTTACACCCTTTCGCAATCTCCAAATTAACCTTTTTTCCATCTTCTTATTAGCACCCTTGATTCCTTAAGCAACTAATGTTAGTTATTGAAAAAATCAAAGAGCTTTAGGAAATTTTGACACGACCTAATATTAATGAATATGATTTTTAGGACATTGACCAGAAACTTATTTGATTACCATCGAACAGAAATATTCAATGCTATTTTGAACGAGTACACAGATTGGGAGAATGGAAATAAAGTAATTTTTTAACATTCTGTTACCAAACATAATCCTTTATTGTGAAGAACCATCCCAAGACTGTGCGTAACAATTTGTTGGCTGCGCTTAGCGATGTGCTTTTCACTACCCCATTAATAGGTAACATGCGCCATAAATTAGACCTTCTATGTGTTTGTCTTTATGAATAACTCTTTAAAATACTTTTTACCTTTTTCAGAAACTGCAAGGTATTTTGTTTTAATCCAATTGAGCATCTATTAGCTCGGTTATTCCCAATTTGCATTGCAGAATGCATTCCACCGATGAAGTGCCTAAAAATTCAAATACATTTCTGTAAGTTTGTATCAGGGATGCGTCGAAATTGCTATTTTCGGTTCTTTTTCCCTTTTGCTTCATCATTTTAGAAAAAACCGCAAAACCGTAAGAAAATTAAAGAAAAAACTTGAATTTCGATTTTCGGTACTTTTTATCTTTCGATTTTGAAAGTCTCTGAATTTCGATTTCATTTTGATCGCGGTGTTCTTATAGTTCCGACCAGTGCTGGACTCTTTGACTATGGTTCCGACCCATCCTTACTTGATATTAATCGCTTGGCCCCTTATTGATTTTTCAAATTCTAGATTTTTATTTTCTCATGAGACCAAAGGTTGGACACGTGAGCAACCATATTCCAGGCATTATTTGCTTAAAAAAATCTATGACTTTACGACGTACTAAACCAGTGCTTTCAGTGGTATTAGAGGCTCCCTTTCCGATGAACACATTCCCTACATTTTGGCTACCCTTTGTTGTCTTCTATACAAAACAAAGATGGTCAGATCTACACTGGCTTCAACAATGAAGACAAGGGCATTGCCAGGGTCATGATGAAATACATATCTAACTTTGTTAAATCAGGGTTCGCATTTTGTTTTGCAATTCTCGTAGTTAATATTATCTTTTAGAGATCCAGCAAGACTCAAGCCATGTCTACAGAGACAACTATTGAAGATAGGTTTCATGGGACACCTTGGCCACAGTACACTCCTGTGACTAGTGAGTCGTTATGACTTAACTCTTTGACAGGATTATTATTTTCAGGGGAAGCTTACCTGGAAATAAGTAAGACTTTTGTTTTAAATTATTTTTAAACATTAGAGTCTCGCTATAACGGAACTCCTAAAAAATGGCTCCACGTTATCATAATTTTGCTTTTTTCTAAAACTGCAGATTTTTTTTAGAAAAATGACGGGTAAAATCGGAATCCTTACGACATTTCAGACCTAACTGTCAAAATAGAACCCCTAACGATAGCGCGGATTAATTACTGTGACTCGACTGTAATAGGTTTTCAATAGACTTCTAGCTAAAAAAGGATATTCCTCAACGTTTATTTGATCATTAAACCTAACAAAAGAACCATAAATCTCGTTTTCAGCTGACAGACCAGGGTGAAGAATTATCTGCGCAACTCCTTTGTTGGTTTTTGGAGCAGTTTTATTCCACAACTTAATCGTGGCTCTAAGGAAGTGCCGGAGGTCAGTAGTAAATACTCAAAAAATAATTAAAACCGTCAGGCATTCATAAGACGACACACTAAGATCGATACCAAGCAGTGTGGTTTTATGGATAAAAACCCACTTTATACTTTTAGGCTTAGGCTATGTCCGGGCATATGCCCGGACATAAAAAAAAGAAGAAAAAGATTCACACAGAAAAAAAATACACCCCGAAGGGACCCCTTGAAAATATGATTCAGCCTCAAAATATCCCCGCACATATGCCCGCAAAAATACAGAAAAAAAATACACCGCGAAGGGTGTATTTTGACTAAAGTTGACGTATGGGCATGCCCATGGGCATATTCCCGGCATCTACTCATACGACATTTTTGGTCAAAACTTGTTGGAGATCCTCCCGCATTAACCGAGTAAATATTTTAGGAGCACAACTTCTTACCAGACCACTTTAACAAAAATTCATTCTACGGTTGGTCAGGCCTACTCCAGCTTCCACAATGATCCCTTCCCACCTCCACCTATGCCTCCCACAGTTTTTCCCAGGGATTTAAAGAGATCTACTACCACCACAGGTTTTACTTACATATTAAAAAAGCTTGTTAATTATTTCTTGGCTTTAGCTTCACCATCAGACAGCACCCGAAAACCTTAGCAAAAGACAAAAATGCGGTAGATGTCAAGAAATCTGAAAATTACTCCTTGGTAATAACTGTGGCGGTTGGAATAGGTCTTTTGGTGCTCAACTTATGTGTATATGCTATAATGTTCAGAAAGGTTGGAGTTAAACTGTTCTATTTGGTGTATAATTGGTTTTTAGTGTTGTGAAAGGAAGAGAAAATCAAAGAAGCACTTAAAATATCAGAGCTACACAACAGGTCATCCTGATGTTAGCTATTTGCCAGCAAATTCACTTGGACAACAGGTTAGTTTTTTATAGTTAATTCTCGGTCCAAAAAAATTGTTTGAGTTTGAATACTTGCTGTTTTAATAGTTTTAGCATAATTTTGAAACGTTAAGTTGTCCCAGGGCAGTGTTTTCAAAAATCACAACTCACACTTTGGGTCACACTAGATTCCCGTACCCTTTTCTCATAAATTTTGTTTTCGTATTTTGCATATTTTGGTACGAATTTGTAGCTGAAGGGGAATATATGGTAGTGACGATGCGATTCGGAAAAACCCTACATACCATTCGATAGAGAATTAAAAATGCTTTTTAGACATAAAGATAATTTTCTGCGGAAAAGTCGATTTTGGGGTGAAAAATGCGTTTGAAAGTTGAGTAAAATTGTTCAGCATATATATCTAATAATATCCCTAAAAAACAGCTCTAGACTATACCAATGACCAGCTAAAGGGTGCTCATTGTGAGCTGTAATTATACTTTTCTCATTTTTCATTGAAAATCATTATCATCATATCGTTTAAGTAGATATGAAAATAATGCAATCATTAAAAATCATAAAAATACAACAAAAAATAAATAGAACAAAAATAAAAAAGAGTCCATGCGGATTTCAACTCGAGAGGGTACTCGAGCACAGAACGCTTATTCACTAGACTACCGAAGCACACATTCATTACGGGTATTATTAGATATATATGTTGAACCATTTTACTCAACTTTCAAACGCATTTTTCACCCCCAAAATCACTTTTTCGCAAAAAATGACTTTTATGTCAAATAAGCATTTCAATTCTCTATTGAATGGTATATAGGGTCTTTCCGAATCGCATCCTCACTACCATATGTTCCCTTGTGAGATATTTCTCTATCGATCCACTGGTCAAACAGCCAGTTAAAAATAAGTTTTGACAAAATCACGCCAAGTGTGACTTTAAAATAGGCAGTACTTTTTTTTGTACCAAATTTACTTTTTTGTACTAAATTCACTCTTTTTGTACCAAATTTTCTTATGCTTTTTTCTCTTCAATTTTTCGAGTTTTTGCACAAAATTTAAACACCATCATGTAGCCCTACGATCCTAGTTTCTAACGACATATAATTATCTGCAAGATATTTTCAAAAATTTCAAACAAAATATCAAAAGTGTGAACTAACTTATTTTTCTGACTTGTTGCATACTTTCAATTTTTTGTAGAGCATTTCGAAAATATATTGCAAAAAGTTATATTTCGTAAGAAACTAGAATTGCAGGGCTACTTGAAAGTCTTTTCACTTTGAAAAAACGATCAAAAAAATTAAGAAATAAAGGCAAAACAAAAAAATAAAAAAATTTGGTACCAAAAAAAGTATTGCCCCCTATTTTATGGATTATACAGTCGACTCTCGATTTTACGCCACTTGGTTTTACGCCCCCTCGATTTTACGCCACCCTAGCTGAAAGTTTCTCTTCAAATTCACTCTAGATTATACGCACATGACGAAAAATCCTCACAGGAATATAAGTTTAAACACCATCATGTAGCCCTACTATCCTAGTTTCTAACGACATATAATTATCTGCAAGATATTTTCAAAAATTTCAAACAAAATATCAAAAGTATTTTCAATTCAAATATTTTCAAAAAAATGTATAATGTTTTAAAAATTTTTTCTCCACTTTTTCGTCGAATCATCTTTCCGCACTTTTTAGCGCATTTCTTGTGTTTTTTAACCACTTTTACAGTTCTAACTGCGGTTTTACTACAGGGTGCGTCAAAATTACGCGTGCATTTTTTGAAAATTTTGCGAGATAGCTCCTTGCCCCGTCGATTTCCGAATTTTTTTCGAAAATCTCCTCAGAAGTATGATTTTGTAAAAAAATGCAACACTTACGGCCATATGACTACGACCGTCCAACTCACGTCATATTGTTTTATTCTGTTCTGCCAAGGGCTGGCTTTGAAAACGGTCTATATGCTCGGAGAGTTTACACTCTTTGCTATACCCGTATTAATATTGGTCTCAAACACAGTACAAATATTCTTTTCTATGAAAAACATGGCAGAACAGCAGATATAATAAGAGGTACACGCATAAAAAATGTAAGGAATCAATAAAATTCAATTCAAAAAGTTGCATAACAAATGCACGCGTAATTTTGACGCACCCTGTATAGAGTGGCGGTTAAATTAAATTTTATTATTTGCTAATTGCTCAAATCGAAAACACCCGTCGAAATCATTAAATCTCCCGTCAAATTTTTTAAAATTCTCATTCTCAGTGTATACTTTTAAAATTTTTTATTTTTTTGCATTAGCATGTAGCCCTGAATCTCTAGTTTCTGATAAGCTATTCACTAGCTTGATACAATTTTGAAAAACGGGAGAAAAATTGAGTTTCTCAAAACTACAACTTTTTTAAATTGAATCGTTCTCCCACTTTTCGAAATTGTATCGACTTAGTTGATAGCTTATCAGAAACTAGAAAGTCAGGGCTACATGCTAATGCGAAAAAATAAAAAATATGAAAAGTAAACACCCAGAACGAGAAGTTTTAAAAATTTGACGGGAGATTTAATGATTTTGACGGGTGTTTTCAGGCACAGCCATTTGCTAATTGACTGTTTGATTGGAAACTTTTGATTCTTTGCGTGACGTCATTTACAAGAAGTGTTTGGAAAAGCCAAGGACAAAGCCAAAACCAAAGCCAAAAATCGAAAGACAAATTTTAGCCGGCCAAAACTTGGCTTTGTGTTTTTGGCCTTGGCTTTGACTTAGAATTTGGCCGAACCAAATTTTGACCGGTACTTTTGGCTTCGGCCGGCACATTTAGCTTTGCCAGTACTTTTAGCTTGTTCCATCCTTTTTCTAACTTTAGCCATCAAATTTTGGCCGTTGTCATTTATTCTCTTTGTGGTGTATGTGGCACATTTTTTATCTCGTCTATTTTCCAGTAGTTGAAGTTTTCGTTTGCGCATCAAACTTTGAAAAAGAAGAATGTGGGAGTGCTACGAGTGTCATGAGACTGGTCATTTCACTCGCGAATGGCCCAGCGCCGGTTACTCCTACGGCGGCGGACGCTGACAGGATGGCGGCGGTTCGTTTTTTCATATGTTGTACTTTTGACTTCATCAAAATTTGAAACGGCGGTGGTGGCGCAGCTATGGTGGTGGAGATCGTTGATGCTACAATTGCCAGTAAACCGGCCATCTGAATCGTGAACGCCCTCAGGGTCAGCGCTATACGAAGTCAGTAGTCAACAGAATCCTCCTTATCATATTAAAACAGGTATAACTTCTTATGTTTGCATTGTCTCGTTGTTTGGCATTTGCGTTGATAAAATAAAAATGTTGCTGCACTTAATTGTTAAGATGTTCTTCCTCGAATAAATCCCTTCAGGGAAACTTCGGTTCGACTGTGGAAAGCAGAAAATCTGCGGAGTCTCTAATATTCTCCTAAGTAAGTAAGAGCTGGTACTCCCTGAATGACGATACCAAGGTATGGTACTAAGACGATTCAAATTAGGCAATGCTCCACCTACCAAATACGGCTAATGCACCTCCTCACATGGTTTATACATCTGCTCAAATGACCTGATCCTCCTTTCAATATGGTATAACCTGCGTATTATGCCTGGGTATTGCCACCTATCAATACTGAAACATTGGTTACGAGACGCCAAATATTTCACATGTTTTTATTTCTACTAAAGAGAACAATTCAACACCACAATTTTCTTTGATTTTGATAGATGTTTTCTGATGCATGCTAGTCGAACTTGCAACCAGGGCCAGTTTTGCGACAATTAATAAAAATTAAATAAAGGCATTTTTACAAGCAAATCAACCATGCTTAACCCGAATTCGGTGTTAAAAGCATGTCGATCTGATCTTGATCTGAACTGATCTGGTCTTTGCCCGCCTCTTACATTAGCGACACAAAAATCAATAATAATAAATTCAAATCACGAGCTATAATTTATCATTACCTTATCTCTATCATTTTCAGTGCAAAAAAATACCTTAAAATTAATATATACACAAGCTGTTTCTTTCAAAAATTAAGATTTCAGTTATTGCGCCAATTTGAATTTTAATGACGATAAACTTAAAATTTCGGCTAGACTTTACTTGACCCCCCCCCCCAGGCTGACTACTTTTTATCAGGAATTTTTAAAAACCGATTGCATATTCGTGTTTCTCGACCCCGATTTATCCGGGAAACAGTCAACAGATTCTGTGAAAGTGAAAAAAAATTCGAACCACAGGGGGGGTATCATGGTTTTTAGTAGGGTTAAGCAATGGGCATATGCCCGGGCATATGTCCAGGCATGTATTATGAAATGCCCGCCTTTATGATTTCGGTCATTTTCCTCCTATATATTTTTGAGATTTGGTAGTCTCCAAAAGGTTTAAAGGGCAGTTTGTGGCAATTTTTTTGTAAATTTTTTTGGTACTTTTTAATAAAAGTACCATTTCAAGCTAAAAAGTTTTATTCTGAGGCATACAAGTATACAAAATGTCCTCAGAAATTTGAATAAAAAACTTAAATTTAAAATATTTGTTGGTTTCCGAGATATGACCTGAAGTTGGTCAGTAATTTTTAAAATATTGATATTCCAACATTATTCATATCTCGAAAACTAAGTATTCTTTTGAATTTCTGTTAATTTCTTCAAATTACTGAGGAAATTTAGTATACTGAGGTGCCTCAAAATATTAAATTCTAGCTGAAAAAGCATGTATTGGCTCGAACGTTCAAAATCAGGCTTTTGTGCGTTTTTTTTCTTTTTAAGCTAGTGGTATAATAATGGTATAATTCCATATTTTCGCAGAAAAAAAACCTTGAGCAAACAAGAAAAACCCCAATATTCGTTAAATCGAGAGTGCTTTATTAGTAGGGATCCGAAAAAATGTTCGTTAAATCAAGAGTTTCGTTAAATCGAAAGTTTCGTTAAATCGGAGGTAAGCTTAACCTTACTTTAGATTTAAACAACCAAATCAGGCTAGGAGGCTCGTTAAATCGAGAGTTTCGTTAAATCGAGAGTTGACTGTACCCGCTCAGCTTATTAAGAATTTTATTGTAAAAGATGAATTAGACAATTCTCAATAAGACATCGACAAAATACATAATAAAAACCAAATAATCGCTTATTTTTGTCATAGGATTAAAGATAGTCAAAAATTTCGTCCATCGAGTTTAAAGTATCAATAACAGAAAAAAAGGCTATGAAACGAAAATTCTTTTATTCTAGTTTTCTCAGCATAAAAAATTACACCGCAAAAGTTTTCTCAAAAGACAAAAATGTTGAGATTTTATAAGATCAATAGGGGTGCTGGTCGAGGTACTGGTCGGGCTCAAAAAAGTATTAGAAAAATTGAATTTTCCAAGCAATTTTTTCAATAAATGCTGGAAAACCTTAACAGCCAAAGAAAGCCCTGAATTTTCTGCACCGGATAGTACCAAACACTAGCTTCTGTACTTGAAAGATATGGACAATGGTCATGGTGCAAGAAAAAAGTTTTCAAATATTTTTGAAACACGATTTTTAAATAAAAAAGCTAGAGGTCGACCTCGACCCCGACCTCGATTTGCCTATGTGAGCACTTTGAGCTCGACCTCGACTAACCTATGTGAGCGTAGTAAAAAAGCCAAGGGCAAAAACACAAAGCCAAATTTTGGCCGGCCAAATTTTGGCTTTTCGTTTTTGGCTTTGGTTTTGCCTCTGGCCGGCACTTTTGACTTTGGCTTTTCCAGACGATAAGATCCAAACAATCGGATCGATCACATTTGAGGCAAGAACGTCTTTGCATTAATGTAATGTTAATTTCTACAATAATCGATTTTAATAATATAAAATCTAGCTGATTTGGCTATAATTAGTGTACATTGACCTGAATAAACGCTCTCTAGAACGGAAAAACTTTTACTAGTGTCTTTTACGTGGAGCATCGACTGCAACTAGAATCAAGATTTTTTTTAGTAATTTATTTAAATAAACAACAAAAGGTGAGTAGAGTTGGCTTAACTAAAATTTAATAACATGTATAGAGCATATACTACACCCTTACATATACTATACAATCGATATGCTATATATTCGATTTTACGCCACTCTCGATTTTCCTCCACCAAAACTCGGTCCCGAAAGGTGGCGTACAATTGAGAGTGGGACTGTACCATCTGGAATCACTTTGAGTTGAAATGACGGGTGAAAATTTTTGAGTTCTCGAGTCGATTATTCGAAAATTTCGAGTTCGAGATGAGTATTCGACTCGAACATTTCGAATACTCAACAACCCTACTTGTCCTAAAAATTCGATATTTTTTAATTTCATGGGTTTTTCGGTTAAATTTTTTATCGGCAACCATATACAACGTGTGAATCATCTAAAACAGATAGCTTTGAGTCGCGGACTTTGAATGTTTCTGACCAATTGACACTTTTTATCCTGAGCACGATACATAGACTTTCGGCTCCTTTTTCGATTTTCTTGAGCTCGCACATTTTTTAATTTTTGCTTTTGCTGTTTGAGAAATACATTTCAGTTCTTCCTTACATGCGCTGGCCTAAGGCTTTTCCTACCGTAGAATTCATTTAAAATTGGATAAATATCAAGTTAAAAAATCGGGAAAGGGGACCAAACGGCTCAATGCCTTGAGCACAGCTTTTTTTATTAAGAAAATTTTTCGGATCTATTTAAGAATCGGGTGCCAAAAACATCTTGGTCCTCCAGTCGATTTTTGTATTGTAAAAAAAAATACCAAGCTATTTTCCATGAAAAATCAACAGATGGGCAAATGGCTCAATACAAAAATCGGCACTTTATAGTTCCCCCCATACTCGGAATTTTTTGAAAAGTGACCCAAAATCACCTCCCGAACTCATTTTTTCTACTCATAAAACAAGAGAAGCATTTCTTAACACTTTCTGATTAAAAAAAATTGCCACCCACCTCAGTGGGGTAGATGATCTTGTAAGGGTATTTTTGACCGAATTTCAGCCTCTTTTAAAGGACCATGGTTTTCGCGCGCAGTGGCATGTGCAAAATTTGAATTGGCGGCGGACACTTCTCTTTTGTCTCAAACTCTACTCTTTGGAGTCATTTCGAAGACTGCAAAGAGTACATT
Source organism: Ditylenchus dipsaci (assembly GCA_004194705.1). Lineage (NCBI taxonomy): Eukaryota > Metazoa > Nematoda > Chromadorea > Rhabditida > Anguinidae > Ditylenchus > Ditylenchus dipsaci. Next base: position 267,169 of record SADC01001177.1, read on the forward strand.
TTGAGACGAACGAGAAGTATCCCCCGCCAATTCAAATTTTGCACATGCCACTGCGCGTGAAAATCATGGTTCTTTAAAGGGGGCGCAGGGGGCTTGGAGTTAAGATGCGCACAGACTTACCCTAGACATGATTCCGAGCTAGACTCATGCTCGAAAATGCATTTAGAGAGTCTTTTTGCCCAGCTCCAGCAAGAAAAATGTAATAAATCACCGAAAAATGACCCTAAAGGGGTGGTGGCAATTTTTTGAAATTTTTTTTCATTATTAGAAAGTGTTTTTAAATGCTTCTAGTATTGTGTTGTGCAGAAAAAATGAGTTCGGGAGGTGATTTTAGGTCAGTATTTGAAAAATCCGAGTATGGGGGGATTAAAGAAGTACCCAAAAATCAGCAGGAGGACCAAGCTGTTTTTGGCACCCGATTCTTAAATATAACCCTTTTTTCTATGAGTTAGGCCTTAAACATGCTAGAAATTCTCGTTGAATTGCTTTTATTACGATGTAACATCATCATTTCACAGCCTTTCACTAAATAGAAAAACGGGAATTGCAGCTGCCACCTCCGCCTCCACCACTGGCAGCCAACTTGAGTACAGATGACACCTCTCATGCCAACAACTTCACTACTTTTGATGCCGGGTTAAATTCCATGAGGAACTCCTCTATAAGTCATCATCACGAGAGAGTCAATTTGCCAGCTTCATCTTTCAGTGCCACCAATGAAAATGAAATGCTGAATAATGGAGCTGGAGCTAGTCAACAATACAGAGGCAATTTGCATGAACAGGTTAAAATATTCTTTGTGGTTTTCATTTGCAGTGTACACTGCAACTAATTCTAAAATGGCATTTCGAAAAAGTCGCAAAGATCATGAAATAATCTGCTTTAGGAACCATTGCTTGCTGGAGCCAATTCTAAAAGTTCTACCCCAGGTCTAGTTGGCGTTCGAGCAGGAATCAGTCCAACTTGTAAGGATTTTTTTTGATAATTTTTTGTATGCTATCTATTTTCTGCTTTGAGGTCCTCGACACGGGCGAGCCGCTCAATTGTTAATGGCAAGTAGGGCCAATTCTGTTGGATCCACTACTGCATACACTATGGGTCAAGCTCCTTCAGCTACTCTAGAAGAGGTGCAGGTGTAAAAAAGAGAATTCTGTGAAGTTGTCTTAAAGGAGGGGTGAAAGCTGTTAAGGAGATAGTCTTGACACGAAAGGATTAATTCAAGATTTGTGTTGTTTAAATGTGGTTTTAGAGCCATATTTTGTCGACAACTCGATGTTGCTATCTCGGACAAACTTGTGCAGAATAAAATGTTGGATGAGCATCATCAATGTTAGAATTAATAATTTCTTTCAAAAAATGCCCTAAAAATCCAAATGCAATAGAACACTAATCAACCTTTTTTCAATGGGTTTTTTCCCTTATCCATTTCGATTTTAAGGGTGCTTTTTTAAGGAATCAATAAATTTTGATATTGATGATACTCATCCAACTTTTAATTCTGCACAAGTTTGTCTGAGATTGCAACACCGAGTTGTCGACAAAATAGGACTCAAAAACCACATTTAAAAAAACACAAAACTTGGGATAATCCTTTCGTGTCAAGACTATCTACTTAACAGCTTTCACCCCTCCATTAATTGCTCTTTCTCTTGTTGAGATTAAATATTGAATAAATTAATTTTATATATCGAAGATGGGTATATTATGCAAATTACAAATTAGGGTTGGCCAATGATATTAATACCGCTACTTTATTAATAAAAGACCGGATGTGGAAATCCGGTATTTTAAAATAGGTTCATAATTTTTTTTTGAAGGGAGCCGAGTCAAAAAAGTGAAAATTTTTCAAAAATTTTTTTAAAAAATCCGAAAATTTCAAGTTTTCACGCGTATACGCGAATAGTATATGATAGTATGCAAATAGTATGTGCCAATAGTGTATCGTACAAAAAAAATCATTTTTTCATTTTTTTTGCCTTGGTCCCCTTTTGGTTGCAGTATAGAATCCCCCCACGCAGTGTGATCGGATGGAGAAGATAACTTCATATTCGTGTTTCTCGACCCCGATTTCATGAGAAAGCCGCGTGTTTTCTTGATTCTGAGAAGAAAAAAATTCGAACCACATGGGGTATCATGCTTTTTTAGTCAAAATTTGAAAAATTTGAATTGGCGCCTTTTGAATTTAAAAGCGATTGAGGGCTGTATTGGGAGAGGAAGGGAATAAAAGGGCCACTTTTATAGCAGATCAATAGAAAAGTAAATATATGTATCCTTCGACTGCCTCACGATGTTTTTCAACTGGGCCGTGGCAAAAAGAGACTCTATACGCATTTTTTGATCAAGAGTGCTTCTCGCAATCATGTAAGGTAAGTGAGTGCGCGCATCTCTAACCCTCAAGCCCCCTGCGCCCCTTCGGGGGCGTAGGGGCTTGGGGCTTCGATTTTGAGATGCGCACATCCACATACCTTAGACAAAAAATTCGAAATTTAGTCCATATAACGACTCTGAATGCACTTTATGATCAAGAGTACTTCTTGGAATTATGTTTAAGGTATGTTGGTGTTCGGGGGCCCTGCGCCCCTTCGGGGGCGCACGTGGCTTGGAGTTGAGATGCGCACATCCACATACCTTAGACACAAATCACTCGAAAGTGACTCTGGATGCATACCAGAGTTTATTTATGCGGTAGGCCCCAGTATTCAAAATTATGTTCAACATCTTCTTGTTAGTGGGCCCTCTATGATTAGTGGCCCCCTTTTATTCCCTTCCCTCCCTATACAGCCCTTAATCCTTTCAAATTCAAAAGGCGCCAATTTAAATTTTTCAAATTTTGACTAAAAAACCCCCTGTGGTTCGAAAAAATTTTTTTTTCTCAGAATCAAAAAAATACGCGGCTTTCTCATGAAATCGGGGTCGAGAAACACGAATATGAAGTTGTCTCTTCCATCCGATCACACTGCGTGGGGGGATTCTATACTCAAGCCCCCTTTTAACCATTTGGTAAGAAAATACCGAAAAATACCGGTTACAGGTATCAATACCGGGAAAACAAAATACCGGTATTTTGCCCAACCCTATTATAAATTCAATTTTTCATATGTCCTTTTTTTTTACCTGTTTGTAAATCTACGCCGAAAATGTTTTGGAATTCAATACTAAGTGATTGTAAGAATTAAACTTTTATTACCAGTTTGCAATGCACAACTTACACTACCAAACCGACTTAATCAAACACAATAAGTATCAAATGCCCAAAAGCTAATAAAGTAAAATAATTTGTATACATCAAATAGTAGTACCATTATATATAGGAAATTAAGCTAACACAAAAATACATTAGTCCGTTTATACCAATAGTAATGGGGGAGGAGAGAAGAAAGAGTATGCAAATATCGCTTAATTTTACAAAAGAAATTAAATGGACATTTTAAAATTAACACTCCGACTCCCATGCGTGACTTTCGGGACTCCTGGCTGAGAATTTCACGCTGAACACGATAATGTTTTTGGCTTGCAAAATGTCCGACAAAAAAAGTTCAGCTAGAGCCCTCTGAAAATTCCAAGTTTTTTAATTTCTTGTCTTGCCACAAATTTCGCACTTTAGAGGCAAGACAGAGATTAAAAACTTCAAATTTTCAGAGAGCTCTAGTCGAACTTTTTTGTCAAACATCTTTAAAACCAAAAGAATAATCGTGTTCAGCGTGAAATTCTGAGCCAGGAGCCCAAAGGTCACGCATGGCAGTCGGAGTGTTAACAACAAATGTGGAACCAGAAATAAATCATACAAATATCTTCAATTCAAACTAGAATGCGTAACGGCCAGGGTACTGCACAGGGTATAATTATAATTATATAATTTGAAGCTCACCATAAAATTTCAAATTCCACTAGAGACAAAAAATATTTGAATATCGACTTTTTGAATTTCAAATGTTTGTTGTCTTGAGCGGAATTGTACTTTTAGCAGTGAGTTCACAATTTCAAGCGCTGTTTTCTAAGTAAATCAACTACGGTGAGCATGAATCTATCTATCGTCAACATGATGGTGTCCGTAAAGGAAGGGTGAAAGCTGTTAAGGAGATAGTCTCGACACGAAAGGATTACTCCAAGTTTTGTGTTTTTTAATGTGGTTTTAGAGCTATGTTTTGTCGAAAACTTGGTGTTGCAATGTCAGACCAACTTACGCAGAATTAACAGTTGGATTAGCATCATCAATATCAGAATTTCAAAATTCCTTCAAAAAATACCATAAAAATGAAATGAATAAGGGGAAAAACCATCGAAAAGGTTTATTAGTCTTATATTGCATTTCAATTTTTAGGGTATTTTCGAAGGAATTTCGAAATTCTTATATTGACGATGCTAATCCAACTTTGAATTCTGCACAAGTTTTTCTGAGTTCGCAACACCGAGTTGTCGACAAAATATGGCTCTAGAACCACATTAGAAAAAAAAACAAAACTTGTAAAAATCTTTTCGTGTCGAGACTATGGCTAGGAGACATTTGGCAAAAACGACATTTGGCAAACGTATCTTTTGGCCAAACGGCATTTGGCAAAAACGACATTTGCCCAAACGTCATTTGGCAAAACGACATTTGCCCAAACGACGTTTGGCAAAACGACATTTGCCCAAACGACATTTGTCAAGGCGCCAACAGGAGGGACCAAGACAAATATTTTTCACATTTTTCCCAAAAATTTTCAGATTGTGTTCAGCTGGTTATTCTAAAGCTGAGTGAAGGTAAAAATCTGAAAAATATGGCTTGGTTGTCTATTTAGCCATTTGCCAAATGTCGTTTTTGGCAAATGTCGTTTTGCCAAATGTCGTTTGGGCAAATGTCGTTTTGCCAAATGTCGTTTGGGCGAATGTCGTTTGGCCAAACGTCGTTTGGGCAAATGTCGTTTTTGCCAAATGTCGTTTTTGCCAAATGTCTCCTAGCCGAGACTATCTCCTTAACAGCATCTATTATTTAATTATTCAAAAAAATATGCCGTGAAATTTGCATAAAATATTAATAATCGGAGGCGTTCAAAAGTGGGGTTGAAATCGTGGTCAGAGTCCCTTATACCGCCTCCTCCGAAAACAGTCCAAAAGCATGTTTTGCAACGTATTAGCACTTGGAACGTGTAGAAAACATGTTTTTATGGCGCCACCGACCATTTTATTTTTTTTACCAAAATCTGACTTTTTGCCTTGAGCCCAAGGTAAACCAAGCTAAATTATGTTCATAATACATCTTTTGTCTTCTACGTATTCTCGTTTTAGTCACTAGAGCTGGGCAAAAAAGGGCTTCTTTGTGCATTTCTGATCAAGACGGAATTCGGAATCATGTCTAAGGTAAGTGAGATGCGCACACCCACATACCTTAGACACAAATCACTCGAAAGACACTCGGAATGCATGAAAAAGCATGCACACCAGAGTTTCTTTATGCGGTGGGCCGCAGTTAACACAAATATGTTCGAATTCCATATTCTTGGGGTGTTCAGGTACCCTTTTAGGTTGAATTGCCTTGGTCACCCAAGGCAAAAAGTGAGATTTCGGTAAAAAAAATTAAAATGGTCAGTGGCAACCTAAAAACATCTTTTCTACACGTTTCAGGTGCTAATACTTTGAAAAACATGCTTTACGGCTGTTTTCGGAGGTGGCGGTATAAGGCACTTTAGCAAAAATCATGACCTTCAAAAAAAACGGGGCAACCAGACAAAAACCAAATACTTAAAATATCTATGTCTGGTTGCCAAAAAAACCTTATTTTTTATAGCTAAATCTTCTGACGGTAAGCTTCACCAAAAAATTAAACGGATCATTTTGAACAATTTAAAATCATAACATTTGAACAAAATATTTGGGCCATTTAAAGGGGCATGCTCGTCGCCGATGGAATTATTTTGAAAGGCGGGTACCAGTGAAATTCACACGAGAATTAAAATCTCGTATTTTAGTAAAAGTCAAGGAAAAATATTGCATCTAACCGGAATCGAACCGACGACCGACTCCCACAGTACGCCAACGCTTTCCACTGAGCCATCTATACTGTCAGATATCAGGAGCGTTTTTCATTATGTATTGCCGGAAGAGTACTCAACAAATTTTTATTTCAAACAAATTCTTTTTTGAATGTGCCTGGTACCCGCCTTTCAAAATATTCCATCGGCGGCGAGCATGCCCCTTTAATCTGTTTCTTGGTCTCTTTACCTGTTTTTTATTTTTCTACTTAGGCGAAGCCTTAGGAACAAGGTAAGCCAGTGGTCGTTAGGACCACCTAAAGATATCAAGGTCCGGATGCAGTCATAGAGTTTGCTTCAGAAACAAGAATAAAAAGATGTGAATTGAGCAGATGACATATGGGAAAACAAATCAGATCAGAGGTCGAAGAAAACATTAAAAATTACGTACAAAATATATATTGAATTGCCATTAAAAATTCGCCTAACAATAGCTTTAAATATATACCGTATTTTCTCTATTAACGCACCCGGGTTCACTATTTTTCAACCCCCGAAAAATTTCAAAATTTTCAATCAAAAATGGCCTTAAAGGGGCATGCTCGTCGCCGATGGGAATATTTTAAAAGGCGGGTACCAACGAAATTCAAACGAGAATTAATTTGACGAAATTTTGAAAAAGTCGAGGAAAAATTGTGCCTCCAGTGGGATCGGACCGACGAACAATTTTCGCAGTCCGCCGCCGCTATCCCACTAGGCCACCGATGCTATTAAGCGGTGGAAGTGTTTTTGATTACTTATTCCCGCAGGGTACTCAACTAAAATTTATTTTAAAATAGTTCTCGTTTGAATTGACCTGGTACCCGCCTTTCAAAATATTTCCATCGGCGGCGAGCATGCCCCTTTAACTCTAAAATCCTAGTCAAAATAGGAGGGGGTTTCATTATTAGAAAGGGGCTCCTTAATAGAGAAAATACCGTAAATATTTAAGAGAGAGTACAAACGATGGCTCGATCTGATTCCACCTATCAAAAAGGAAACTCTTAAGCGGGTTTAAAGCGGCACATCTGTAGCTCTTGACAGAATAGGTAAATCTATCAAACTTTAAGCACCTTATCGTGAGTCTTATTGCCCGAGGGTGACTTGATAACAGAAAACGATTATAACTTCTTTAAAGAGGCATACCAGCGCGTTACACAGCAAATTAAGGAGCGACCAACAATTAAAAAAAAATCGTCCCTGTTTTCACTTGTTTCAACTCGACTATGATATCTATGACCTTTTCCCAGTTTTAAAAAGTAGGCAGAAAACGTTCGTCGGATCAGGTAGAACGCTTGTAAAAGACAGTCATGAGAGAAAGAAATTGCTGGTCCCGCATTAATTGCAGTGTAACGCGCTGGTATACCCCTTTAAAGGACCATGGTTTTTGCGCGCATCGGCACACGCAAAATTTGAATTGGCAGGGGACACTTCTCTTTCGTCTATCAGTGTACTCTTTCGAGTCATTCGAAACGACTCGAAAGAGTACACTGATGGACGAAACACGGCGTGTCAAACCCGTCAAATGACCAAATCGGGCTTGGCGTTCTGTTTTAATAAAAATTCAAAATAGTTTTTCATTTTTAAATACCATTGACAAAAATATGCTCAAAAATATGACAAAATATTTATAAAACTGGTTTTTTTTTAATTTTCTGTGGATACTTCTCGTCTAAAAAGTCTGTTTCAAATTCAATTTCCCCTGTTTAAAGGGAGGACGTACTTTTATATACGCATTGTCTAAGTCATAGGTTCAAATCCGCTTGGTTGCATACCCTATTTTTTACCCCATTTTTCCATGTTTTATTTACAAGTTGGTGTCAAAATGATCTTTGGTCTCTTGGCTATCCAACAAGACCATCAGCACAGGGTTTAAGAATAATCCTGACTGAGTTGCAGGCCAAAACCCACTTGAAATACCTGGAATTTTTTTTTGCTAAATCGTCCACTTTCTCGATGAGAACTGCACATTTGGAATAACTGTGATGTGCATAAGAAAGCTGAGTGAACGTACTAAGATCGTGCCAGACAGAAAATTTTTTTAGCAGAGAATTATTCAGAAATAACTTTTTTAAGTTAGCAACTTGACTCTGCCAAACCGATAAATTCGAACTTTTAATTTTTTTAACTTTTTTACATTTATAAAAGAGCTTAATTTTTTTTCAAAACAAAACAGCAAACTTAGAGCTTTCCTGTGGTATCAAAAAAAATCGAACACAGCTTATTTAAGCAAAGTTGTAACCAAAAACATAAAATGCTAAAAAAACAAAAAAAATTGAATTTAAAATGTTTTTTAAAACGAATTTGTCTCTATACGAAGATCTCGATTTGGTCTTTTGACGTGTTTGACACGCCGTGGGAAGAGAAGTGTCCCCCGCCAATTCAAATTTCGCGTGTGCCGCTGCGCGCAAAAACTATGGTCTTTTAATAATAATTATCCGCATGATTTTTAGTTTTTAAAGGGAGGTACACATCGAGATGCGAATATTTTGAACTATCAAGTTCGATTCACAGTGGGTGCACACCTTATATACCGCATATCCCACTGTGGGATTATTTTTAAATTCCCGAAAAATCTTGAAATTGTCATGGCTTGTTTACGTTGTGAGAGTTAGAGTTCGGGTAAGAGGTGTTCATGTACTCAAAACCCGAACTCTAACTCTAACTCGATGTTGTTCACGTACATCGAGTTAGAGTTAGAGGTCGAGGTTGAAAATTTCATGTATATAGCTTAGATAGCTCACAATCTCACCCAAAGCCGTCTGAAGCCACTAAAAGTTAGTTAGTTTTTGGGCGATTTGCTACAAGGGAATCCAAGTTATATGCACCAACACCTTGAAATTTAACTTCGAACTCTAACTCGAGGTACATGAACACCCTCGAGTTAGAGTTCGAGTTAGAGTTGGGATCGGAGGTGTTCACGTAACCAAAATCCCGAACTCTAACAACGTGAACAAGCCATCAATTAAAAATAATCCTAACTCTGAAATCCTAGTCAAAAAAACGAGGGGTGTGGGTTTATTAGAGAGAATACAGTATCTCCTTTAATTTACAAGATTGGTGTCAAAATGATTCTCTGGCTCTTGGCTATTTCACGAAATCACAGCATGTTTTCACAACATCTGGAGCTGATTTGTAGGCTAAGACCTGCTAAATTTGATTAAATATCGATTGTTTTGGTAGTTTTTCTTTGACTGACCTTATCAATATTTTCCGGCTTTTCTCTACAAGTTAAACGTTTCATATACCAAAACGTAGCTAAGATTCTTGGCTTTCGTTTGAGCCATCTTATAAAAAAGTAGTATTTATTTGCAGCTAGAACTTAAGAAACATTCAACAATGTCCAAATCTATGCCATTCCACCCAGGGCTGTCCTGGAACCTTTTGGTATCATTTTGGAACTGACATTTTCCTTGCGATTTCAATTTACATGGTTATTTACGACCTTATACTCAAAATGACGCTCTGCTTTCCGAAGTCATTTTCAGTATATGGTTGTGAAAAATCATGTGAATTAAAATTGCAAAACAACGCCAGTTCCAAAATAATACCGAAATCCTACCCCTCAAAAATACTCATTTCATCCGTGGTCAAACCTTCACTAGCTACCCACTTTTTTGAAGTGGTTTTGACGTTGAAAATTTTCTATCTGATTATCCATGAAATTCTGACTCTAGAAAGTTAGTAAACGCGTTAAAAAAACAAAAAATTGGTAGAGGTTCAGGCGATATAAAACTAAGTACGCATCCATTTTGGCTGGTTTCCTTTCATTTTGGTGGTCATTTGCATGAAATCGCAAAATTAGGACATTTGCTGACAGCGAAGCAGTGCTAGAAATGATTTCAATCGATCGCTCAATAGTTTTGGCTAGAGATGGCGAATGGGGGGCGGGCGGGATAACGGGACGGGATTTTCGGCGAAAATAAAAACGGGAACGGGAACGGGATTTCGAGTTTAAAAAAACGGGATCCCGGCGGGATCCCGCCCGAAAAACGGGATTTTTCTTTTATCGTTAATTTCACAGTAAAAGTGGCCCCAGCGCTTCAAAAGGATGTTTTTTATTGAAATTTTCTCACATACATCGATGCAAAATAATTTCAATAACAATAATTCAACTGCGTTAAGACTCTGTTCAAAAAGATTAAAATTTCTGCCTCGCTGATTTTAAGATTACTCCGGTTCTACTGGAGTTGCCGGTGCCGAAGACATTTTGATTCCCCCTGTCATTTTTTTCATGAAAACAGCTTGGTCACCCCTGTTGCTAAAAAATAATAAATATTTTTTCTATTTTGAAATTTTTTGTTTTCTCGAAATGGTTTGTTTTCCAGAAAGTTTCAAAACTCTGGTTGGATTATATTTTAGGGGAGGGGGAGGTGCGGTCATAGGGGTAATTACTCCCCTTGACAGAAAAAATAGGCAAAATTAGGCAAATTACCCACCCCCCCTCCCCCTGCCCCTCCCTCGATAAAGTTGAAGTTGCGGCACTGCATAGAAAGAAAAAAGTTATGGTTATTTAACGCTAAAATTTTAGTGAATTTTGAGTAGCGGTTTCAAAAATGTCCAATTAGGTGCCATCCTACCTTCCGACATACTATTTTGTGGCTGGGTCAAACCTTCGCAAGCTACCCAATTGTCTGATTCAATTTTGGTGTGATAACTTTTCTATCTGATTCTGACTGAAAAAAATTGCCATCACATTTTGAGCAGTAAACAAAATGTGTAGTGGTTGACGCGATATAGAACTAAGTACTTATCAATTTGGGTGATTTCCTTTACTTTGATGGTCATTCGCATTCAATTGCCAAATTCAAGCCATTTGCTAACAGTAAAACAGTGCTGCAAATGGTTGCAATCCATTGCTCAATGATTTTTAGCCTAGAAGCCAGTGAACTTGCTTAAAAGTAGAGTGAAAAAATAAAGGAAGTCACAAACATAGCAAACAAGGAATAATCGAATTCACGAAATTTCTGCAAAAAATGAGAATTCACAAAAAAAATTCTCTCAAAATTGCTTTTTTTAGGACAAAATTTTCCTGAAAATGACTAGCGGGATTAGGCAAAAAACGGGAACGGGACCGGGATTTTCGAAAAAAACGGGCGGGATAACGGGACGGGATTTTGGGCCGAAATCGGGGCGGGCGGGACGGGATCCCGTCCCGTCGCCATCTCTAGTTTTGGCCGTAGAAGTTAGTGAACTTACTAAAATAAGAGTAAAAACATAGGTTATGCACTCACTGGGAGTCGAACCTGAGAGTTAAAAATATTCGCATCTCGATGTGTACTCCCTCCCCCTTTAAATACTGTAATAGTTAGTAAACCCAAAAATATGATAATTATCTACTGGGACGCAACCGACTACCCAACGCAAAATACTCGCCAGCGTAAAATTTCACTAATGGCAAATCCCGCCAACGGTGGATACTCTCAACGTAGAAACTTGCCAGCAAAAAACTCGTCAACAACAAATTCGATTTAACTGCCCCCTTGAGACCAGCCATATGGGGCCATTTAACCGAATTTTTCGTTACCGATTTCTTAGTTGACAAGCTTTGACGTTAGCAAGTTTTTCGTTGGCGAGTTTTGCTGATGGCGAGTTCCCGCGTTGGCGAGATTCACCATCGCAAGATGTCACCTTGGCGAGTCTTTTGGTTGCGTCTCTGTCTGCTTTTTACCGAAACTATATAAGTAGTTTATGTATCCAAAACTCGACAAAAACTTCCTCTTTATTAGGCTATTCTGACTGCTTAAATTTATAACTTTCTTTCGAAACACTAATCAGACTCTTCTACAAAATAGAAATCTTTAGATTTATAAAGAGAAGAGAGAGCAAAGTTAGACAAAACCGATAAACGATAGTAAAATAAGTTATTATCAATTCGAAAAAATGACTATGCCTAAGATATGATTACGCTCACCGCTGCATATACGCCTAACTCTCCATGCAGGAGAAGCAGGAAAAAACGAATAATACGATGAAGATGCTTTATATTTCCAGCCCACTATCATAAAATAACGCCAAAGCTAAATTCAAAAAGGATGTGCTCAGAACTGTCGAAAATAGCTTAACCACCACCGATGAGATTATTCAAGAGAGCTTCGCGTTCAAGCAATGGAAGACATTGTGCATGAATCGGGGTTTCGAAAACGGCCAATTCCTAAAGTAGAATACATAAATAAATTACACATAAAAGCGGATGCTCTCTAACCACTCATTATGTAGTTTGCCTTCCGGAACATCTGCTTCGAACCTAAAACAACGGAGTAATAATGGTCCTCACCAAAGAGCAGATATTTTTCAGTCACCAATAGCACATCCAGAACCACCACAGTCTAGAAAGAGGAGCTTGAGCTCGCTGAGGACGTGGAAGCTCAAAGATCTGATGATATGACCAGAACACGTGACCTGAATAAGTTGACAATAAGACGATTCTTGGTCAGCCCGAAAGTGTTTGAAACTCACTCGTTAACCAATATGCAATTAGGACCTGTAATTGATAATATTATGACACGTTTTGAACGACTAAGCTGTCAAAATTTTACATCCATAGTGTAATGACCCCCAGAGACGACAAGTGCAGCTATGCCCAAAAAAGTTATTGGCGCAGCTATGTATCTGAATCCGCATTCAGATAAAAAAGCTAGTATTAGTTTGAACAAATAAATGTGTTTACCTCAGTATGACCAATCCTCTAGGAGTATATTGGAGTTGAACAAAATACATAATTGTGAGGACAACTGAAAAGTAGGTATACTGGAAGCAAGAAAAAACTAATCTGTAGCCAGGACTATTTAAAATCTACCAGTATGGCCGCTTAACATGAAAAACAAGTGCTTAGTGACTGTAAGATCATGTGTAGTTAAGTACCTGAACATCAAGTCTCCGCACAATATTTGCTCTTGCCCTGATGTTAAGCCAAGAGTGACGACGTAGGTGACCTGTTAAGCCAAGCCATATAGATGATAGTTAGACAAAACTCACAAATCTAAAAAGTACATTAAACTGGGCATTTAATCGAACAAAGAATTCAAAAACCTGGTAGCTATCTCGGTCGCATACATCCCATTGAAGATAGTGGTCCGGTTAATCTAAATTAGAATGAATAAAATTTGCTAAAAAAACTTTTCTGAAGAAAAGCATGAATATGAAAAATAATACCTGAGGCTGACAGACTTCGTCTCTAAAAATATAGACGCCATTTAACGGGTTATAGATAACTAGTCGGTCTTACCTGTTAGAGAAAGACGGCGGCAGGAAAGTAACGCCTAGAATAATTGCTCGAAGGCCATAGAGAATCGCAGCAAGGAGGAATACACGTCTAAAATTCGTAGCACACAATACGAATGACGAAATAAACATCATTCAAAGAAACACCAACCTCAGAATAACCAGTCTTTCTCGATGTAGAAGAACTATAATTTGATAACTGAGAAAAACAAATCTAACAGTGCTCACTAACCCACTATAAAGCCAACGACGGCGCTGAAACATTTATTTAATTAGGCAACTGAATTTCAAATTATAGAACTAATGTTCCTTACTTCACTGTTGACAATACGTCGCCGACGGCCCAAGCCCACCTTTGCTGATCGATCATAAAGAAAACTAAGTCATCGAGAGGCTTTCTAGGCACTGAATTAAAAAAAGCTATGAGTTAGAAATAATTATACACCCAGCACATACCTATGTCATGTATAACTGAGGAAAAGATCGTTTGTTAAAAAGCATAATACTCAAAAGTTAATTTTAACCTGTAAGCAGAAAAAAATTGAGAAAAGCAGAGACCACGAGGCAAAAGAAAGCAACAAATGTTTTGAAGAACTCCATGCGACACCTCTGTATCACATAAATCGGTTGATAATTAGCCTTCAAAAAACAACAATGCTCACGTAGGATGAAGTGGACTTTTCCAAACTGCTGCTGGTTTTATTGACGTCGCCATTGATGCAACTATTTTCTGTCGGCGACTCTATCCGGATAGAAGAGAACTGCATGGAACTATCTTGATTGTCATACGAAGCTTGTATCTCAGATTGTCTCAGCGGCATTTGCGAATCACTGAGAATTTTAAAATTACTAGTGACTACAGTCGACTCTGTCAAAAACATAAAATCTGGAGGTCGTGTCCAGGTGTACATTATACAGGGGTTTCCAGATTTTTCTGACACTTTTAAACGGTCATAACTTTTTTCACAGACCGAATTTTTTATTTCTGTATACGCAGATCGGCTCGGGACACGGTCAATTCACACCTTGTATTAATTCACCGAACGAAACTATTATAAATATCAGATTTAAATGTAAATTTTTTTTAACTGCAGGAATAACTTATCGGCACTGAAAACCGAAAATAACTCACTCTAAAGAGTACGTGGATGACCACGAAATGCCTTAGAAGGTGGAATTGGAACATAGTTTTGTTAATTGGGACCTACCGCATAAATAAACTCTGGTATGCATTAATTTTTCATGCATCCAGAGTTACTTTCGAGTGATTTGTGTCTAAGGTATGCGGGTGTGTGCATCTCAACCCTAATCTACCAAGCCCCCTGCGCCCCTTCGGGGGCGCAGGGAGCTTGTTAAGTTAGAGATGCGCGCACTCACTTACCGTAGACATGATTGCGAGACGTACCCTTGATCATAAAATGCATATAGAACCTCTTTTTGCCTAGCTCCAGTGACCAAAACATGTAGAATAGCTCAAGATCAACCATTTTATCATAATTTAGTATTTTGGGAGGGTTCGGTATAAGTCATTCCACCAAGTAATACAAAATGAATGAAAAATGAATAATGCGTTATTTGTGAAATTGGTGCCCAAATGAGGGTGCCTAAATGAGTACTAACCATGAAAAATGTTTCAGGGAGTGAATTGATCTGGGGAATTGATAGGGAGTGAATTGATACGGGGAGTGAATTGACCAGGGAGTGAACTGACATGTACCCGATCGGCTCGAATTTGATGACAATTTTTGGTCCATATAGTCAAAAACACGATTTTTACTTGATCCCGGGAGGTTATAGTAAAATGTGTACTATTTGTGTTATACTAAATTGAGTGGGGTGGTTATAGTAAAATTGAGTGGGGTGATTATACTCATATGTGGCCGAGTAAAAGCAACCTTGGATTTGGCTAAAGTGCATTATACCGCGTAGCCCAAAACTGGCTTAAAGCGTGTTTTTTTGATGTGTGAGCAATTAAAACATACTTAAAACGTGTTTTAGAGTGCGGAAGGCCATTTTTGGAAAAAAAATTTTTGACCAAAATTTGACTTTTTGCCTTAGGGGACCAAGGTAAACCACCTGGAGAGGTTATTTAAGAATCAAATTCAGAACCATTACAGCTAAAACCAACATTTAACTTTAGCCTGAGTAGGAGCCACGCCTCAAAAGAAGAAGATCTTGAACATAGTTTTCCTTGCAGGGACCTACCGCATAAAAAACTCTGGCATGCACATTGTTTTTATGCATCCAGAGTTTTTTCGAGTGTTTGGTCTCTAAGGTATGTGTGTGTGCGCATCTCAACTCCAAGCCCCCTACGCCCCCGGAGGGGGCGTAGGGGGCTTGGGAGTTAGAGATGCGCGCACTCACTTACCTTGGAGATGAATCCGAGCAACGCTCTCGATCAAAAAATGCGTCTAGATGCTCTTTTTGCCCAGTCTCAGTAAGAAAACGAGGTAAAAAATCCCTCTTCAGGTGGTTTACCTTGGTCCCCAAGGCAAAAAGTCAAATTTTGGTCAAAATTTTTTTCCTCAAAAATGGCCTTCCGCACTCTAAAAACACGTTTTAAGTATGTTTTAATTGCTCACACATCAAAAAAACACGCTTTAAGCCAGTTTTGGGCTACGCGGTATAGTGCACTCCTGCCTTGCATTTGATAATATGCAAGGTAATAAGACATATTATACATTTATTACTTAAATAAATAATATTTCTTATACTAATATTGAGTGGGGTGGTTATAATAATATTGCTCCACAGAAATAAAAATTCAGTCTGTTAAAAAGGTATGACCGTTTAAAGTGTCAGAATAATTTGAATAACCCTGTTGAGGGGGAGGGAGTGCCCTCTTTCTTATTATCAATTTCAATAAAAACTAATTAAAAATGTATGCTCCAACTTTACGTTAATCCGAGTGTACGTTATTGACAGAATCGACTACAGTCAAACCTCGATAATCCGCCACCCGCTAAACCGCCACCCCGCTAAACCGCCACCCTCGATAAACCGCCACCCTCGTTAAGCCCGATTTGGTTGGCCGTCAGAGAAACTCAATAAACTTTACCCCCGCTAAACCGCCACCTCGATAATCCGCCACCCTCGGATCGGTCCCATGGGTGGCGGATTATCGAGGTTTGACTGTATAATCTTTAGTTGCAAAAATTACCTTTGGTCTCTTTTATGTGTGTTACCTCGACCCCCCATGCAAGTCAATATCTCTAAATTCATGGTTTTAATATGTGATCTTATAGGTTCATTAATATAGACAATAAACGGAAGGAACTTATAGGTGCATGTTGATATGAGATTCGAGATACAACAAAACTCACATTGACTTAACAAAAGAAAATGTGATTAATTTCCTGAAGATGGAGCTCAATTTAGCAAGTAAGTTAGATTACTAAATACGAGTTCACGTGAAAAACCACATGTTTACAATTTGAGTATCATTGAATGGGGCAATACCACAACTTTACAACCTTAAACTTCAAAGTAAGATGAAAATGTTGATCAATTCAAAGCCAGGTCGTGCACAAATTATAATTTTTACAGTTTCGAACAAATTCCTTTCAGGACTATCAATATTCGAAGTAATTTCGCAAATTAGGCTTCAAAATTGTTTTTACAAGAATTAATTTTGTATTGAGTATGTTGCTAGCAAAAACGGGCGAACGATTTTGTTGGGCGGCGGTCAATTTGTAGACGGTCAATTCGTCGACAGGTCAAATCGCCGACAGTTCAATTCGTCGACATTTTAGAAGAACCCTCGATTCGAATATCTTACTTCACACAACTCCCAATTTGCATATTTCCGCTCGCACAAGTCCGTACTCTCATATTCTAACTTATTATCCTCCTGTTGTTTTTCAACTTAAGTTTTAGCGTATCAGAAACGATTCAAACATTTTTTACTTACTTTTGATCTAGGTTAATTCAATTAGTTAATTAATTTAATCTCGTATCTATAGGGTGACCAATGGGTAAATCATCCGGTATTTACCGTGAGGCGATATCCAGGTGAAGGTACCGAGCTGACTTTGGCTTTAGCATTTTTTCTAGTTACCAATGGTATGGTTCATATTAGGATTAGGTAAACAGGCCATTTTTTTAAATCGGGTTTATATTAAACTACTCAATTGACATGGTGAAACTAAGAATGACGAAAATGTCGACGAATTGACCTGTAGACAAATTAACCGTCGTCGATTATATGAGCCTATGATCCGTACCATGACTATGAGCTTTTTTTTTGTTGCAGTAAAAGGCCTTTTTGTGGTAAATTTACTTGATTGATAAGATTAATTTATCGAGCCAGTGAGATGTACAACCTTTATTCGAAACAGTTACCATATTGGTCTTCATTTGCGTGTGTTGCGTTAGTTAGATAACAGGTAGACTCTGAAAATTGCATTTAAGATACGTTGATTCACTGGGCACAGAATGATCATTCCAGTCCGTTGCTTCACTTGCGGCAAGGTTGGTAATTTTTGGTGTATCAAGTATAACTTGTCTTTTTTAGGTTATCGGGAACAAGTGGGACGCTTACCTCGGCTTATTGCAGAGTGATTACACTGAAGGAGATGCTCTGGATGCAGTAATATTTCATCCTTTTCACTGTTGTAAAACTTTCCATTTATTTAGCTCGGTTTGAAGCGTTATTGCTGCAGAAGGATGTTACTCAGCCATGTTGATCTGATCGAAAAACTACTGGTAATTTTAACATTCTTTTTGTAAGTGTAACAGTTTGATTTTATTTTAGAACTATCATCCGCTTGAGAAGTAAAGTTTGCAGAAAAATCTCATATACCCATACATTGTTGATTTGTCAGTTTTTGAATAAAATTTTGCGGTCAGTAAGGGCTTGTTGCAAACCTTCTATTCCGTGTATTTTGCTCTCTTTTTTTCTCAGATTTTCAGTACTGTCTCAGCCTTCGAAAATCCTTGTTGCTAAAAGCCGTCATTAGGGAAAATATGGATTTTAAAAAAAACATGCTCACGCGTTCTAAAATAAATGAGTGCGCGCAAATGAGTAGTAACGCAATGAGAGACCAAAGAGAAGTGTCCCGCGCGCATTTGAATTTGTCAAATAGTCATTTGCATCAATAAGTATGGTCCTTTAAGGCATTTTTTAAGGAACCTAGGAAATCGTGACGTTGATGATGCTGATCCAACAAATTGGTCCATCTTTCCTAATCATTGATCTTCTGTTCGTATTTTTTAACTTGATTTCTAACGAAACAAGGCCTAGAATTTGATTTTTATTGAAAAACCCATTTAGAAGGCGTAAGTGATCCTTTTAACGTAATACAGTCAAGGGCCCTAGTCAACTTTAGGTCCCCCCAAAGTTGCCTTGGTCCCCCTGTTGTTGTCTTTTGAAAAATAACTTGGTCCCCCCTGTTGTTTTGAAGGTGATCATGTTCAAGGTGATCATGTTAACCATAAATCCCATGATCACCATGATCACAACATTATTATAACTCTAATGGACAGGGGGGACCAAGGCATTTTTCAAGAAAAAACAACAGGGGGGATCAAGGCAAATTTCGGGGGACCTAAAGTTGACTAGCGCCGACTCAGTGATCCAGGGATTAAATGTAATACAGTCAAGCCTCGATATAAGCCACCCCTTGAGACCGGCCAACAGGTGACGTTTTATCGAAATGGCGTCATCGAGGGTTCATTTGACTGAATTTTTGTCAAAGCTGACCAAATTGGTCCATTTTTGTGTGGCGTT
This sequence comes from Ditylenchus dipsaci, assembly GCA_004194705.1. Classification (NCBI taxonomy): domain Eukaryota; kingdom Metazoa; phylum Nematoda; class Chromadorea; order Rhabditida; family Anguinidae; genus Ditylenchus; species Ditylenchus dipsaci. Next base: position 286,111 of record SADC01001177.1, read on the forward strand.
GTATCGAGGTGTATCGAGGGTTGACTGCACTGAACTACAGTATAGCCTTTTTATAAGAACCCAGGAGGTCTTAACCCCTTTTCCCCCACGGGTATGAAAATTAACCTAAAAATTTCAAAATTTTTTTCTTTGGAAACATCATATACAGGGGTAAAATTACCGGTTTTATTATAAAAATGTTGTCAAAAATAGCGTTTGATAATGAAAAATATGAGATTTTGCTATTTGCGTTAGTTTTTCACGTGGAATTCTTTGAAGCAAGGTACAGGATGCAGGCCTACATTACATTTTTCGCATTTCTTGTTAGTTCTCCCATCACAAACCCCGCAGTGAAGAGATAAGTCGGCGCTACTGTAATATACCCCCCCCCCCAAAAGCGCTACTGTAATATACCCCCCCCCAAATCGACCTATTGTCATATAACCCCCCCCCCCCCAAAAACCGACTTTTTTAGGGATGGTCAAAAACCTTTTTCACACAATAATTTCGCCATAAAAGGACCAAAAAAGCAATTTTAATGGGATTGCGGGCTGTATTGGGAGGGGAAGGGAATAATACAGGGGCCACTTCTCGAGATGGTTGGATCCTTAGAGTATTAATTCTCTAAGCGTCTAAGGGTGCTTTCAAACCAGGAACTTGTGGTGCAGGCATAAGTATAAGTACTTTTCATGGACCAAGCCGATCAGCGGGGTGGACCTCGCGGGTTTACTCATAGGCCTAGCACTTTTTGAGTGCTTGGCTGAATTTTTGGATGCTGGGCCTCCGGCCCGGCCTTTTAGAACGAGGGGGAATGTTCTTCGGCGAAAAAATAAAGATGTTGAACATAGTTTTGAATACTGGGGCCTACCGCATAAATAACTCTGGTATGCATGTTTTTTCATGCATCCAGAGTCGCTTTCGAGTGATTTGTGTCTAAGGTATGTGGGTGTGTGCATCTCAACCCTAATCTACCAAGCCCCTGCGCCCCCTTCGGGGCGCAGGGGGCTTGAGAGTTAGAGATGCGCGCATGCACTTACCTTAGACATGATTCCGATAAGTACACTTGATCATAAAATGCATATAGAGTCTATTTTTGCCACGGCCCGAGTTGAAAAACATGGTAAAGCAGCTAAAAAAAAGTGGCCCCTGTATTATTTCCTTCCCCTTCCAATACAGCCCATAGTCCCTTTTAAATTGCTTTTCTGGTCCTATTATGGCAAAATTATTGTATGAAAATGGTTTTTGGACACTCCTAAAAAAGTCGATTTTGGGGGGGGGGTATATGACAGTAGCGTCGATAAGTCTGTTGTGGCAATCCAATGATTGTACCCGTCAAGCCGCACACTCTCATTTACTCACTTAGAAGTTAGTTGTCTATCTTGGGATGATCTTCGGCCGGGTCCTGTGGGTGGACTTTCATACGTTTGCATATAGGAGGTGGCAACGTAGCGGCGAAACTGGAGGTAGTCCCACTTAGGGTGGACTTTTCTATACAACTGCCAGGCGTTGTGCTACTCCAAAGCAGAAGCACGACCACCACCACTTCTTAGAGCCGATGTAAACCCTATAGTTATTGATATTTTGGTCCATTCTGTCCACACCACCCATGTGCTTGTTGTAGCAGGCTACAGTGTTTGGCTGCTCGATCTGGATCCTTTTCTTTTCATTGGCCGACTAACGGCTTACGGAATGCATTGGATCCAGGTCGTCGATGGTTGTCAACATGATAACTGGCCGGTTGTCGTTCCACGCAAACACAAGGACCCCAAATCCACTAAAGTAATGAAATAAAAATTATTATGGCAGTATTACCAGAAGACTCATCCATCTGATACTCGCAGTACCCTCTTGGCTGGTTTGCCACGTCACTCAATGGACATTTTTCAGTGCGAGATGCATTCACAGTTCCAGTTTATCCAATCCCAGTCTTTTTAGTTCATACGCCAACTTGATGGAGGAGGAGAATCTCATCCATATTAGGCGAATTTACTTTAGTAAAAATAATATATTTGTCGACAAAGTGTTGTACAAAATCAAATGACAAAGTGGAAGTGACTTCCTTCCTTCTTTCTTCAAAATAGCCAGCTGTATTTCAAAAGAACTATATAAACTAAGAGAAAAAAGAAGCATAAACATATGCTAATAGGATGACTCATAACTCTTCTTTCTACTGATAAAACACTATTTTTGATATCATTTTTACAACAAAACCAATAATTTACCTGGGAAACGGTAAATTCGCCTACAGTAAATTCGCCTACAGTAAATTCGCCTACGGTAAATTCGCCTACAGGTAAATTCGCCTACAGGTAAATTCGCCTACAGGTAAATTCGCCTACAACTCTTAAATTTTTCTGACTTGTAGTTCATAATATTATAATTACCATACTAATATAAACAGGAACGTTTTCCGGAAAGGATTTCTAAGGACCGAAGCAATTATTTGTCGAAACAAAGCCTCCTCTCGGGTCTTACGAATCCTACCAAAATTACTTTAGTCACATCTCTCAACTATTAAGTTTTATTCTCATCATATAACATTCAACAAAACAGAGTTAACAATCATCAAAATTATTTTCAACAACATCGAAGTGTTTTTCTTTCTCTTGGTAGCGAATCATGAACGTTTCGACCATAGGATTCGGTGGAGCGTTAGCCTAAAATATTTTTTTTTGCTAACAAATGCAAAATTTCAATGCTAACATACACAATGATAAGCAAATCTTGTGCCACCACCTGCTTGCTTGATTTTCTTGGGTTTTTCCTGCACAAAAAAAAAAACCAATGCAAACAAGGGAAATTAATTCATACCTCAGCAAGGTCCATTGAAAAATTGACGTAACGAGGAGTAATAGCCGGCTGGTAAAGGACAAAATTGACGGAATAGAGTTTAGCTGCCAAAAGAAGTTGCTGTGATGACCCCAAACTGATGGCTTCTTATAGTGCTCCACATACTCGTCCACGGTCGCAGCATCCCCTTCAATATCTTGGAAGAAGCGAGCCCATGCATATCTTGATTGAGTAGCAGAAATTGCATTAATTCGCTTCTCACTAGACCCCAAGTGTTTTGAGTAGCGTATATCAGCAAGGAAATTGATCTTAACAAATAGCTTAAAATCTTTTTTAAATGGGGAATAACAAACCGGTAGAAGCAGTTACCATATTTTACCGCGGCATTTTGACCCTTTGTCTCCATCAGCACCTGCTTCTTTCAAGACACAGCACCAGTAAGTTCGCTCGCCTCTTACATTCACTTTCCAGTAGAGATGGCCATGCTTGTCTTTCAGCATTTCCTTGTTCTTCTCCGACTTTAGCAGCTCGTATTCAGCCATTGATCTAAGAAAAATAAGTAATGATCTAGGCGCGCAATTTATGTGCCAGGCGCATAATTGGTGTTACATAAAGTAAAAAGCGATTTGCGAAAAAATAAGAACTATAAAACGTAAAAACCAAGTGGACGACCACTTGGTTTGGTTGGTGCATGGATTATCCAAGAGAATCGAGATTGGATTATAGAAAAACATTTTAAATGATAGGAATTCTTCACAAGACAAAAAATTTAAGAGTTGTAGGCGAATTTACCTGTAGGCGAATTTACCTGTAGGCGAATTTACCTGTAGGCGAATTTACCGTAGGCGAATTTACCGTAGGCGAATTTACTGTAGGCGAATTTACCTAGAGCCATTTTACCTATACTTGGGCGTTCTTGTTTATTTGGGATTGGGATTTTCGAAATTATTTTAAATTTTGGGATTTTGGATTGGGATTTCCAAAATTCTAGGAATCCCAGTTGGATTTGGATTTTTTCGAATTCAAACAGTTTATCTATCCAACGATTTTAATCAATTTCAAACAACAAAAAAACAATCAATACGAGAAGTTAACATACTCGAAGCTTTGTTCAAAAATATTAGCTTTTCTGCGATGTTCGGATCGAGCTGACCCCTTTTGTTGTTGTTTCAAAAAAACACACAAAGGTCATGTGAAATAAAAAAAGTTTAATTTTGGAGACTAAATAAATTTATTTGGGGATTTTTGGGGATTTTGGGATAATTTTGGGATTTTCGAAATGTGAACCGGTGGGATTTTGGATTTCGAACTATGAAACTTTGTAATTTTGGATTGGGATTTCCAAAATTTCTGGGATTCCAATCCCGGGAATCCCATGGGATTCCAATCCTACGCCCAAGTATAATTTTACGCCTATATACAACGTTCCCAAGAAAAATAAAAATTCAAATTTTTTTGAAAATTAATTCGGGCAAAAATGGGTTAGTAGGTTACCTTACGGTCTGTCACAGTTCACACTTTCAGGAGCCATGCTTTTAAGAGTACGAGGAGCTGTGTACGGAGTTTCTTCCACTGGGGGAGCTTATTGAGGTGTTTACGTGTCGAAGTTTTCATTTTCAGAAAGAGACATTTACCTTCAACATTAGCCAAAAATCAGATTTATTCACCTTCAACATCAACATTCACATTTACCTTCAACATTAGCCAAAAATCAGTTTTGCATGTTAATTTTTTCTTAAAGTCGGGCATTTGTTATACTCAAAAATTACATTGTTTTATTAAAGGAGGGGTGAAAGCTGTTGAGAAGCTAGTCTCGACACGAGATGAAAATCTAAGTTACAAGCCGAACAGGCGCCTATACAGGCGCCATCATCAGCATGCACCCATTCGCAATTAATTTTTTGGCGCGTTATCAAACATTTTCCATAAAGAATGGGTGGTATTTAATTTTTCTGCCAAAAATTTGAATTATGATGCCAAAATCTTTAATTCTGCTGCCAAAATCTTTAATTTTGCTGCCAAATCCATTTTTCTGCCAAAAATTTGAATTTTGCTGCCAAAAATTTGTAATTTGCTGCCGAAATTTCTCGACCTATTTCCACAGCCTGATCTTAGTTCCATGTCCATCATTTATGATTTTACTTGAGATAGTTGCACCAAATGCTATATTTTTAAACTACTGTGTGAATTTAAATTCTACCTACGAATAAATTGTAAAGACGAGTTTTCTTTCTGATTTTATTAGAGATAATGACAATGCAAGAGACGTTCGTAACGACAACAACAAATCACTGCATATCTTAACAAATGCATAAAATCAAACACCGAAAATTCACTAAGATTGTGACGGTCGGAGCTGCGCAGGCATTGTTTCTGACAAATTCGAGATTCCAATGAGCAGACAATGCAATGCTAGCTAAAGAAAATTTTCGCTTGAAAAATCACTCATCATTTCACGATCTGACATACCTTGGCGGAATTCTTATGGAAAAGCAGCCGATTGAAGGAAATCGATCTCAGCTAAAAATTTCATTCTCAGTCACTTGGGCACTTTAAATTCTTTCTTTTTACTTCAGCTTTGATTGCTAGCAAAAACTGCTTGTAGCACCATTTTGTCTCAATTAATAGTGCAAGGGAAATTAGACGAAAGACTTTATTGGCATGGTCGGGCGACGAATTCTTAGCACAGCAGGACAACTAAAAATTTTCTTCCTTTGTAGCTGCATTGATAGGTTTCGACAGTGTGCTTATATCCAACGATAGGCAACGATAGGCACTAGCCCCAACATATTTCAATAAATACTGAGTAACACAGATACCAAAAAACTTACAGTCTCCATTCATTGCTTGACCAAGGATTGTCAAAGAGCTTTTTCCAATCTTCCAACTCGTCATCTGCATCTGAACCTTCAAAGTTTTGGATCACGGCGTAGATAATTTCCGCAGTACGCTTTTTCGGATAAATGACTTGTTCGATATGCATCTGAAACAGATAATAAAATGATTAAGAGGTGAACGAAGATGGAAAAAATACAGATCGGCGACTAAAAACTGAACAGGGATAAATTGGCAGCAAATTTCAAATTTTTGGCAGCAAAATTCAAATTTTTGGCAGCAAAACTCAGATTTTTGGCAGCGAAATTCAAATTTTTGGCAGCAGATTTGATTTGGCAGCAAAATTAAAGATTTTGGCAGCATAATTCAAATTTTTGGCAGCAGATTTAAATATTAGCCATAAAGAATGGTTTGACAACCGCCCGAAATTCGCCTTATTAAATCGGCTTTACATAGCTTTGACAATTAGATAATTCAAAAAGCGCCTATTTGAATAATCAGATACTTCAAAAAGATGATATTACGCCAATTAAGATAGTTCGCCAATCGCTTTTTTCGTTAATAATACGTTTTAACAATCGGATGATTCATATTCAGTATATTTAGCTAATTTCATTTCACCATAGCACATATTTCGACAATACAGTGCGCAGACGTTGGGGAACACAGAAAACTATGTGGCAAAGTTAGTGATTGTCGAAGTAGTTTTCGGTAAATCATCCGATTGTCAAAACGTATTATGAACGAAATAAGCGATTGGCGAACTATCTTAATTGGCGTAATATAATCTTTTTGAAGTATCTGATTATTCAAATAGGCGCTTTTTGAATTATCTAATTGTCAAAGCTATGTAAAGCCATTAAATCAATCTTTTAATTCTTTACCCACGATTTCGCTAACCGTTCAGGCTGAATTTTATAAGCTACTACTACGGAAAAAATTGCGTCGATTTAAAAAAAATTAGCCGAAATAATTGATCCGAAGTGGGTTAAAAAGCGTGACGAACAATTTTCGGGGTCTCAGGTTCGAAGATCGCTTGAGCATACCTGGTTTTTCCCACTTTTCTGACAAAACTCAAAACTTTAAGCATCACATGTCACTTCTGATGTGTTTTCTTAACTGTACGACCCAGATTACCCATAGAACAGTTAAGAATAAAAAGATTTGTAAATGGAAGTGGGTTAAAAAGTGTTATGAACATTTGTTAGCGTTACATTCCTACAAAAATACTATACGTAGATGTGTTTTTTAAATCTGGTTTTACAGAAATATTTTGTCGACAATCCGGTGCTGTAATCTCAGAAAAACTTGTGCAGAATTAAAAGTTGGATCAGCATCGTCAATGTCAGAATTGCCAAACTTCTTCAAAAAATGCTCTAAAAAGTGAATAGAAAGGGAAGAAAAACCATCGAAAACAGTTGATCGGTCTTCTATTCAATTTCAATATTTAAAGGACCATACTTGTTGATGCAAATGAAAATTTGGCAAATTCAAATGCGCGCTGGACACTTCTATTTCGTCTTGCACTTTACTCTTTGGAGTCTTACCGAGCGACTCCAAAGAGTAAAATGAGAGGTTCGTACTCATTTGCGCGCAACTCATGAGTGCCTGCCTCCCTTTGACATATAATATGATGAAAAACAACTGGTGGACTATAATAATTATCTGGTTGCTTGATTGAGAATAATAATGATTTATTGAGATGAGAAAGATTAAGAATAAAGAACCTTAGAAATTCTGGTAAGTAGGAAGTATGACCGTCGCGGTCTTCTTGAGTTTACATTCTTATTGACCTGGATTTAAAAAAGTTGAAGATGAATTTTTTTCCCACAAATAACAGACTTTTATTTTAAAAACAAAACAACTCAATAACCCTAACAGAAAATAACATCAATTTAGAGATCTTCTTCGTCCTCATGGACCTCCTCTTCTTTCTACCGCATAAATGGAAGCTTGACTAAGTGATGTTGTATGGCTCTCAAGAAATTCATTCGTTGATCCCACTGATAATTGCACACCAAAAAATTAAAGGAGATGAAAAAAGGATATGCACACAGTGGTAGTCGAAACTGTGACCTGGTAGTCGAACCTGTGACCTGAGGCGATGCGTATATGAAGTGAACCTGAGATAGACAATCGCCACACAAGGCTACTATACCACTGAGCTACCTTGGCCACTTAAATGAAATTCCTTTTTTAAATTTGATATAATAGCAGGGCTCCGAATGAAAAATTTCAAAAAGGACGTTTGGGTAAAAAAAGGACATGTTGACTATTTTTGAATTAAAAGGGTCATTTTATCCAGTGCTTGTTGCCATTTCGAAGCGAAAAAAAAAAGATTTTGACTAAATTTTCAAAAATAAAAAAAGATTTGGGGTGCCAAAAAAAAGGACAAATCTTTTTAAAAAGGACGATTCGGAGCCCTGTATATTAGCAATACATAATTCGAAAAGTTTTTTAAAGAAAAAAAAGTGTCCCGCGCGCTTTTAAATTTGCCAAATTCTCATTTTCATCAACAAGTATGGTCCTTAAAAATTCAAAAACGTAATCACTTTACAATTTTCGCGCCAAAAAAAATCAAATTTTCTCTGAAATTTTGACGGAAGACAATTAAAAATTGCCCCATTTGCCGGAAAAGTTGCCCCATTTTCCAGAAAAGTTGCCCCATTTGCCACAAAAGTTGCCCCATTGGCCGGGTTTTCAAATTCACGATCTCTTATACTGTCATTACATTGTTTTACATACTAGTAGCTCTCAAAGCTTTACAGCACCACTCAAAACAACAACTGACTTTATTCAACAACAATTGACAACACTTCAAAGACAACAAATTCAATAACATGAATCAGTCAATAACCAGGGCGCTTCCCTCTCTTGCCCTGCGCTTTCTTCCTCGCTTCCTCTTCTCTCCTAGCGGCACATCGGTAATTTCTTCTGGATACTCCTGCAGTCCATCTCTGCACATCATCATCAGCGAATGTTTGCAGAAGAAACGATCTTTCATCCCTTTCATGTAGCATGCTGTCTACTTTTTGAAAGAACGACGGGACGGAAACTCGAGCTCGAAACGTGTAATTCTCTTTCTTATCCCTGTTGCAGTTATAAGCCTTGTTCACCTACTTGTGATGGTCGCACCGATACCGAGAGACGCTTTCTTTGTCATTATCGCGATTGTCTTGACTGAAACTGATGGTCATATTTGATGACATGACAGAAAAACACCCAAATAAAACTTACATTCTCCAGCTCGACCACCATGCATCATTCTGCTCACACCACAGCTTGAAATCCTTCTCATCATCGCAGCACTTTTTTGGTTTCCAATCGCGCGTCATATTTCGTTTCCTAAAGACAGCAAAAAGTATGTGCAAAAATATGTGACGATGCAACAATGAGGTAAAACGACGCAACAACAACCAAAAACGAACAACGCCAACGTAAACAAGATGGCAAAACAACATGAAATGTCCAAATGGGGCAACTTTCATGGTAAATGGGGCAACTTTTCTGCTTTTTGAATGGAAATTCGAAAATGGGGCAACTTTTCTGGAAAATGGGGCAACTTTTCCGGCAAATGGGGCAATTTTTATTATATTTCCAATTTTGACTCATACTCCTCAACTCATACTCCTAGGATAATGAGGAAAACAGAAATTAGTTCACTCAGGACATAATTTCTTCAGAAAAGGCTCCACCAATGAATAAAGCATGCATTTGAAGTAAAAATAAAAATTTTAACCATGTACGGTCTTAAATGAAGACGAGTTAAAATGAGGACGAGGTGAAATTGAGACGAGTTGGGTTCGATACGAGTTGGGATTTATACGAGTTGGGACATGCGAGTTGGGATCGATACGAGTTGGGATTTATACGAGTTGGGACATGCGAGTTGGGATTGATACGAGTTGGAACATGCGAGTCGGGATTGATACGAGTTGGGTTTTTACCACTTTGTGCCACTGTTTCTATCGATTTTGATGCCAAATGATGGTTATTATTACTGCACACCGATTAAGATGTTTGCTTGGTGCCTTCGATATTGTTTTTGTTTTTTTTCCTACTGTTGTTTTACCGTTATTCATCTTTTAGCTATGGCCAACGAATATCGCACGCTTTTGCAAAACTGCTACTTTACCCATTTTAACCATCCAATCTGTGTTATGTACTTTTAGGTATGTTGGTATCCACGTGGATGACCTAAAAATCTTAGCTGAAATTCAAAACAAAGAATTTTTTTCGATTAAAAAACAAAACTCAAAATGTGGTCAGGTTGATATACACCTGGATGGGCTGCAAAATACACAACAGTTAAATCCAAAAATAAATTATCATATCATACGTAAAATCTTGTGGAGAATATGGTTTAATAAGACTAAAATATTGATTGCACCAAATCCAACGCTGACTTGTCAAGTAGGTGCCCGTTGGTAAATGGATATCCACGTATGCCAGGAGATACCTACATACCTATGCCCGTATGGTATGTAGGTATAGCACACCGTTCTCACCACATTACATAGCTAGAGAAGGTAAGCTGTTATTGTCCAAAATGACATAGATAACGGTTTCTAAAAATATATACATGAGTGAGCATAGAGGCGAAGATAGGCCTATGACAGGGTTTTCCAAAAATAGTGTGCAAACACAGAAGGTTTTGTAAACAAAATTTTTTAAACTCATTTGTCAGAAAAAATCAATTCCCAAGCTAATTTCTCTAAAAAAATCGAATTCCCAAACTTGATTTTAGAGACTGAAAATTCCGAAAACCAATACAGGGGCTGTACAAGGCTATATTACAGCCTTGTTGGTGTGCTTATCAAGCTAAAACGCTCAGCGCTCGACTTAAAAGTCAATAGAAATAGTCTTGCAAAGTGATTTGGCCCAATTGAACTTGGCCATTAATTTAATTGTCCCAATTTGATTTTGGCCCAAATTGAATTGTTTCAAAGTGATTTGGCGCAAATTGATTCTGGCATAAATAACAAATCAACACATCAAAACAAGTATATTTATTCAAAATGTCCACGATTGGCATCAACACAAGCTTTCAGGCGTTTCGGAAAATTATCCACAATTCTGGCCAAAGTTTCAACATTCATTTCTTTCCAAGCTTTCCTCAATGCTCTCCGGGCGAGGTTTCGCACACACGTTTTCTTCGAGAATAGACCACACGGAGTAATCTAGCGGGTTCAAATCAGCCGAAAGCGGCGGCCATTCACCATCTGATTTTCGCCAGTGAGTGTCCACAGAGATGAAATCAGGACGATTTTCTCAAAGGAAGTCTTGAGTTTCAATCGCCTTGTGAGCTGGCGCATGGTCCTGTTGGAAAGACTTCTTCTTCATCGAAAATTTTGTCGGTCCATAGTAAAGGTGATCTCTTAAGATTTCCATGTGGACGTACCGGTCAATTTTTACTTTCTGACCAACAAACACAAGCGGAGTTTTTCCTCGAGCGGAGATGGTAGCTAAAACCATAACACCTTCAGCTTTCTGGACGCCACTTTAATTATTCTGTATCAGGAGCTTTTTCGGCACAAATCTTATCTTTTTGTGGGTTGAATGACTGGAAAAAATTGAAACAGACAACAACCTCCAACACCAACCTATGCCAAGGAGTCGGCCCATTTCACGTTTTCAGTCCCGCGTTAATGCATTCGAATAATAGCTGCTCGGAATTCTTTCATAGTTGCTTTAAAACAAAGATTTTAATTAATATCTTCAAAATAACGTGTAAAAAGACAAAATCGCTAAATGTTTCTCTACTGCAATTTTTCATCGAATTCACGAATTATCATACAGCCATTGAAGACTACCTTCTTTAATATTATTTTATTCAAATTAAACTAAATTAACGTGCTGGACATGAATTCATTGTGATATCTACAGTTATGGTGGGGCAGGCAAGTTTGTACGAGATGTCATATTGTCAGTGAGATTGCCGTTTAAAAATTGGCTGTCTAAGAAATCAATATTTATAGCACTCTTGTCTAAAGGATTTAGCAATATAAATGTAACCTGGTATGGAATGACTAGCGCACATAGTTTTCGCTCATCCTCACTCATCTTATATCCTCCAGAGCTTTCATGCACAGTTGGTCTAAATGATCCAAAGTCGGCACCTGTTTTCGTTGTGATTTCCTAATATAATTGACATTACAAATTGTCATGGACAAGATAAAATGCAAACCTCGGTCGAGAAAATTTTAGGTATTATGCATTCAGACAGCCTACTGTGTTTCATTTCTGTTCCCTGAACCAAAATTTTCGCAAATTTTTATTGTTATTCAAAAAATTCATGCCTCAATGAGCTGGACTATTTGCCTTCTCTGATCAATCATGGTGCTGCCAGCCTTTTCAGATGAATTAGGTTGAAATTGCCTGCTGAGAAAAGTGTTCGAGTCAGGTGCACAACCTGCAATTAAACTAATTTTCAGACTATTAGATCACTTATCTGATCTACCGAATTCCATGCTGTCAGTATACTTCACTTTGATGTTCTAAAAGTGTTCTTAATTTTTTTCCAACCGAAAAAACACGCCATTACATTTGGGCGAAGAGATCCAAATGCTGACATGTCACTTTGATCATATGCAGCTGCTAAAAAATTTTGGGTATCACTCCTTCCGACAAATGCAACTTGGAATCGCTGTCGTATTTGTGATGGTCCACAACGTTTTCCACGTTCCTTTTATGACCTGAAATCTTTTTGTTTTGAGATCATATTAAAGAATTGGATCGTGAACCTCCAAAACCGGCGAATCCTTTTTGAGATGCGTGGTGTTTACTATTTTCTTCAAATAGTGGAAGCAGCTGAAATTATAAGTATAGCCATGCAGTGAAGTTACTCGAAACCAGTGTTGGTAACTCGTCTTTCGTCCTCGTACTATGAGGAAGAAGTACGAGGCTCAAAAACTACAAGGACGAGTAAGAGGACGAATAGTGCCGGTCCTTTCCGCTTCAATTATGGGTTAAGTAGGTGAAAAGGTGCCCAGAAGGTAACGAATTTTCGGAACACAAATTTCCCGTAACTTTTTTTCTACTAAGGAAACCTTCAATTCTGACACCGGATTCGTGTTCAGGGTGGTCGATTTGATTATAAAGTTGCTTTTGAAATTTCAAAGTCATTCAAATTTTGAATTCCGATGTTTATTGTCTTGAGAGGAAATTGAAATTCGACTGACTTTGGAATTTCAAAAGGAATTAAATAAGCAAACTGACCACGCTTAACACGAATCCGGTGTCATAATTAAAGGTTTCTGTAGTGGAAAAAAGGTTACTGGAAATTCGTGTTGCGTAAATTCGTTACCTTCTGGGCGCCTTTACACCTACTTAACCCACCATTGAAGCGGAAAGGACCGGCACCATTATGTACAGCGTTAAATTCTGAGTCGAACTTGGTAAAAGTGCTTGCTCAGCCTTCGGAGTGTTAAGCAATAGTGGCGCTACTGGAATATACCCTCCCAATAATTTAAGCTTAGGCCCGTAGGCTTAGGTTTAGGCTCAGGGCCAGTGATGTAAAAATGTGAATTTTGGCACCGGCACCGCACCGGCACCAGTGCCGCACCGGGCCTTAAATGCGGCACCGGCACCTAGCTGAACATTTGCACCTGAACATTTGCCTATCACATTCAGTACATTGTTCAAGGAAAAATGTTAATTTTTAACGGGAATGAGTTTTTTGTTTTAAAGAAAGGTTAGCTTATACAGAAATATTAATTTTATTGAAATTAAGCAGCACACGGCGCTTTACGAGCAGTAGTCCAGAACGTTTTTTATGCCCTAATGTATTTATTGTGACACCTGAGAAGAGTCTTTCCATGCTAGCTGACGTGGCAGGGGATGGAAAGATCACGAATGCAATTTGTGATAGCTTCGGGAATAGCTAAATCAACTAACATTTTCAGTTGTTTGTTAAATCAGCTAACTTCCTTATTTTCTTTCCAATAGTCAAAAGCATTGCTTTTAATCAACTTTTTTAAAACTTTTTGAATGCATTGGTTCGTTTATTCATTCAATGTGTCTAAAACCGGTTTTTTTTTTCAGCCTAAAATTTTTCAAAATCTAAAAAGTGACTTCGGGCTTCCACTTATTTGTTCACTAGCAATAAGCTCTGATGGGAACAGTTTTTGGCTATAAAATTCAGACTATAAAGGTTCGGCAAAGCTAAGACTGAATCTACATCAAATTTAAGCATACCATGAAGCGTATAGCTCTGCGACCCTTGTCAACATTAACTTGAAGCGCAGTGAATGCGACTAAAGGATCTAAGACCGCTGCGGTGAGATACAGGCGATCCGAAATACTTGTACTGAGTTCAAACTGAATATTCTAGCGAATATTCTGAATATTCTGGCGAATATTCTGGGGCGACACTTTTCTTGTCGCCGAAAATCTCTTTTTTGTCGCCAAAACACTTTTTTCTTGTCAAAAAAGCATTTCGGCGACAAAAAAGAGATTTTGGCGACATTAAAGGGTTTTGCCCAACAAAAAGTGGCATCTGCACTTCATATTTATACTGAAATTGAAAAAAAAGTTAAATTTTAGTTCAAAACGGACAGCGGTGCCAGCAAAAAAATCGGTACCGGTGCTTTTTCGTTAAAATTTGGCACCAGCACCGATGCCTACAAAAAGTTGGCACCGGCACCGGTGCTTTTACATCACTGCTCAGGGCCTATCCATTACTAGCAAGTGCTTTTGTACAACTTTTTATTTCTGGTGGTTTTAGGTACCCTTCAGAAATTATTGGGGTATATTCCCAGTAGCTTTTTCGGGTGGGGTATATTCCAGTAGCGTCGCAATAGTTTTGATTTTCTTAATTAACCATTTGTTTGAGATTTGTTCTCCCTTAGTTAATTTTATAAATAGTCTCTTTAGGTAATCATCAACGATGAGTTTAGCCACTTTATCGTCATTCTCAAAGAGAGTATCGAATGTTTGGACAGCGGCAATTAAAGTGCCAAGCAAAGCCAGAAATTTGATTTTTGAGCCGCTTTCACAATGTGTCTGGGACTCAGTGCGCGACCCGGCTTCCTTTGGCTGTGAATTTTTTTCATGTTTGAGAAAAAAAATCTGTTTGTACCATTTTGTAGCTAATCAAAATGAGCAATTCACAATCAACATGTGATGGCAAAATTTTGGATAATAACCCAGTCTGACTACCGCCGAGTGTCGGACTTATTGTCAGACTGAGTATTTTTAGGGTGGTATTTAATTCTGCCCCCTAATCTGTGAAAAATGCCCCCTAATTCGAATTGCCCCCTAATTACTGAAAAATGCCCCTAATTTTCTGAAAAATGCCCCCTAATTTTTTTTCTCGTTGTTTTTAGTCAAAACTTCGCGGGAATTCAAATTTTCTAGTCAGAAAATAACTTGGATTGGTCAGAATCCCACCGCGGAATGGCCAGAAGTCCCTGAAAGTTGGTTTTTTGGGTTTACTAAATAGGGGGGGGGGTGTTTTACTTTTTGCGAAAAATCGATTGAGCTGATCAGATTTCGGGTCCGATGGGCTTAATCGCTCAGAATTCCAGGCTTACGGTGGTTTTTAAATTTTTTAGTCTGAACCAACCAAACCAAGTGGTCGTCCACTTGGATCAAAAATTTTTTTACGTTTTTCATGGTCCAAAACCTGTTTTCTAGATCAACTCGGGCATGCTGAAGATGGTTTGACAGTAGTAAAATGCCGTTCTCTCGAGTACTTTTTGAGTTTTGAGGAATAATTGATTTTGGTGAAATCATTTATTTGCCAAAACTCAAAAAATACTCGAGAAAACGCCATTTTACCACTGTCAAACCATCTTCAGCATGCCCGAGTTAATCTAGAAAACAGGTTTTGGACCACGAAAATCTGATCCGCTCAATCGATTTTTCACAAAAAGTATACCCCCCCCTTTAGTAAACCCCAAAAAACCAACTTTCAGGCGCTTCTGGCCATTCCGCGGTGGGATTCTGACCAATCCAAGTTATTTTCTGACTAGAAAATTTGAATTCCCGCAAAATTTTGACTAAAAATGACGAGAAAAAAATTAGGGGCATTTTTCAGAAAATTAGGGGGCATTTTTCAGTAATTAGGGGGCATTTTTCAGTAATTAGGGGGCAATTCAAATTAGGGGGCATTTTTCCCGAAATTAGGGGGCAGAATTAAATATTACCCGTATTTTTAACCGAAATTTTGCAATCAAGTGGTGATTGTTTATACAGTTGAACCTCGCTATAGTGGCACCCCCAAAGTTCGTTCCCGCCTAGGGTCCGACACTTTTTTAACCCAATTTTCGAAATATTTTATCGATTCTGTTATGACAGCCTGGTCGAAAATATCGTAAGGATTCCGATTTCGCCGATCGTTTTTTGAAAACAGGTGCCACTATATCGAGGTTTCACTTTTTTAACCCAAAATTTGTTTTCTTTTCAAAAAACGATCAGCAAAATCGGAATCCTCACGAGATTTTCGACCAGGCTGTCATAACAGAATCGATAAAATATTTCGAAAATTGGGTTAAAAAAAGTGTCGGACCCTAGGCGGGAACGAACTTTTGGGGTGCCACTATAGCGAGGTTCAACTGTAGCGCATATTGAAGCCTTTAAACTTAGCTACAAACGGTACTACAGTCAAACCTCGATATAGTGGCCCCCACCTCAAGTTCGTTCCCACCTAGGGTCCGACACTTTTTTTAACCCCATTTTTGAAATAATTTATCGATTCTGTTTTGACAGTCTGGTCGCAAATATCGTAAGGATTCCGATTTTGCCGATCGTTTTTTAATAACTAAATAGTTTTTGCATTTAAAAAGCAAAACCTCGATATAGTGGCCCTCTAATTTTTTAAAGGGGGCCACTATATCGAGGTTTTGCTTTTTAAATGCAAAAAATATTTAGTTATTAAAAAACGATCGGCAAAATCGGAATCCTTACGATATTTGCGACCAGACTGTCAAAACAGAATCGATAAACTATTTCAAAAATGGGGTTAAAAAAGTGTCGGACCCTAGGTGGGAACGAACTTGAGGTGGGGGCCACTATATCGAGGTTTGACTGTAACAGAATTTTTTTTCTCTATTAAAGGAGGGGTGAAAGCTGTTAAGGAGATAGTCTTGACACAAAAGGATTATCCCAAGTTTTGTGTTTTTTTTAAATGTGGTTTTTGAGTCCTATTTTGTCGACAACTCGGTGTTGCAATCTCAGACAAACTTGTGCAGAATTCAAAGTTGAATTAGCACCATCAATATCAGAATTTCCAAATTCCTCGAAAAAATGCCCTAAAAATCCAAACGCAATAAAAGACTAATCAACCTTTTTCGATGGTTTTTCCCTTTTCCATTTCGATTTTATGGCTCGTTCACGGACTGCGACTTAAACTTAGACTGAGACTTAGAGACTGAGACTAATTTTCTTCATGTGAAAAATATGAAAAGCAGGATTAAATTTTTTCTATTAACTGGTTTAAAGGGTTATTGGATGCTTTCTTTTCGACCAGCCATCTAAGCTGGGCACGCAACCGTATAGAAAAGGTGACCTGAAATTTCTGTTTTCATTTACTGTTTGAGCTGTGTAAAAAGTGGCTGTTAGATTTTTAAAATCCCTCTCAGGCACTTTTTACACAGCTCAAACAGTAAATGAAAACAGAAATTTCAGACCACTTGAAGTTAAGGGGGGGGGGGTTAGTAATTAGAGGGAGGAAATACGGTAGTTTGAAAAATTATCCGAGGATAGACTAAGCTAACTTTTCAAATTCAATATTTAGAGACACTTTTGGTCATATTTTAAGTTTGGTAAAGCCTAAAATACTTTTCAAACTTCCAAAATGTTTCGTATAATCTAGGCTACAAACTTAGTGAATCATCATCACAATCAGCTCAAACCTGTACGATAAATTTCATTTTTAGCCTCACAGGTTCAAAAAATATCCGCAGCTGCGGATATTTTTATGCATTTAGTGCTATGGTTATCGATGAGGGATTTAGATGATTATAATAAAATCTGAAGATAAAAATTGTCTATTTTTGTTTGCAAAAAACTGCTTTTCAAAAAGTGGGCTGAACTCCGAGATATTCCACTTTTAGCCACGGGAGTTGTTACTACTATTGTTACTACGGCCCTATTTGATGCAGTTTTTCGTGCTCTGTCGAATGCTATGTACCGAAAACTGTAAAAAAGCTATTTTGCACATACTTTGGTATGAACGACGTTTTTCAAACAAAAACACGATGCTTTCTGTAAGCCAAAAAATTTCATTAGATTGTCATAAACATACCTGCACGGGCGCCGGTGCCAGGCAAAATTTCACCATTTTCGGGCGCCGGCGCCCGGCGCCCTATTCGTGGTGGCGCCGGCGCCCAGCTCCGAGAAACCACCGCAGTACTGCTTTTTTTTAATATTTTGTTGACATTTTAAAGCTTTTTTAGTATTTTTCTTATATCGTGATAGCAATGAAACAAAAAATATTAAGTTTAACACATATCATAAACCCCGGTGCCGCCTCTTCTGAAGCGCCGGCGCCATCCTGGCGCCGGCGCCAGCGTGAATTTTGAAGAGGCGCCGGGCGCCGATCCGTCGCCCGTCGCCGAATTCAAAGTGACGCGGCGGCGGCGCCCGGGTCGGCGCCGATTTTTTTCGAGCGTGCAGGTATGGTCATAAATAACTTAACGATATGTCATTAGAAAACTCATAATCTGCGCTTTTTTGCACATGAAATCAGATTAATCTGTTGAAGAAATTGGCATGATTTACCCATTTGAAGTTGCATATGCAAAAATCGTGACATTGATGGTTCACAGAGGCAGCTGACCACCATAGAGTGACTTTTTCAGTTTTTTTTCCACCATCGTGTTCAGCATAAAATTCTGCACGAGAATATACCTTTAGGAAGCACGGTCGTTCCCGTGTTAATTGTAGCTTGTGCAATTCACGGTATGATTCACTATAGAGTTAAAGTGGCCCTAAGTGGCCCTTAATATAAAGTAAACTGTAAGCTTTCAACTTTCTCGAAGTCGTTAGTCAAAGTCGAAATTTTTACGATTTTGGGAATTATATCGTGCTGATGACGATTTGGTAAAAAAATTCAAACAGTCACGTCAAAACGGGTCGCACTTGGCTAGGAAACGAACTGAATAGCTGCTTTCATATCAAGAGTGCACTGTGAAATGACAAAAGCTGTTTTGGTAAATGCTGCGATTAGCACTTTTATTTTAACACCCATACGGAACATCATGAAAATATTGTAACAGCCTTAAAAAAGCTGTTTATCAAGTTTCGAAATTTTTTCGGGATTTTCGAAAATGGGCCGGCGGAATTCGGGATTTTAGCTTTTGGGCCGGCGAGATTCGGGATCGGGATTTGGAAAATTTCGGGATTCCCAAACCGGGATTCCCGTGGGATTCCCGTCCCACCCACAAGCCTAGTAAAAATACAAAAGACGAGAAAAAGACGAAGACGAGTACGAACGATTTCAAACAGTTGGTGGGGGACAATTGCGAAGTACGATGCCCGAAAATTTTTGGTATGAAGTACGAAGATGAGAAAATTGAAAACTGAGTTTAACACCAACCGTTTCTGACTTCAATGCACCCTAAAATCAATGTGTTTGTTTAGTTTAGTCAAGGAAAGAGGTTTTTTCTTACTTGTACTAGCTTGGTTTGACCCTCTTCAATTTTAATCTACAATCAAATATAATAATAAAACTTAGAATATTAAAAAGTATCTTCACTTTTGGGTCCCTCTGCTGTCCAAACGGCTGATGACAGGTTGTTAGAGCAGCCAGATGTTCCCAGGGAATGGTGCAAGGCAAAACAATTTCCCTAAAATTTATTCAAATCAATTGTCAGCATATATTCGCGGGCAAAAAACTTACTCTTCTTTTGGCTTCTTGATGTACCTTTTGACGGGTCGTAAGCCATCTTCTTTCAACTCTTGATACAATGACTTCCAGTCTGGAGGCATTTCTACCACTTCGGGCGGGGGACGAGGTGGTGCTATCCATTTCCTCTTAGGTGGTCTTTCTTTCTCTTTTGGCTCTTTCTTGGGTTTGCGCTTCTTCCTTTTCTTCTTTTTCTTCTTCTTTTTAACTTGGTCGGGAGAAGTATTTTCCTTGTCCTCTTCTTCCTGTAATTATTGTTATTATATCCAAAACTCGAAAATGCTATTGTCAATATTCAAACTTATGTTGCTAAAGTTTTCGACAGTTATAATTTCCTTACCTCTTCTTCTTCTTCACCTTCATCTTGTGCTTCATCTGCAGTTTCTTTACCCTCTTGTTCATCCTCCTCCTCGTCTTCATCCTCGTCTTCATCCTCATATTCTTCCTCAGCCTCGTCTTCTTCCTCGTCAATTGCTTCATCTTCCGTCTTTCCCTGCTCCGTTTCTTTTACTTTTTCTCCCTCTTTGTCATCGGTCGCTTTGCCTTTGTTCAAGTCGAACACCAACTCTGCTTCCATGTCTTCATCCTCTTCCTGATCTTCGTCCGTTAATTCCTCGTCTTCATCAACATACTCTTCATCTTTTGCATCAACTTCTTCCTGATTTTTCACCTCTTTCTTAACAGCCGCTTTTTCTACCTCTTTTCTCGCCTCCTCTTTTTTAAGTTCTTCTTTTTTATACTCTTCTTTTTTTACTTCTTTCTCTGGATTTTTAGCTGTACCATCTTTCTTTTTTAGTGCTTCTGGGACTTTTTTGGGTGATACTGCCGGCTTTTTAGCGGCTGCAACAGCTTTCTTAGCTGCAACTGGTGGAACTGTTTTAGCTCCTGGCTTCTTCTCTGAGGGCTTAGCTGCCTTATCATTTTCCTTCTCCTTAACTTTAGCCGGTTTCTGTGACTCCGCTGCTTTTGCTGCTGACTGTTTATCATCTTTTTTGGCAAGAGCTTCTTTTGGTTTTGCAGCTTTGGCTGGAATAGATGGTTTCTCAACTGGAGTTTTTTCTTCAGGTATTGGTGCGGGGCTTGGGTTTTTGAGAAGAGGACGTGGAGGCGCTGGAGGATTGGCCTCACTCAACTTTTTGTTCCAACGCTGTTGTTGAGGAGTGGGTGGAGGAGGTGGAGGTAAGGGCTTGGCATTCGGTTTAGGAGGGGGTTTCACCGCTATTATGGCTTTGCTGTAAAACATCAATTAGGAAATTAACGAAGGAAAATATGGCAACAGAATCCTTAAAGAACCATAGCTGTCGCTGATAACGAGAATTTCAAATGTTTGAATTCGAGCAGGACAGTTCTCTTTCGTTTTTCATTGTACTCTTTTAAGTCATTCGAAGCAATTCAAAAGAGTACAGTGCGAGACGAAAGAGAACTGTCCCGCGCGAATTCAAACATTTGAAATTATCGTTGTCGGCGACAGCTATGGTCCTTTAAGAAAGAGCGCCATCGCTGTCACCCTGTCTGCAGCGTGCTATTCATCTTTATGTCTCACTACAGTCAAACCTCGTTATAGTGCGACCCCCAAAAGTTCGTTCCAGCCTCGGGTCCGACACTTTTTTGAACTCGATTTTCGAAGATTTTTGTAAGTTCTGTTTTTACAGTCTGGTCCCAAATATCGTGAGGATTCTGATTTTGCCGATCGTTTTTCTGAAAACTAAAATTTTTTTTTCTAAAAAAGCAAAACCTCGATATAGTGCGACCCTTTTTCAAAATGTGGTCGCACTATATCGAGGTTTTGCTTTTTTAGAAGAAAAAATTTTAGTTTTCAGAAAAACGATCGGCGAAATCGGAATCCTGACGATATTTGGGACCAGATTGTAAAAACAGAACTTACAAAAATCTTCAAAAATCGAGGTAAAAAAGTGTCGGACCCGAGGCTGGAACGAACTTTTGGGGGTCGCACTATAACGAGGTTTGACTGTATATTTTCTCCAATTGAAGCCCATGGGCTGCTATATTTCAAAACCCGTAAAAATCTTGAAATTGTCAATCCAAAAATTGCCCTAACTCTAAAACCTTAGTTAAAAGTAGGGTAGGGCTTGGCATTCGGTTTAGGAGGGGGTTTCACCGCTATTATGTGTGAGCTTCTATTAGAGGGTGGGCTTCTATAAGAGAAAATACGGTACACAAGGAATCGGACTTGGTTAAATTCAATCAAGAAAGTTAACCCACTTCCTGTATGTTAGGTCGGGCTCAAATCAAATTTTTTTGAGTTCCTGCATTATACAAAAATTACGAAACGCCAACGTACATGGGCACACCCATTTTCGGCTCGCGTTGATGCCTATTTTTTATCACCGTATTTACTCTCACAGCCCCCTAACTTTAAAGGGGAAAGCTATTTAGGTTTGAAAAAGTGGCTTCCATGGCGCAGTGCGTAAGCGCTCGCGTTTTTTGGCCCAAAATGGTGTTTTTTGGTGTTGCAGGTTCAATCCCACGTAGTGGCACACTTTTTTTGGCTTCTTTGGCCAGTTTAAAGGTAATTAGACTTTTTTGACGCCAGATTCGGAATTAGCGACCCAAATCACCTCTAAACTGGCTATACAAGCCGAAAAAAATAGTGTGCCACTACGTGGGATTGAACCTGCAACACCAAAAAAACACTATTTTGGGCCAAAAACGCGATGGTTGTGTTAGAAACCGAGATTTGTCATTTTACTGACCTGAAAAGTTTTTTGACCTATTTTTAAGGTCCGCTACTTAATAAAATAATATATCCCACTGTCCTTCTCCCAAAAGCACCCAAAAACTTGTTTTTTCGGTACTTTAGCAACTGGAACGCATATAAAACATGTTTTTAGTGGCGGCCAACCATTTTTCGAAAGAAAAATTTGACCAAAATTTGACTTTTTCCTTGGGTACCAAGGTAATCTACTTGGAGAGGGTACCTGGATGTCCGACTGTGTTAGAATAATTGACTGTAGTCCAATTGCTAGAGCGTTGATTGCTTGGAGAACAATTGACCGATTTCTTGTCTACCGATCAAATAATATTAATTGATCGGCCAATTGATTTTCAGTCAACTCTAACCCTGATCTGATACCATATTATGTCGGTTTTTTTAAAATCTAATACCGAGCATAGGTCTATTTAGCTAGAGTACAAGCTTGTACGTAAAGTAGCCTACTCTAGCCCAAAAATTATAACTTTTTAACAAATGAGGGCAGAAAAAAATTTAAAAGCGGGCCCATTCAAACAAAATGGGGCACTTTTTAACAAAAGCGGGTAGAAAAAAGCAAAAGCGGGCACTTTAAACTAAAGCCCGCATACTTTAAAGGGGGGAGGGGGTGGTGTAAATCATAATGCTAATATTTTGAACACTCAAGTTCGATTACCAGTGGATGCATAACCTATTTTTTACTCTATATTTCAGTAAGTCTACTGACTTCTAGGGCCAAAAACTATTGAGGAATCGATTGCAATCGTTTCCAGAACTTATTAACCGTCAGCAACTGCGTTAATTTTACGATTGCAAGCAAATGACCATCAAAATAAAGGGAAACCGGCCCAAATGATGCGTACTTAGTTCTATCCGCCTGAACCTTCACCCATTTTGTTTTCGTCTCGACGCGTTTAGTGACTTTCTAGAGTCGGAATTTCATGGAGAAACAGAGAGAATTTTTAGATACCAGAATCACTTTAGAAAAACACGGTAGCTAGCGAAGGTTTGACCAAGGAACAAAAGAGTACCATTTAGGGGCAGGATTTCGGGATTATTCTGGCACTGACGTTTTTTTGCAATTTTAATTCACATGCTCATTTACAACCATATGCTGAAAATGACGGCAGGAAGCAGGGGTACATTTGGGTATAAGGTTATGAATTATAATGTAAATTGAAATTCCATAAAATGTCAGTTCCAAAAATAATACTGAAGAGTTCTGGGACAGCCCTGGGTAGAATCTCAAGGAATTCGGTATTGTTGAATGTCTTTTGGATTTTAATCATGACTCGAGCTTATACTTTCTCTGTATTATAGCTCAAATGAAAGCCTAGATTCTCGGCTAAATTTTAGTATATGAGACGTGTGACTTGTAAAAAAAAATTTAAAAATTTCACTGAAACCAATCAAAGAAAAACCACCAAAAGGATCGATTTTCGGAAATTCAGCCTATTTCAGCCTGGATACACGCTTCAGGTATTGTAAAATCATGCTCTGATGATTTCGTTGGATGGCCAGAGTGTGAGGATCATTTTGGCGCCAAACTTGTAAATTAAAAGATATAAAGAAGGGTGTGCACTCAAGGGAATTTGAACCTGGTAGTCAAAATATTCGCATTATGATTTGCAACCCCCTTTAACGAAAGGGGGAACTTTCCAACATAAGCGGGCAGAAAAAAGCCAAACGCGGGCAAAAAAAGTCTTGTCTAATCGAAATGTGTTTACCATGTATTTTTTCGATGACGTCCAAAAATAATCGCAAGAACACCGCTAAAGCAAACGCGCCGGAAAAATCGGAGAAGAAGGAAGCAAAGGGAGGTATTTCAGTCAAAGTGCGGCATATATTGTTAGTCGCCTTCTACTAGTCAACCTAGATATAATGCAACAATTTCAGGTGCGAGAAGCAGGTAGCTCGTCGAAATTTAAATTCTGGTCAGCCAACCAAATGTTTTAGTCTAAAGCCTTGGAAGCCATGGAACAGCTCAAAGCCGGCGCAAAATTTCATGAAGTGGCAGCTAAATTCAGTGAAGACAAGGCTAGGTTTGTTTCGAGATGTTAATCTTATGCTATTTTTTGCTGCGATGGGCTTTTGATTTAGTGGATACTTAGGCTGGTCTGCAGGGAGTATACTAAATTGAGAGCATACTGTATTTGGTTTGTTTTAGGAATGGAGGAGATCTAGGCTGGATAACGCGCGGAAGCATGATCGGACCTTTTCAAGATGCTGCATTCGTTCTACCAAAGAGTACTGTTGACAAGCCGGTATATTTTTGAGATACTTTGTTAATTTTCTTATGGTTTTCAATTTTCAGATCTATACCGATCCTCCTTTAAAGACAAAGTTTGGATATCACATCATCATGGTTGAAAACAGGAAATGATCCCGAATATGTGTGTGCTTGCTCGTTGTTGTTTGTCAAATAAAGATTTTTCATATGTTTTGTGTGTATTTCCCTTATCTCCGTCTCAGATCTTGGCCAATCATTTGGTGCCAGCCACCCCTCTCTCAGCTTCTCCCTTCTTTTTTAAATTATGTATATCCCCTTGCTGTTTCTTCGAGGTGATCGAGAAAACGCGAAAAACAGATTTGCAAAAAAAAATTTTGCGCTGAGATATAGGTCCTTGAGGGTGCCCGTCTATTAGAGGTTATACGGTATGTTCATATTCACCAAGGTTTTATTTGTCATGGCATTTTTCGTTGCACATCGAGCAGCGAATATATTGTACTCTCAGGTTCGATTTCCACTGGATGCACACCCTATTTTTTAGTTCATTTTTAGGGTGCATAGACGTTTGGCGAATATGAAACTTTTTTCAAATTCGCGAAACGTTTGGCGAATTTGAAACTCAAAAGAGTAAAATATCTCTAAGGGTATATATGGAGATACTTATTTAGACATATTAAGGATATTTGGCCGCTTCGCGGCCAAAGACCAGCACACTCCACATTGCAAGGGATAGGGGTACATACATGTGTTAACCCCTGACCCTTGCAATGTGGAATATGCTAGACTTTGGCCATCACATTCAGCCAAATACTCTTGATATGTCTAAATAAGTATCTCCATGTATACCCTTAGAGATATTTTACTCTTTTGAGTTTCAAATTCGCCAAACGTTTCGCGAATTTGAAAAAAGTTTCATATTCGCCAAACGTCTATACCCCATTTTTAGTAGGTTAACTCACTTCTAGATTCAAAAAGTATCGAGCGATCTATTGCAACCGTTTCCAGCACTGCTTTACTGTCAGCAACTTCCTCAATTTTGTGATTTCATGCATATGACATAATTGCACGCGACCAAAAATCAGCGGTGCCGGCGCGGCAGCGGCGGGCAATAATCGAATTAGTGCGGCGGCGGCGGAAAAGCGGCGCCGGCAGCGGCGGCGGTGTAACAGCGGCGAACTTAATATTTATATCGTCAGCGCGGCAGCGCCGCCGCTATGAGCGGCGCTGGCCCTAGCGGCGGCTGAAAATTTCAACGGATATATAGCTTTTCTGCAGAAAAGTTTTTGAATTTTACTTTCTACTACATATATCACTTTATCTTTGCTTAAATTTGAACGAAAAATGGTTTTTCGAACAAAAACAGATTTCAGTTGGTGTTTTGGTCTGCAACTCAGCCGGGGCAGTTGTTTAAGCGTGCGCTGATGGTGTTGTTGAATAGCCAAGAGCCTGAGCATCATTTTGATACCAAAATTGTACATAAAACATGAAAAATGTTGTTTTATACCCAGGGTAAACAATCATACCCTGGCCAATATGAAGCAAACTATCGATAGTAACGCCGGATTCATGCTCAGCAGGATTGATTTGCTTGAAAAACTGCTCTTATTCTATATTTCAAGCTTAACATCAAATTTAAAATTCCACTCGAAACAACAAATATTTGAATAGCTCCAGGAATTTCGTAATCATGATCTGATGATTTTGTCAGATAGCTAAGAGTGTGAGGATCATTTTGACTACAAACTTCTAAATGAAAGAAGATAAAATGTACCCATGAGTATTTGAACCTGAGAGTTCAAAATATTCCCTCCCCCTTTAAAGGGAGGGTGCAAATCATAATGCGAATATTTTGAACTCTCAGGTTCAAATCCTCCTGGGTGCACACCCTATTTTATTAATCCATTTTTAGTGAGTTAACTCACTTCTACGGCCAAAAAGTATCAAGCAATCGATTGGATCATCTACAGCACTACTATGCTGTAGACAACCACCTTAATTTTGCGATTCCATGCAAATGACTATCAAAATAAAGGAAACCGACGGCAAAGCCATATACTTTGGTTTTCATCGCCTACTCCTCCACCTATTTTATTGACTTCTCATAATGCGATACCAATTTTTCAGAGTTGAAATTCCATGAGAAATCACATGAAAGTGTTTTCACATCCAAACGCTTCGAAAAGTTGCATAGCTTGCGAAGGTTTGACCCACCAAGAAAAGGGTATGCTCGAAAAGTAAGACGGCACATATTCAGACATATTTCAATGTTTTTTAATTTCAGCTCCCACTTAATGGTAACATTTATTTAAATGGCCATTGCCACCTGTTTTGAATTGTCCCCCGCCAGTGCAATTTTTTTTGCCTAATCATTGAACTTCTGTACGGGGTTTTTAGCTTGGTTTCTAACAAAACAAGGCCTACAATTTAATTTTAGGTATAGTTCTGTTAAAACCAAGTTGAAAAATTCGTACGTAAATCCAACGATAAGGAAAAAAATTTGAATTGGCGGGGGACAGCCGTTGTCGGAGACGGCAATGGCCCTTTAAAGGGTGCAGGCCGTTTCGTCGCCACAATTTTCGTCGCCACAATTTTCGTCGCCCATAATTTTCGTCGCCACAATTTTTGTCGCTACAATTTTAGTCGCCCACAATTTTCGTCGCCCACAATTTTCGTCGCCCACACTTTTTGTTGTGAGGATTAATTTGGATACGTTTTTGTCTCGTATGGAATTCTATGTGACTGCATAGAATTCCTTATTTCATCAGTTATTGTTTGGTCGTGTAATTGTCGTGTTGTGCTATAAATCGTTCTCTGTTATTATTGTGTGCTATTAGTTATTGAGAACCACATAAGCGCTTGTTCCATCCCATTAGGTCCCATATATTATACATTCACTAGAAAGTGGGGATGCCGCGATGCGGCATATGAGCTGGCGCCGATAGTGCGTTGGGAACATGCTTTTCGGGTTTTTAGTATTCTTGCATTGAGTAGATCCCAATACTTTGATATCAGCACCCGGAGACATTTAACTGAACACATAGCTTGAGTGACACCACATTTAAACCACTGTTTAGAGAGCCCTTACCAGGCCAGCTTCGCTATCAGACTACTTAATTGCCTAACCACGCGACCTCCTACGTAGCCTACCATCTACCTAGCCTATGTAGCTACCAGTCCACCTATCTACTCTACTGGTCATCTACCCACTCTACCTGGAAACCTACCTACCCTACCTGGTCACCTACTTCACCTATTAGCCCAACTGGCCACCCTGCTGGCCTTCCATACACTCCACGTCGCCACCTACGTACCCTACTCGGCCACCTATGTCCCTTACCCGGCCATCCACTTATCTCACTCGGTCACCTAGGTACCCTACCTGGCCACCTACCTACTCTTCCTGGCCACCTACCTAACCTACCAGGCCAACTACTTACCCTACCAGGCCACTTGCCTATCCTACTAATCCACCTACTTACACTACCAGGCCACCTACATACTCTACCAGGCACCTACTTGCCCTACCAGGTCACCTACTTACACTACCAGGACACCTACATACCCTACCAGGTCACCTACTTACACTACAAGGACACCTACCTACCCTACCAGGTTACCTCCATACTCTACCAGGCCACCTACGTGCCCTACCAGGTCACCTACTTACACTACCAGGCCACTTACCTACCCTACCAGGCCACCTACTCACACTACCAGGACACCTACACACCATACCAGGTCACCTATATACCCTACCAGGCCACCTACATAACCTACCAGGCCACTTACTTACCCTACCAGGCCACATACGAACCCTACCAGGCCACCTACATACCCTACCAGGCCACCTACATAACCTACCAGGCCACTTGCCTATCCTACTAATCCACCTACTTACACTACCATGCCACCTCCATACTCTACCAGGCCACCTACTGGCCCTACCAGGTCACCTGCTTACACTACCAGGCCACTTACCTACCTACCAGAGCACCTACATACCCTATCAGGGGACCTACATACCCTACCAGGCCACCTACGTACCCTACCAGGCACTTACGTACCTTATAAGGCCACTCACCTACCCTACTGAGAATCTACCTACCCCACTTCGCCACCTATGTACCCTATCAGGCCATTTACATACTCTTCCAGGCCACCTACATACCTACCTAGACACTTACATACAATACCAGGCCACTCACTAACCATATACTACACTAACTTATTCTTCCGAGACAAAATAATGATGCATGCTACCACCAGGATTCGAACCTTCAAGCATGCCTTGGTCCCCCAAGGTAATCTAGAAATTCACTAAAAATGCCTTGGTACCCCCTGTGGTTTTGTCAACTTTCAAGAGGCCATAACTTTTTTTTCACTAAACCGATCTTAATTTTTAAGAGTTTTCCAAGAAGGAAACCGACCACGCTGAGTCGAATGGTGTTAACAGATTTGTGATACGATCAGTGGAACCGGCCAAACATTTTTTGTGACCGACGCCGACGACAGACAACAATGGCCATATAGTAATTATGATATACCATTACAACATTTGGCGCAGTCCTCGATTCGTAAATTAAAATGGACCCAGATTTAAAAGTACTTTTGGAACAGAACGCGCAATTGATTCGTTTGCTCACGGAGCGTGATAATGCTGCCGCCCAAAGGGTGGTAATTCAATTTCAGGTGACAAAGAAATGCTACTGTCATCGCTCAACTCTCGCATTCTGGTCTTCCGCTACGCTCCAGATGATGGTCTCACCTTCGACAATTGGTGGTCTCGATACGGCTCAATCATTGAACTTGATGGAAAAGATCTTCCTGACGACGCAAAGGTTAGGTTGTTGATAGGTAAATTAGAGGTTAGTGAGTTTCAAAGATTCTCTGATGCGGTAAAACCCGCTGGCCCTTACGATAAATCACTTCAAGAGTCTACGGCCGTGCTCAAAATTTATTTGTCGAGACTAAGTCTTTGTTCATGAAACGCTATGAGTGTTTTACGTTGAAACAAAAAAGTCGGCGTAGACATCTTAGAATTTGGATCCCAGGTCAACAGTCTTTGTGAATCTGCTAAACCTCCAATCAACGGAGATGCTTTAAAATGCCTTATTTATATTTCTGGACTACACTCAGATTTTCATGAGCTTCGAGTAAAATGTATGCAAAAAGTAGAAGCCGCTGAAAATGAGGGTAGAGATTTAAATTGAATGAAATTGTGGAGGAATGCAAAAAGCAGCTGGCATTAAAACAAAATATCAAGCAGATTCAAAAGCAATTCAATCATTTGTCGACTAATGCCGTGGGTCACCCAAATTCTAAGTTCTCGCCTAGAAACTTCATCAAACCGGCTGGGTTTAAAAACAGATCACGTCTCCCCATGAAAGAGGCTCGAAAGGTCACTAATTATGGAATTTGCTTTAGTTGTGGCGCACGACACAACCATGCGACTTGCCGATTCAAAAATGAGACTTGTAAAAATTGCGGAAGAGTAGGTCATACTGCATTTATTTGTCGTTCGGGTAAGGCACCCGGTCACATTCAGCATCACACGAATGCTATTCAAACGAACAATTCTCCGAGTCCAGGCCAGAACCAAAATACAAATAATCATGAATATATGGACTTTTGCAACATTCATTTGCAAACAGCCGCTACAAACATTTCTGAGCCGTGGTATATTTCTCTGATGATTCAAAACAGACCTATTAAATTCTTTGTGGATTCCGGATCTAGTGCAACATTGATTACCCAAATACTTGGTACAAGATAGGAAAACCAACTCTAGAGTCCTGTCCTGTCTTGGGAAAATCATTTACAGGACATACATTCCAGGCCATAGGGCGCTGTCAAATTTCTGTTAGATTCAACGACGAAATTTCCCAAATTCTATCATGCTTTGTCGTTAGCAACAATTACTTCGATCTTATTGGCCGACCCTGGTTATTAGCACTAGACTTGGTTAGTCGACTGTCCTCAGTTTGCTCTATCCCTTCGCTTCTTTCTCAGATCAATAATATTCTACATCGAAAACTCCTTTGTCTTTTGAGAAAAGCCAGTTAGTGCAACATTTTCCAATCTTTTTCAAGAAAACATTCTCGGTCTCTGTTCAAAGGTCAAGGCGCATCTCTAT
Organism: Ditylenchus dipsaci; assembly: GCA_004194705.1. NCBI lineage: Eukaryota > Metazoa > Nematoda > Chromadorea > Rhabditida > Anguinidae > Ditylenchus > Ditylenchus dipsaci. Next base: position 316,637 of record SADC01001177.1, read on the forward strand.
GTTAAACCTGGCGCGAAACCTAGCTTTATTCCAAAACGTCCTGTCCCTATGGGAGTACAGGCCGATATCGATTCAGAATTAGATAGACTTCAGCAATTAGGGGTGATTCGCCCAGTTGATTTTTCTGAGTGGGCAGCTCCTATTGTGGCAGTCAAGAAAAAGGATGGTAAAACTAGAGTTTGTGCGATTTCTCGACAGGTTTAAATAATGCGCTCGAACTGAACAAACACCCATTGCCGATCCCAGATGAAATTTTGTGTAAACTAAATGGATCTAAATATTCACGTGTCTTGACCTGTCTGATGCCTATTTCCAGATAGAGTTAGACGAGGAATCTAAAAAGTTGTGTGGAATTAATACGCACACAGGCATTTTCCAATATGAGAGGCTTCCTTTCGGCGTCAAATCCGCACCCTCAATCTTTCAGAAAGTTATGGACCAAATGCTTGTAGACTTCAAATTTGCTTTTGCCTACTTAGATGATGTGATTATAGCTTCTCCTTCAAGGGATATACATACAAAGACGTTTTCGCTGTTCTTCAACGAATTCAATCGTTTGGATTTCATCTAAAATTGGACAAATGCAAATTTGGAGTCGAGCAAGTTAATTACTTAGGTCAAATTGTTGATTCTACTGGAATCAAGCCAGATCCAAAAAGATCCATTGCAATTAAAAACATGCCTAGTCCTCAAAATGTGTCGCAAGTTAGATCATTCCTTGGGGCATTAAATTTCTATGGCAAATACATTAAGGAGATGCGACAGTTGCGTACTCCGTTGGATAAACTATTACAAAAAGATATCCCTACCAGTGGTCAAATGAGTGTCAAAAGGCTTTCGATAGGGCTAAGGACATCATTTGTTCCGATCTTTTGTTAGTCCATTACGATCCTAAATTACCTATCATTGTTTCAGCAGATGCATCGAAGGATGGCATCGGAGCAACTCTTTCTCATAAATTCTCTGACGGATCCATTAAAGTCGTTGAACATGCTTCACGATCATTAAATTCATCTCAGCAAAATTACAGTCAGATTGAGAAAGAAGGGTTAGGGTTAATCTTCGCAGTAAAGAAATTTCATAAATTCATCTTTGGCCGTAAATTCATTCTTCAGACGGACCATAAACCATTACTAGCTGTCTTTGGGTCTAAAAAGGGCATACCTGTTTATGCTGCTAGTCGACTTCAAAGATGGGCTTTAATCCTGAGTGCCTATAATTTCGAGATTCAATACATCAATACTGCTGACTTTGGACAGGTCGATTCCCTTTCCCGTCTAGTTGCTAATTATCCCCGTGATGACGACGAGTTTGTCATAGCTCAAATTCAATTCGACGCTGAGGTCGAACAAATTCTTATACATCAATTGGAAACGATTCCTGTTACTAGCAATGAGATTGCTGATTCTATAAATTCAGATGAGGTTCTACAGGAGGTGATTAAATTTATGCGACATGGTTGGCCCAAAACAGCTCCTCAGGGCCTATTTCATCCTATTACTCTAAAAGGGCGTCGCTATACATTATCAATGGATGTCTTTTATTTGACAATAGAGTTGTCATTCCACTAGCTTTGCGTGCTAGGATTCTGAAGACATTGCACTTAGGTCACCCGGAATATCCCGTATGAAACTTCTAGCTCGTAGTTATGTGTTCTGGCCCGGTATGGACTCCGATATTGAGAATGTCGTTCGAACGTGTGCTGATTGTGTTTTATATTCAAAATCTCCAAATAAACATCCACTTCAGCCATGGCCTAAGACGGATGAACCGTGGTCAGAGTTCATATTGATTTTGCCGGACCTTTCTATGGAGAAAACTTTTTGTGTATCGTTGATTCAATGTCAAAGTGGCCCGAAGTCATTAGAATGTCTAATACTTCTTCAAGTTCTCTAATGCGAGCTCTAGAAGGTCTTTTTGCTAAATACGGATATCCTAAAACTCTTGTTTCGGATAATGGTCCACAGTTCACTTCTCATTCTTTTGCTGAATTCTGTAAAAATAAGGGGATTCAACATCTGTTCTCTCCACCATACCATCCTCAGAGTAATGGTCAAGCCGAGAGATTCGTAGATACTTTCAAGAGAACTGTATCTAAGATTCAAACTTCATCGACTTACGAACTTCTATTGTTGAGTATCTACGAACCTATCGTGCTACTCCAAATCCATCAATTCAAAATAGAACACCAGCCGAATTGTTCCTTGGTAGGAAAATTCGTACCGATATTTCTCTAGTGAAGCCTGATCTAGGATATTTCAAACCTAGAGCTTCTCCAGATCATTATATTTCCAACATGAAGCGGACTTTTGATAGTCACCATAACGCGCGGTATAGGGAATTTCAGGTTTCAGACAAGGTCTACTTCCAGTATGGCAATCAACGTCAATGGACTCCTGGCGAAATCTCTAAAAGGATTAATAATGTTGTGTACGAGGTTTTGTCAAATTCAGGTTCGTGTCACAGGATCCACGTGAATCAAATGAAGAAGCGGTTTGCCCTGGATGATCCTCTCTTTGATAGTGGCCAGCCTGCTCATGGCGCTCTTGGAAATACAAGTGGAAATGGTGCTCCTCAGAATACTTCATCCAATCGTCATCAAAATCCCGGTAGTCTTCAAATTATTTCTCCACAGCACTCTCCCACCCCGCTCAGACAATCCTCTCGATTTAGACAACCTCCCATTAGATTAATTCATGACCCTAGGACCAAGCAGTGGACTAGGTCGAGGGTTAACTTGACATAGGGGGAGAAGAGCAAGACACCTATTTAATACATGCATTTTATTTCTTCATCTCATTTGTTTGATACTGGCTGTGCATGTATCTATTGCATAGGAGCTATGTCTTCGCGGGATGTAGTCTCCGGTTTCCTAGTAACTACGGCGAACGGTCCCATTAAGTCCATGTAGTAAAATAAATGTCTTGTTGTGTTTCTATGTATTGGTGTTCTTGTCTCTTTCCTCTGTGCCTTTCATTATTGCGGTCATCTTAAAATTCTATGGTTAAAATAAGCGAGGGAGATGTTGTGAGGATTAATTTGGATACGTTTTGTCTCGTATGGAATTCTATGTGACTGCATAGAATTTCCTTATTTCATCAGTTATTGTTTGGTCGTGTAATTGTCGTGTTGTGCTATAAATCGTTCTCTGTTATTATTGTGTGCTATTAGTTATTGAGAACCACATAAGCGCTTGTTCCATCCATTAGGTCCCATATATTATACATTCATATACCATTACAACACTTTTCGTCGCCACAATTTTCGTCGCCCGCAATTTTCGTCGCCGGCATATTTTCGTTGCCGGTATATTTTCGTCGCCACAATTTTCGTCGCCCGCAATTTTCGTCGCCGGCATATTTTTTGCCTTGAGTTGTTAAATCGAGCATGGACTGTACTTTTGTTGGCACAATTGTCTATTGATTTTACGTGTTTAGCGTCGTTACGGTTTGTCACGCTTCTTACTCTTTGTATTTGTTGGCTGTACTTGAAAACACCCGTCAAAAACATTAAATCTCCAGTCAAAATAATTGAATCTCCCGTCCAATTTTTAAAAGTTCTCGTTCTCGGTGTATATGTTTCAATTTTTTTAATTTTTTCATCAGCATGTAGCCCTGAATTTCTAGTTTCTGACAAGATGTCAATTAAGTTGATACAATTTTGAAAAGTGGTAGAACAGTTCGTTTTGAAAAAGGTGTGGTTTTGAAAAACTCAATTTTCTCCTGTTTTTCAAAATTGTATCAAGCTAGTTGATAGCTTATCAGAAACTAGAGATTCAGGGCTACAAGCTTATGCAAAAAGAATTCGAACACTATACACCGAGAACGAGAACTTTAAAAAATCGGACGGGAGATTTAATGATTTTGACGGGAGATTTAAAGATTTTGACGGGTGCTCTTGATTTGAGCCTTTTATTTTCATAGAACTGGCATTTTTATGTTTATGTTGCTCAGCTCTATGTATTGGTCTCTGAACGTACGAGAACAATACTGCAGGAAGATGAAAGTACAAAGGTCCACCGGTTTGTCCACCAAAATATGCCGGCGATGAAAATTGTGGGCGACGAAAATTCTGGGCGACGAAAATTGTGAGCGACGAAAACTGTGGCGACGAAAATATACCGGCGACGAAAATTGTTGGCGACGAAAATTTTTGGCGACGAAAATTGTGGGTGACGAAAATTGTGGCGACGAAAATTGTGGCGACGAAATGGCCTGCACCCCCTTAAAGGGCATGCCCACGCTACTGAGAGGTGGTGCCCGGGAATTCAAATTTTTTTCCTGATCATTGAACTTCTGTACATATTTTTTAACTTGGTTTCTAACAAAACAAGGCTAGAATTAATTTTAGGTATGGTTTTGTTAGAAACCAAGTTGAAAAATCCGTACACGAGTTCAGTGATTAGGAAAAAATTTGAATTCCCGAGCACCACCTCTTATTAGCGTGGGTATGCCCTTTAATAGCTCAAATAAAAGCCTGTAATCAGGGCTAGACATTGATGTAGCCCTGATTACGGTATATAGAAACATCCGCACCTGTAAAAAAATCATTGTATTTTATAACGAAAATATTTGGGGCTCACAGCGTGAAATTAGCTGGAATCGGCTTGTACAAGCCAGCATCTTTTTGATAAATTTTCTATCCTTTTACTTTAAGCGCACACGTTTCTATATACCAATGTGTAGCCATGATTCTTAGCTTTTGTTTGGGCTATTGTACAGAGAAAATGCGATGTAATCAGGTCGCTAGCACTAAAGCTACAATTTAAAAAAGCTGAAAATGTCCAGTTCAGTGCCATCCTGCACCAGCTCAAAACAAGAGCGTTAGTTGAATACCCAAGAGCCTGATGATCATTTTGATACCAAATTGTATACAGAACATGAAAAAATGGAGTAAAGAATAGGGTATACATCCAGGGGGATTTGAACCTGAGAGTCCAAAATACCATATTTCCTCTAATAAGCGCTCCGGGGCGCTTATTTTTCAAACCCCAAAATTCGGAAAATTTGGAATTCGATTTCGAGATTTTTGGGTGCTCAACCAAAATCTAAAAAGTGGAATCGGTAGAGCTCGTGGGAGTTAAGAAAACGTATCAAACAGCTTTGCAAAATATTGCTTCGACACTGAGATCCAGACCCTCAAAGTCGAAGGGGGCGCTTATTAGAGGAAATACGGTATTCGCATTATGATATGCACACCCTCCCCCTCTTTAACAAATTATCTTACAATTTTCAAGCCTTTTCAAAGAACTTACTCGAATATAGGGCGGCTGTCCACTTTGGCAAAACTGGCCATCCTTTGTTGAAACACTGACTTCATTCCAATCGGAGCGACTGATTGACACCTACCCGTAGGTCCTCTGCCTCCCACTTCTGCCGCTTTCTCTGCTGCAGCAGGCATAGTCCACCTAAGATATTATTATTAACAGCAAAAAGCACAATGATCCAGCAATTTTCTTTAGTATCTACCAAAAAACTATTTTTATAGCTCAAAAGCTAGTTATTAAGCAATCCAATCGGCTAAGAAGACTACTTCACTATCATGACCTAATTTCCAGCCAGTTTTATAAACCCCTCAGTTGACATTGTAGTATCCCATTCTCCTCTCCACCAATGCAATCCTCTTCCAAACTAACTCTCCTAGTTATTATCTCCACCTTCATAGCTCTGAGTGGGCTTCTGGTCTTTATGGCGGCGTGTATGGAGGACACGGTTGGGGTGCGGCTCCCTACTACGGACACAATGAAGGACACCACGGGGAGCACGGAGACCATGGAAATTGGGGACATGACAATCACAATAATCAGGGATGGAACCACGGGTATGGTCAGGGGGTGACCACGACAACGCACATGCAAACGGATTCAAGAAAGGACAGAAATCCGACTGGGCCAATGTAAGTATTTTAAAAAAATCACGAAAAGAATTTGTTAGTGCTTAAAAAAAACCCCACATAATTTTGACTTATTTAGTATCAATACGGAGGCCAAGGTGCCCGAGCCGATGGTGACTCCTACGCTAAAGGTTACGACAGCAGGCACGGAGATGGGCACGATGAAGGTCACAACAATGAACAATCTCACGGCTACGGAGGTCACCACGGAAATGAAGGACATGGAGGATGGAGCGGCCACGGAGGTCACAGCTCACCTTGGTGGTGAATAACTGCACGAATTTGTCATTAGATCATAAATTTTTATAGTTGTGTTAGATGCATCTTGTGGCCGACTAACATGTTTTGGAAAATAAAATTTTGTTAACCTTTTTAGTGGAGGTGGGATGGATTTGGCTCTTTCAGCGGTATCAATTTTATGCTCCCAAATAGCTCTTCCCTTAGCTGCGCTAGCACCAGTAAAAGGAGTGCTGTTAATCCTTGACTGTCTCCCAAACACATCGGCAGGTGGCGTTGGTGCAGTCGCCTTAGCCAGATCGGGGATCGACTTGGAACTTTCAGCTGTTTTACTCAAATTATCTTTTGGCTCTGGTTTTCTGGCTGTTGCAGGTGCTTGAGAGGTGGATCTAGTCTTGGGGGCTGCGTCTTTAGCTACTGCTACCGGCTTTTTGTTGTCTTCTTGGGAGGTTTTCTTAGCATCTGGAGCTACAGTCACCCTTTTAACAGGTGATTCTGATCGATTTCTTGGAGCTGTTTTTTCCTCTTTGTCTTTTAAGGTCGAAGGCACTTTAGAGTCAGCTTCCGGTTGTTTTCGCGCCGGTTTTGCAGGAGCTAAAGGTGGTTCTTCTTTCTTCTTAGGAGGTGAAGGGAGTGGATCTTCCTTTTTTTTTGGAGGAGGCGGCTCATCCTTTTTCGTTGGAACTGTTTTCTTCTCCTCTTCTTTTAGTTTGGATTTCGGAGGAGGTATCGGCAATTCTTCTTTTTAGCAGGCTTTTCATTTTTTTTAAAGCCAAAAGAAAATTCGACAGCATCATTTTTGCTGGCTTCTGGCTCCACTTTTGGACTATATGCTTTTTTGTCATCGTTGTCTTTTTTGTCCGTTGGAGCGTCGTCTTTGTCTTTAGACTTTTCTTCTTTGTCCTTGTCTTTGGGGAGATCAAGTACAAATTCAGTGTCGAAGTCGCCATCCTCCAACTCCTCATCTGTGTATTCATCCTCATCTTCGTAGGTGTAAGTGTATTCTTCGTCGTCGTCCTCTTCAGCATTTTGATTGTTGGATTTGTTGAGTGCACTTAGGAGATTACTGGTGCTGCTAGAACCTCGCAGCTGTAAAAACCAAATTTAAAGAATGAAAATTCAGTCTATCTTTAAGAAATCTTGCGTCAGCAAACGAAGATACTTTTGATTTTGAGATGAGGAGATGGATTATTTTTCCAAACCCATTTACCGTATTTTCTCTAAGCCTAAGCCCACATAGAGTTGCGAAATGGTCATATGACCAGTCATATGACCTGTTATTTAATACAAAATGACCAGTCATGTAGATTTAGGTCATTTTCATCACTTGAAATGGACTCTGGATGCATGAAAAAGCATGCATACCAGAGTTTTTTTTAATGCGGTAGGCCCTTGTATTTAAAAACTATGTTCAACATCTTCTTATTAGTGGGCTGTATGTAAGTAGTGGCCCTTTTTTGTCCATTTTGTCCTCCCCAATAATCCCTCATTTCCTTTAAAAATATTTTGGCGCCAATTTAAAAAAATTGAATTTTTCTGGATTTTTTTACTTTGGGGGATCAAGGCAAACCGTGAAAATCCCTTTGATCTTTTTCCGACACGTTTTCGTCATTTTCTGTGTGAAAAACAGGTCAAAACACCTTAAATTTTTATGTGGGTGTCAAAAACTAATACTATTTGCAAGTTATATGCTAAATGGGGAAAATGACCGAAAATGACGTCATTTTAGTGAAATGACAAGTCATATGACCGCTTAGAAAATGACCGGTCATTTCAACAACTCTAAGTCCACCCTTGATTCAAAATCGTGTTTGTGGTATTACGCTTTGACGTATTTTCTGAAAGACTGCTCGTAGGAAAGTTACCACAGATTTTTTAGCCAGCTATATGAGCTAAAATTTCGGTGGTAACTTGCCCAAGAGTAGTCTTAAAGAGGGTTAAAACAATGCCAAGACATGATTTTGAATCAAGGGATGGATTTTTATTAGAAAAGTACGGTATCAAAGATTTTGATTAGAGACAGAAAGATGACTTCAGCGCCGGTTTCGGGTCAGGGTTTTATCGACCAAACATTTCGGGTCAGGGTTTCAGGGCTGTCCGAAAATATTCAGGGCCCTGGTCAAAATTTTAGGGTTTAAACTCATCGCGTTCTTTTGCGACTTCTGCTTTTCTTCAATAATTTTTAGCTTGTTGGCGGATATTTCGTTAGTCTTTGCACGCGTAAAAAGAGTAAGAACAAATATCTAAAATTTATTTAGATTTACAGGGTAAACAATGTTTAACAATCATGAGTGTTAAGTTGGAGAGCGAGTAAAAATAGCAAATTAAACCAAGTAGAGACCCGGGAGACCTTCCTGGCATGCCAGTTTGTTGGGAGAAATTTTATTATACGGGAAGGTGCTTAGGGTGCCGGATTTACAGGCGTGGCTGTTTATTGGGTGCCGCTTTTCCAAGGTAAGCTTTGTGGACTTTATTTGTTGGCCAACCAATTTTCGCCTAAGATGCCGGTTTACAGGGAGTGACGGTTTATCGGGTGCCGGTTTGTCGAGAGTGAAATAGTAAAAAAAATAAAAAGAATAATAACATTTTTGACTATAACGTATTTTCTCTAATTAATCGACCCCCACTAATAAACCGATCCACTGGAGGGAGGTTAAAAATAAACCGACCGATCGTTGAGTCAGAGAAAAACTCATCAGACACACATTTGACGGCAAATTTCGGGTCAGGGTTCAAGGTTTTTGAAATCGATCAGGGCAGCTTTCGGGTTAGGGGTTTGGCCAAAAAGTAGTCAGGCGGGTCAGGGCCCTGATCTGTTACTGTCTTTAATTTCGATTACCGTATTTGCTATAATAAGCGGCCCCTCCCAATAAGCGGCCCCCTTCTAATAAGCCACCCCCTAGGGGTCATTGAAAAATAAGCCGCTCCCCTCTAATAAGCCGCCCCTCTAGAGGGCCATTTTACGTACACCTTCAATTTCAAGTGGCAATTCAAAGTACAAATTTGTTCGCAAAAGACTTAAATCTAGCTTTGTTTGTTTTGGGTGTTAACCTCTCATTTTGTTTGTTTAACACTCCAAAACCGTTCGGCAGGTCGGTATATTCCAGTGCAGAATTCGACGCAGAACACGCCCGTCACTCTTCCTCCAAAAAAGAGTGACTCTGAAGGGTCAATATACCGTCTTGAAAACATATCATATATCAGACCGTCATAAATCGATATTTTGATAAAATATTTTGATAATTCGATAAAATCTAAGTTTTGTACAAAGAAAACATTTAGTCCTTTTTCTCAAAAGCGAGAAATATGAAAAAATAAATGCAAAAGATAAATTATCTGAAAAAGTTATGAAGATATGAAAAAGATAAATGCAAAACAAACTTAAAATATGGATTTCTAATGGTCTGAAATATGCTCTGTTTTCAATGCGGTATATCGACCCTTCAGAATCAATTTTCATTTGGAAAAATTTAGGCCTGTTTTCCGTCGAATTCTGCACCGGAATATACCATCCTGCCAATCGGAGTGTTAAGATTGATAAAATATTCTACGGATAATTGGGCTAGACTTTACTTACTTTTACTCGAGCAACAGGGTGTTTTTAAATCCTATATTGGTATACTGGGGCCAAAATGAGAGAGCCGAAATGAGTGTGCCCAAATGAGTAGTAACCGTGAGTAAATCGTTCGTGTCTGTCGCCGAATATCCTGTCTGTTTTAATAGATTTTATTCATATTTGTAAGTAGAAATGTTGTATTGTATCTTTTTGTTTAAAGAGCTGTTTGCCATTGTTGTTTGAGTTGGTTCCCAATAAAGATGCGACTTGTTTAGTTGGGAAATCGATTGGATATGGTTTTACTAGTCTATTTTCCCGGCAGGGAATTGTCCGTGGCCGCCGCCCACGGCTGACCCACTTTCGAGGTGAATTTTTTAAAACCGATTGCATATTCGTGTTTCTCGACCCGTATTTTTACGGGAAATGATGATCAGATTCTGCGAAAGTGAAAAAAAATTTTTGGGATTTGCCTTGGTCTTCCAAGGTAAAATTTTAGAAAAATTTGAAAAAAAAAATATTTTTTAAATTGGCGCCTTTTGAATTTTAAAGGGAATAAGGGCTGTATTGGGAGGGAAGGAATAAAAGGGGCCACTAATCACACATGGCCCTAACAAGAAGATGTTGAACATAGTTTTGTTAACTGGGGCCTACCGCATAAATAAACTCTGGTATGCATGCTTTTTCATGCATCCAGAGTCACTTTCGAGTGATTTGTGTCTAAGGTATGCAGGTGTGTGCATCTCAACCCCAAGCTACCAAGCCCCTGCGCCACCTTCGGGGCGCAGGGGGCTTGTTAAGTTAGAGATGCGCGCACTCACTTACTGTAGACAGGATTCCGAGACGTACCCTTGATCAGAAAATGCATATAGAGTCTCTTTTTGCCACAGCCCAGTTGAAAAAGATGATAAGACAGCTAAAATATAACAATATTTTCATTTTTAACGTTTTGCTATGAAAGTGGCCTCTTTATTCCCTTCCCCTCCCGATACAGCCTTATTCCCTTCAAAATTCAAAAGGCGCCAATTAAAATATTTTTTTTTCAAATTTTTCTAAAATTTACCTTGGGGACCAAGGCAAATCCCAAAAATTTTTTTTCACTTTCACAGAATCTGATCATCATTTCCCGTAAAAATCCGGGTCGAAAAACACGAATATGCAATCGGTTTTTAAAAATTCACCTCGAAAGTGGGTCAGCCGTGGGGGCCAAGTAAAGTGTTACCGATAATTGTATGAACAAGGTGCTTCATGTCTAAATTTCGCCGGCGCCAGTTTCTGAGAAACGTGACGTAAACTTTTGCGGCGCCTATCGATTGAAAAACAAGCCGCTCCCCTCCAATAAGCCGTCCCCCTCTAATAAGACGCCCCCCTAGAGGGTGATTGAAAAATAAGCCGCCCGGGCGGCCTATTAGAGGAAATACGGTACGCAGGTTTTTAAGTTCGTATGCCAAGACCTTATTTAAAGAGAAGGGGTTTGAATTTTTCAAAATAGAAATGGGCTTTTCAGTCATTTTATTTTTAAATTTAAAAAGAATTGAAATTATTTTAAGAGAAGGGGTAAATTCAGACGTTAGGGACATTGATTATGAAAATGCCTCAATAAAGCTACACGTAAATATGTGATTTTATTTAAAGGGGGAGTGTATCTCTTGTCCGTGGTCTGGTCCCACATGGAAATCGTTGAAATTCAAATTAAACCACTTTCTGAGCTTGCTGGTTCGAATCTCTCTGGGTGTAAACTTAGTTTTGTTCGCAGTTTTTCAGCGATTGAGCTGAATTCAATCGATTGGAAAGATTTCCGGGATTGCTTTTTAGTCAAAAACTATCTTAAATTTGCGAAATCAGCCAGAAACCATATATTTCGGTTTATGTCTATTTTATCTATCGGTCTATTTTATTACTTTTTAAAGAGTGATAGTCATTTTCTAGAGTCAGAAATACGCGAGATACCTCATAAAAAATTCTTCATCAAATAGAAATAGACAGTACGTCAAAAATTACTTCAGGGGTGGTAGTAACAATCAAAATATCCGCGGATATTTATCCGCGGATACGGATAAATATCCGCGGATAAAATCCGTAGTAACAATCAAATATCCGCGGATATTATCCTTAGCCTGGTCGGGAGCAGGCTAAGGATAATTTTCTTATGTATTTTAAAATCGATTACTATCCAAAAACGTTTGAATACGTTTGAATAGGTGTACTATACTGCTAAAAAAAAAGTTTTGTTTAAAAAGCAGTCTTTTAGTCGCGTTTTTGCTACATTAAATTTCTTCTTCAAAAATTATTAAAAATAGTTTTTTTATCGTTTTAGCACAGAGAAAATGCTTAGCAATCATTAAAACAGTATTCCGAAAACAAATCTATCTGGGGGCAGTTATCCTTTGGATTTTATGCTATTATGCTTGCGGAACTATGCCTGATAATCTAGCTCGGTTTGCAAGACCCTGACAATTATTTTTGTAAATGTCAAATAATATGTGAAAAAAATAAAGTTCACAACCATGAAGATTGGAACCAACAAGCTTAGAAAATGGTTTTATTTAAATTTGAAAGATTTCCATGCGGGACCAGATACGGCAAGAGATACACCCCCCCCCCCCTCTAGACAAAAAGAACGAGACAAAACCCCTTGGACCGAGAACTATCTTTTTACCAAATGAAATGTACAACCCATGCTAAGAATCAAGCCTGTAGGTGTGTGGATAAAAAGGCAAGCACCGGGCAAAGCTTTTCCTTGCTGCTAAAAGACTTCTTTTTGCTCCCAAAGGACTTTTTTGCTGCAAAAAGACTTTTTTTGCGCCAAAAAGACTTTTTTTGCTGCAAAAAGACTTTTTTTTGCTCCCAAAGGACTTTTTTTGCTGCTAATTTTGTCTGCTGCAAAAAGACTTTTTTTTGCTCCAAGAAGACTTTTTTTTGCTGCAAAAAGACTTTTCGTGCTGCAAAAAGACTTTTTTTTGCTGCTAAAATACTTTTTTTTGCTGCTGAAATACTTTTTTTGCTGCAAATATTCTTTTGCTTCACATGCCTTCTTCGCAGCATTTTTCACTAGAAATATCAATTATTATACATATTTTGCGGTCAATTCGTTTACAGTCAATGCGTCCACAGTCAATTCGTGCATTCGCCAATTCGTCCACACGTCAATTCGTCCACAGATCAATTAATCACACTTTCGAAACCTAGGTAGTTCCTTATTCTCCAGGTGGGGTCCGGCTGAACAACTTAAGTACCGCCTAAAAATTTCGCGGCAAAAACCGACTTTCATACACACTAAATCACTCAAGGCACTGCTCTAGGCATGATATAATTATATACATCCTCAATCTGAATGATTCCCTTAATTTTAAGGTCGACTACCTGGTACTTATGCATTTCGGGGGCAAAAATTAAATAAAAACTTAAATTTTGGTTGAATTTTTTTCCAAAAAATTGATTTTTCATTTAGGAAGGTGTCAGAAAATAGCTTTACATCATTCTGAGCGTAAAAAAGTCACTTAGCAGATGTTTAAACACTTTTCTCGAATCAATATAAAGTGCGCCCCCCCCCCCCGTCCAAGTGCATATGTCGCGACTACCTTAAAGTGGGTACTGTTTTTTTAAATAAATAACCCAGGGTATTAAAGATTCTAGGTAGTCAAAACAGGATTTTGGTCTCAACAAACTGTTTTCAGCACACAATTTTGGGTTGAATAGCATGGTTTATTCGTTCCTAAGAAATAATAAAAGTTTTGTGGACAAATTGACCGCAAAATATGTATAATTATTGATATTTCTAGTGAAAAATGCTGCAAAGAAGGCATGTGAAGCAAAAGAATATTTGCAGCAAAAAAAGTATTTTAGCAGCAAAAAAAGTATTTTAGCAGCAAAAAAAAGTCTTTTTGCAGCACGAAAAGTCTTTTTGCAGCAAAAAAAAGTCTTCTTAGAGCAAAAAAAGTCTTTTTGCAGCAGACAAAATTAGCAGCAAAAAAAGTCCTTTGGGAGCAAAAAAAAGTCTTTTTGCAGCAAAAAAAGTCTTTTTGGCGCAAAAAAAGTCTTTTTGCAGCAAAAAAATTAGCGGCAAAAAAAAGTCCTTTGGGAGCAAAAAGAAGTCTTTTAGCAGCAAGAAAAAGCTTTGCCCGCAAGCACCTACCATAGTATTGTTGCGGAGACAGTTCAATTAAGGGTGAAGCATTTGTTATTAAATTTTTTAAGCATTAATATTCCGATAAAGATAGAAATAAAGTTGCTGTTGAGTTGAACCACTAGAAAAGAAAGAGGCAAAAGCTAGAGTAGAACGAACAAAAACATTTGTGATCCGGCTGAGAGCAAGGGAAATTGATAGGCACCGCCGCCAGTGGCTGCTGTCATATTTTTAATCTTCCCCTTTAGCTCACTTTCTTCTGATTCAATAGCTGGTTGTGGAGTAGGATAAGGTGAAGGGTTACAGCTATTACATACACCCACCCTTCATCCAACCAACCTGATTTTATTAGTTGAGTAAAAAATATTACTTTTAAGTGCCAGTTTTTTATCATTGTTTATTGCAGTTTTAGTAAAAACCACATCTCGGTGTAGCTTTGACGAATTACCGTAATAGAGCGGCATGCCGCTTTTATTTTTCGAAATGCCGAAAATTGGAAAATTGTCAATCGAAAAAGGCCTTAACTCTGAAATCCTAATCAAAAATAGGGGATCCGCTCTATTAGAGGAAATAAGGTAGTTGTAAATGAATTTATTGCTTTGGAGTATTCCGTCAAAGTCAAAAATGGAATTTGGCCCTTTTTCGGACAAATTTAATTTTTTGAATTTCAGCTTTAATAAGTTTATGAGAAGATAGTTTTCTATTTCTATAACAACGTGTAGCTAAGATTCTAGGATCTCATTTTGGGTAATCCTTTTTTCTGGGAAAAATAAACTTTTTTTCGGGCAGATGGGTTTGCGGCTGTTAACAAAGGGATGTTAACCGAGAGCTGAACCGAAATTCAAACCGAAAGCTGAAAAAAGAGAGAAAAGAGAGAAGCTACCTAAGCATCAGCAATGAAGCGAGCCAGAGTTTTAAATAATTGATTTCGCATAGTCAAAAAGATAAAGCAGCGCCGACCTTTAATTTCTGTTGAAACGACAAAAATGGTATCTTCTATTTTTTGAAAGCTATAGCTAATGAGCACCTGCAAATTACTACTCCACTATTTCATGATTACTAACTTTTGTCAATTTTTTCTCATAATATTGTTTACTTCAACATAACTTCTGTACAGTCGAACCTCGATAAGCCGACACCCCGATAAGCCGACACCCTGAGTTCGGTCTCTTGGGGTGTCGGCTTATCGAGGTTCGACTGTATGTCATTTTTACCTTATATTTTTTTAAGAAAAAAATACGGCACTTTTCAGTTTCGACCAAAAATAAAAAACTGCCTATCGGTTTTATTAGAATGTTTTAGGTATCGGTTTTTTTTAAAACCCTTATTTAAAACCCCAAATGTTTTAAAAATATTTTCGTCCAAAATAAAATTATTTATTGCTTGCTAAGACAACATATATCGATTTTCACCGCTTCAAATTCCTAATTGTGTATTGTGTAATAAAAGCAATATATTCTTTTCAATGCGTGCTATTCTCCGTTTTCTTCGTACTTTTACAGCAACCACAAAAGGAATGGTGTGTGCTGCATCATTGCTGGTTGTTATTATATGCATTCTGCTATCCCTCGCACAAAAATCTACTCAACAACAGCGTCTACCAAACATCCGTGTGACTGACCAGGAAATAGCCGATTTGGCCAATGAGCTGAGGAAAAGTGACCGCAACAAAGCGCGCTCCAACCAAATCCAACTCGACTACCAAGGCCACACTTCCACTCGAGACACTGCCGACAACGCCAAATCCAAGTCTCTGTGTAATTTATTTCTTTTTTTTTGTGATAAACTTTGATTTGTATTAAATTATATTTTTATACAAGCATTTTGACATATACCTTTGTTTTAGATTCTTCAGATCAGTAGATCAATCGTTATTTTCCGGAGATGGAACCTACGCTAAACTGTTTCAACTTTATGACAATTTTGAATTTGAAACAGGAGTTTCTGAAATAGAAACAGCGCAGGTGAGCACTTTTTCTTCGTGACCTTTTTTAGTTATTTTCTTCAAAATAAAAGAAATTTAAAAAGGCATTTCATATGATGTTTTAACATTCTTGCGAACACTGAGAGAGCAAAACTTTTTTTATGACGCAAATCTGAAATTTTGTAAACGCCAGTCGACTTAGAATTTTATAAGATTTTTTGACCCTACCGGAATATACACCCCCCCCCAATGAAATTTTTTTAAAAGTGTTTCCAAACACCCTATATCAACCTAAAATCGCCTCAGGAGCAGGGCTGTAAAAACATCCGGAAGATACATCCGGATGTGTACATCCGAAACATCCACATCCGGCGGATGTGGATGTTGCATGGCAAAAAATTTTGGGTCGGATGTCGGATGTGGATGTGGATGTCAAAATGTTTTTGGCCGGATGTGGATGTGGATGAAATTTTTTAGGTCGGATGTCAGCGGATGTCCGGATGTTTTTTCGGATGTTTTCATGGCGGATGTCAATATGCTTTTGCGGATTTTTTCGGCTTGTGGCCGAAACATTCTTTTTTCCTTGTTCTAAATCTTCTTCTTTGTTGTTTCGAAAAAACCAAACGCCAAAATCCGATAAGCTAAAATCCCGCAATACTCAAAAAAATTTTCTTTCCTTCTTTTCGTCTCATCGGTGGTCCCATTCCTCCGATTCCCAAATCTACAATTTCCAATAGTCCATTCCCTCCCGAACAATTCTTAACCGAAATTATACTTTTTTCTTCAGTCAAGCTAGTCGCCATGAGCCACGAAGTGCAAATAACATCCGGAGAAGAGGAAGTCGAAGAGCAAGCAGTGCCCAAGAACAACAAACGGAAGGTGCCAGGAAATACGCCGACAACTTTGAGCAAGAGACCGAGGAAGAGCGAGGAATCAAGTGATTAGATTATTTATTCTTTATTTTGATGATTTAGTCTATCAACTCCGGTGGTGTCAAGGGCTGCTCGTTGGAAGATTTGCTTCGAAGGAAAGTGCTGCTAGGGTTCAATTTGGGTCTGATGAATGTTAATTTGGTTCACTTTAGTGTCTTGGTTTCACGTCAAAATAAATATTTGCCATTGTTATGCCCATGTGTAGTGATTACATCTTTTCTATGTCTCTTGTCTAAATAGGCTATTGTACCCATATTATTAATTAAAAGTGAATATAAGCAATTTTTTGACATCCACATTCAGCCGGAGGTGGATGTAAACATCCAGATATCACTTGGAAATCCGGATGTCAAAAATTTTGACATCCGGATGTCATTTGGATGTAAGGATGTCAAAAAAATTTGACATCCGGATGGATGTGGATGTCAAAAAATTTCAGGCCAGATGTCGGATGTGGATGTTGCATGTCGAAAATTTTTGGGTCGGATGTCGGATGTGGATGTGGATGTTTTTGGCCGGATGTGGATGTGGATGTAGGATGTCAAAAATAAAAAATTTACAGCCCTGCTCAGGAGTTCAAAAAAGACAATATATTTGAGTTCTGGTCAATAAAAAATTGAGTTTTGGGCATTGAAAACGCGATTTTTGCAGCTGGTTCAAATTTAAGAGTTGTTCAGGAAAGAACTGAGATCAAATCATTTGTGGACGCTGTTGTAAAAACTCGTCCTATGCAATTACTCTTCCAATTTTTGCAGCGAAAAGGTTCTTAAAACTTTGTTCAATCTCTTGAATGCCTAATTTTTATTGTAGAACACCCCTATGCCAGATCGGAGAATCAGTTCCGACAATGGCTTCTGCAGCTCTGGTTTGCTTCATACTCTCGAGCCAGAGGAAACATCGATACTTCTGGCTTTGAACACGTATTTATGGGTGAAGTAGACTATTTTCAGAAAATGTTTATATTTTTTCAAACCCATTTTAACCAAATTTAAAGGCTAAAAATGGCGAGATTTCCGGTTTGCACAATTGGGTTCGCCTCTATTATTTGGAAAAGAACAGTTCACCTGGATTTGACTACAAAGGCTTTCTCGTCAAGAGATTTGTGAGATCTACTCTCATAATTTTTTACTAAATATTTTTTTGCAGAACATTTTCGGTGCTATCAAATTTTCAATTGGCAACTTCATGAAGCGGTCTGGCAGTTTTTTTATTGGTACCAGTCCAGAGTATGACATGTCTATTTATACACTATGCTTTTTATTCCGTCGAGGTGTTACAACATGCAATGTTGGTTGTAAAAGTTCCTGATGTAATAATCCTTTTTTTGTTTAAGTTTGAATTCGATGGATGTCCAATTGCAATCACAAGTTTTGATCTGATTCAACAAAAGCGAGTGTTTATCGGCTCAATGTATCGAGTGCTGGTAGAATTACTGAAGCGTGTAGAAGAAACAATAGTTGAAATGTGATTTATTCAAATATAAATCTCTATAATTGAAAAATGTTGGGAAATATAAATTCAAAAAATTGTCTGAATAAAATCTAAATTCACTTATTGGGCAAAATGTTTTTAATACAACTTTTTTATATTTATACCAAATCGACAGTTGAAGCAGGGCTCCGAAATCAAAATGTTCGAAATAAGAATATCTGCTCAAAATAAGGATATTTTAGGGTATTTAAGCACAATTTTGCTATTTTATCCAGTGCTTATTGTTTTTGGTGCCTGAAAATAAGATTTGACGTAAAATTATGAAAAAAAATGAGATTTGGCGTCCTTAAATAAGGACAAGTGTTATAAATATGGACATTTCGGAGCCCTGAGTCAAAGTTAATTTTTCACAAATTTTCTATGAATACTTTTTTGACATCTACAATAAATATTTTAAAAAATAGAATCTTATGTTTGACAACTAGAATAGATAAAGCAGTATCAAAGATAGCAAAGAAAGTTTTCCAAAAGTTTTTCTTGTTAATTAATCATATGAATGTGTAAGTGAAATGTTGCAAGTTTTTCAAAGTCTCTTATACATTCCAAGATATTGGTTGCAGTTAGAGCAGTAATGTTCACAATCCTAAATGCACAGCTTTATTACGGTATTTTATCTTACAAAGCCTCTCCTAAACTTCAAGAGTATTTATATTTTGGAGCAGTGAGAACATTTACATAGTTATTAATTTTCTGTTTCTTAAAACGAGAATGGCGGCTTGTAATCAGGAAGGTACCCTCAGCCGGCTGAGGATGACGGCTGAAGTAAAAATTTTGGCCCGGCTGACGGCTGAGGTAAAAATTTGGCCGTAGGCTGAGGTAAATTTTTTGATCCGGCTGACGGCTCAATAAAATTTTCCCAACTCAGCCGGCTGATGGCTGAGGTAATCATCGAGTATACCACCCTACGTGGTCGATTTGCTTATGCAGCTGGTCTTAAAATCTCAGAGTCACTGTCAAATTTTGAATTCCGCTCAAGACGATAGACATTGAAATTTGAAAATCAAATATTTATTGTCTTGAATTCAAAAGTGGACAGTGTAGTATGACCATTATGAATTGAAAACTTGTGGGTTTCCAGTTAGATTTTGACCGTGCACAATTTGTTACCTCCCGGACCTGTTTTCACCTACTTCATCAATGTTTGAAGCGAAAAGAAGCCGCACCATCGTATTCAGCGTTAAAGACTTTTTTGATTTTTGATGATTGAATAAATGAAGCCATAGGTTGGCTCTATTAGAGGGGAAAATGTATTCTGTGACAAGTATTTTACAGTTACCTGGCAACTCTCCATGCAAAATGGAATCAAACAACAACCATCCAACAGCCGAACAGCAGAAGCAAACCGAACAAGATCCACGCCAGCAGTCCTGCCGAGAACTTCAATTTAGACACCGTATTTTGATGACCTTAATTATTTAATTCAGTTTTAGAGATTTATCATTATTTGAATTAATTTTTTAAAATATATATAGGTAGGGTAATCGAGTACTGGTAATTTTCGAGCCGAGCGTCTTACGGATAACTTTGTCAGCATCTCCAAAAAAGACTCACAATGAGGGCAAGTGACAGTGACCGGATTTGGACCATACTGGGTATTGTTGACATACACATGCTGGGTAGGCTGCTGGACACCGGCACCTGGCTGGTGATGATGATGCTGAGCAGCAGTGGGTGGAGCACTATAATGAGGTGGATAGGGGTTGGTCAAATTTGGTTGATATGCTGCAATAACCATGGTGAAAAGAATAAAAATAAAATAGGGTGCCCAAAACTTACGAGCCTGTTGGTGATATTGTGGAGCACCATCGTTAGTGGTCGGATACATGCTCGGTTTGCTATTGTCCTCTGAATAATTGCAATTGAATTATGTTATACGGAGAGTTAATATGTAATTTCGGGACGTAATTGTTTCGCCAATGCAACTTTCGCCAATGAGATGTTTTCAAGGATGGCACCTTTTCGCCGATGAGGTCACTTCACCAATGGTATGTTTTTGACAATAGCTTCTTTTCTGGAGCACTCTTATTTCTTTGTCAGGCAAATTACCACTCATTTTGTAGCTCATCTCACTGGCTAAAAAATGAATAGTAATTTGACGGACAAGGCGGACAAAGTACTTGAGAAAAGAAGCTATTGGCTATAAGAGTGGCGGAAAGATGCCATTGGCAAAAACATCTCATTGACAAAAGTTTCGTTAACGAAACGATTACGTCCCGTATTTTCAAAGATCTTCCGATTTTTTCTTATATCTTTGAAGTAATGCTTTTTTTTTAAAATATCTTTAAAGTAATGCTTTTTTTTAAATATCTTTAAAGTAATATATCTTTAAAGTAAGCTTTTTTAATATTTACATTTAAAAAAAATAGGAATGCAATTTATAATTGCCAGCGATTTCAAAGATTTTTTCAAAATAAACTTCCTAGATTTTCTAAATATTAAAGAAAGGCAAACATAAATTCGTTATCTATTTCTTTAAAAAGGACAAAAACCAATTTTTTTCGATTTAACTAAAAAAAACATCGTCGTTGATGACAGTGGTAATAGCCTAAGCCAAATTGCCAATACTCTTTATTTTAGTGTATGGCCGGTTAGAAACACCTCTTTTTAAAATTTCACTATGTTTTATAAATAAAAATACCCATTGTTCTTAATTATTCTGATGCTGCCTAGAAATTATTATTTAGAGAAGATTTTTCATTAAATTCATCAAAAAGAATATTAAAAACTTTTGAATGAAAAAAATCCAAAATCAAGAAAATAAGACTTTCAGCAAATAAAAAGCCTTTTTCTTTCCATACACCCACAACTAAAACACAGGAAAAGAAATTGTTCAGAATATGGTGACTGTTGCTCATAGGTGTTGCTGTTGCGCTATTCTGGCTCATAGCTACAGAGAGAACAGACGCCCGTGCCATTCGAAAACAAATAAGCACCGTGTTTTTTTTGTAAAATACCATTACACACCAAAACGGAGAAAAACATAATTAGAATTTGCTTTTTTTAGATTTTCGAAATGAAAATATATCTTAAGCCTACCGTAAGGAGGAGGTGCTCCGTCCATATTTGTCTTCAAAAAATTTTGAGAGCTGAGCCTGCAAAATATCGGTTTTGTTGGAAAATCATTGCGCGAAAAACAATAACAGTATAGAATACCCTGAGACAGCGCAAAATTTACTTTGCCTCAAGGGGCGAGGACCCGCAAAATCTTAATTTTCGTGCTCTGAATAGGCACGGAATCACTTTGGTTTCCGAGAAATCAAGAAAAAATTTGGTTTGCTTTGGACCCCAAGATAAAACTTCTATTAAATTTTAAAAGAAGTCTTTTTTAAATTGGCGCCAAAAAATTTTAAGTAAAAAAGGCTGTATTGAGAGGGGAAGGGAATATAACCTAATTATTTAGAGGCTGTATCAGAACAATCCTGATGAATGGTACCGAAAAGAGTCACAATGATAATACTGTGGTCAACTTCACTAGCAAAATGAACGTTTAATATTGAACAATGAAAATAAATAGACATGAGTAGGGTTGTCGATCGATTTATCGAAATCGATCGAAATCGACCGAAAATCGAAGCTTTTTCGATATTTTCGATTATTTCGATAATCGATTAATCGAAAATTTTCGATTTTTTCGATAATTCGATTATCGATTAATCGATAGCCTTCGATCGATTTTCGATTATCGAAAACCGAAGATTTTTCGATTTCGATATTTTGTGAACTTTTTGTTATAAAATGTAGAGTTTCATTTTCAAGAACTTTCAAAATAACCTGATTTTAACGAAAGGTCAATTATTCGCTTCTCACCCCCTTATTTCATTTCACTAAGAAACTTCTTTAAAGAACCTATCTAGCTAACAAAGATGTCTGAAATATGGTCGAAGAAGATTTTCAAGGTGTCTGGAGATCGAAAGAAGTGGATTTGTCTTCATGCGGAATGCTCAAAGGAGTTCGAAATTCCTGCCTCAAAGTCTACGACGGTTCTTTGGCACACTACTCTACTAACCATGATGCTATCTTCCGAAGTACAGCATATGCCAAAAAGAGGACCCGTTTGGATGACACTGAAGATCAAGTGGAAAAGAAGAAGCCTAAACTTGATGTCAGGAAATTTTTCAGGTAATGTGCGCTGAATATAGTTCGAAATCTGTTACCTTGTATTTTAGCCCGAATATGGATGCAGGACAATCAAAAGAGCTTGCTGATCTCGTGGTGGATTTTGTCGTAGAGACTAACCAGGCATTTTCGATTGTGAACTCATCGTCTTTCATGGCTCTTGTAAGGTTTAACGGCAACGGAGCAAGAGTAAATGAGATTCCGAATTTGGATTTAATATCAGTTAACTGTTCATAGATTCCCTCGCGGCAAGAACTCAGTCATTCACTCATTCCAGCTCGTGCAGAACTGGCTTCAGATAGTTTAAAGATTCTACAAGGGAAGAAGGTAGGATTCACGATGGACACCTGGACTTACCGTCACCACTCTTTACTTTGGTTGGGTCTTTTTATAATTGACTAAAATGTACCAAAAAATGGTCACTTAGAATTTTTTTAGCGTGACCGCTTCTTACATCGACGAACGATTTCGGCATAAACATCATGTCTTGGCGCTCGTGCCTTTTCTATCTCGTCATACCGGGGAAAATATTGCCCTTCAGCTGGTTGAAACAATCGATCAAGTTGGGATCCTTCTGAAAGATGTTGTCGCCATTACAAGAGATGATGGCTCCAATATGATCAAGGCTGCCAAAGTATTCCAAGGCTCACCAGGGTTAGATTTTTTGAAAATTATATTATTTACTTTAATATCTTAAGGATTCATTGTCTGTGCCACAAGCTTCATCTGGTTGTGAAGAAGATGATTCTAGGTAAAACGGAAATCAAGCAAGCTGTTGACAAGGCTCAAGATGTGGTGGTCGCATTGCGAAGAAGTCCTGCAGCAACGGCTAAGTTCAAAGAGGTTCAATTACTCGCAGGAAAAGATTCTACTTTGTTGGTGGCGGTAAGTATTTGACTACTCAAGTGATTGGTATAAAAATTTACATACACACAGGCCGTGGAAACGAGATGGAATTCGACTCTTGAAATGATTTCCTCCTTCGCGCACCATAAGACTGACCTAGTTCAATTCGCGGATTCAGGATTTAAAGGAGCAGCCGTCAACGCAGTAAAGAAAATGAGTGACTCCGACTATCAGCTTCCAGAAGGAGTGAATGAACCTCTAAAATTGTTTGAAGATGTTACCAAGCTGGTATGTAATACTTGACTTTAAATAAAAAAAGCATCCATTGTTTAAGTTTTTAGGCTTCTGCTGATGATATCTCGATTTCTTGCTATGCTTTCCTTGCTAGGCAAATCATACGAGCATTGAAATGTTCAATTGAAAGTTCCAGCATCTCTGCAATCCGTGATTCTCTCCAAGCGGCCTTAAGAGACTTCGAAAATAGAATGGAACATTTGTGGAATGACACATTGTTGACTTTATCTGCTTTTCTGGATCCACGGTTCGATGAACAGGAAATACCCGATGATGAAGACATGGAAGACATATATTTCGATCATTTAGTCACTCTTTGAATACTTTACCTTTGTTCGTTGATAGCTTAATAAAATACTTGTTTGTTCATATTATCACTTTTTCGTGTGTTGGAATAATGGTATAAGGTAACCTTAATAAGGGATGATAATTTCATAGATTTCGATCGATTTTCGATCGAAATCGATCGATTATCGACCAATTTTCGATCGATTCCCGATTATCGATTATCGAAATTTTTTCGATATTTTCGATATTTCGATAATCGATTAATCGAAAATTTTCGATTCGATCGATAATTCGATAATCGATTAATCGAAAATTTTCGATTTTTTCGATATTTCGATTATCGATTATCGAAAATTTTCGATATTTCGATATTTCGATTTTTCGATAATCGAAAAATTTCAAATCGATCGACAACCCTAGACATGAGTAGTAGCACAAAGGTGAGGGAGTGAATCACTTTCATTCACCAAAAGTTGGTTCAAGTGTTGTAAAGAAGCGATCACTTTTACTATTCGGATTTAAGTGCAGCTTTTATAAATAAAAAACAGGGTTGCACAAAGTTTTATATTTATTAAATTAAAATTGAAATTTATTAATTTATTTTAAGTTTATTTAGCTATTCAAATTCAAAAAAATGGTCTTTTGAGGTGCTCGGATATTTTATAGCAAATCTTGAAATTCTGTAAAAAAGCGATCGGCAAAATTAAATTTTAACGAATAAGAGTGTTTGAAATCTAGGTGAAATCGTCAGAATTTAGGCGAGCGCGATCTTTTGGAGGTGGCCTCATATTGAATTCAACTGTAGTGCAAGGCTCCCAGATGTCCTTATTCATAAGATTTCTCCTTATTTTGGGATTCCAAGTCTTATTTTTGTTTGAAATTTTTAGTCAAAATCTTATTCTTCGGCAGCAAAAGAGCGATAAGCACAGGATAAAATAGCAAATTTGGGGAAAATACCCAAAAATGTCCTTATTTTGAGCAAATGTCCTTATTTTTGAAAAAAAAAATTCTGGGAGCACTGCTGTAGTGTAAAATACTTTTAAACCGAGTGAATTTGGTTTTGATTATTTTCGTTCTGACACATTTCCTTTTTGACAAGTATCTTCTAGCCATCTAGACAGACAAAAATTTAGAATAACATAGCAACTCCGTATGAACTTTCTTTAGGAATGGAAGCATTTGGAAATAACAGGGAACAAACTGTTCTATTATAATGTCTCTCGTTTTTGTTATTCTATTTGTGAGACATATAAATAAATAGACCTTGCTGCACCTATTTTGACTCTTTTTTTATCACACGAGATAAGATTCATTTGGCCAAGCTTCATTGTCATTCGCCCACAACAATTGAACACAAAAATTATTTGTGCGTATTTTATTTTGTTTGCAATTATGACCACACATTTGACTTTGCATTTCTCTGGAGGTGCTGAAAGTTTGTTAAACGGAAAACGCGATCACAAAGTAGAGATTGCTCAGCAGCTGGACGAGAAGGTAACTATAGCTAGACTGCTCCAATGGATTTTGGCCAATTTGTTGAAAGAATGTGATAAACCAGAGCTGTTAAGTAATAGTTTTTTTGGGTTTTAAAAGACAAAGACTATTCTAACTTATTTAGTTTCAAATGGAACAGTGCGCCCTGGAATTTTGTACTAGTAAATGATGCGGACTGGGAAATTTTGGGAGGAGTAAGTTAAATTTTGATGTTTTAACATCAGAGGATGGACCAAACGAGTGTTCATTCTGATACAGATTTAAATTCTGTGATTCCGAATAAAAGTGGGAGAAAACAGCGATTTCAAATTTGGACCAAAAAAATTAAACGTCAACTTTCAAAGCACCAGCTAACACAATTTTTTCCTAATCATTGAATTTCTGTACGGATTTTTCAACTTGGTTTCTACAAAACCATACCTAAAATTAAATTCTAGGAATTGTTTTGATATAAAAAAAGTTGAAAATCCGTACAGAAGTTTAATGAGTAGGAAATTGTTTTGAATTGGCGGCGACAAAATTTAAACAGGTAAGCATGCCACTTTAAGGTTCACCGGCATGCACCATTAGAATGTTAAAAAAAGGTGCATCATAAGCCCCCAGGTGCATTATAAGCCCCCAAGCCCCCTTCGGAGGCGCAGGGGGCTTGGAAGCTTGGAGTTGAGATGGGCACACCAACATATTAGGTTGGTGCATAATTAACGCCGGTTTTTTTTAAACTAATGTTTAAGCATCAAAATTAGTTCGAAAAATTGTTCTTAACACACCATTGTGTAGCTCTAGTATTCCTCTTCAAAATGTGTTATCGGTATTGTTTGGATTATTTGAAAAAACTCGACATTTGGATCCAAACATTAGTGATGACATCATGGATAGTTGATACGTATTTTCATCACTTTAACTGGTTTTATTTTTAATTGAGGATTCAGAGTTTGAGTAACCTCTTAGTGCTGTCTTGTAGCTCAGTTCAAGAGCTACAATAAATATTTTACAGAATAGTTTTTA
The DNA here is from genome assembly GCA_004194705.1 of Ditylenchus dipsaci. Classification (NCBI taxonomy): domain Eukaryota; kingdom Metazoa; phylum Nematoda; class Chromadorea; order Rhabditida; family Anguinidae; genus Ditylenchus; species Ditylenchus dipsaci. Next base: position 342,835 of record SADC01001177.1, read on the forward strand.
AAAATTTGGTTGTGGAGATATGCAATTTTCAAAAAAAAAATCAATTTCCTTTAAAAATGACCGAAAATCCGATAAACTTGGATTGGGGGTTGGTATATCATAGTAGCGCCAAAAATTGGTATTAACATATACTGAAGGAAAAAAACTATAGTTTGCACCTCGACTTTCAATTAAAAACATTTTAAATTATGGTAATTATTGTTTCTAAAACAATAACAAGAACAATTTTTAGCTGGATGCCACACTCGATGATAAGTAGGTTTTTATATATTTTTGAAACTTTTTAATTGTTTATTTATTTTTGTTAAAAAATGCAATTTTTAAAAGGTGAATCACCTAAATGTCTAAACGAAATTTTTCGAAATTAATATCTCTCTACATACAGCTTATACAAACAAAAAAATTCCGAATCATTGAACTTCTGTACGGATTTTTCAACTTGGTTCCTAATGAAGCAAGTCCTGGAATTCAATTTCAGGTATGGTTTTATTAGAAACCAAGTTGAGAAATCCGCACAGAAGTTTAATGATTAGGCGAAAAAAGTCTATTTACACATAAACTTTATTCTTTACAGAGACTCTGTCACATTTATCTCTACGCTCCATGGAGGATGAACAAATTGTATCCTACAGAATTCGATTGTTGTGTAATTACTCTCGTTTTTGTTGCGCTTTTCTTCAAAAACAAATAAAAATATATCTTGCAAAACAAAAATACTGCAATTCACCATCAATAAATACTTGAAGCTCCAGTCCATCGCAGCAAAAACTGTTGCACATCAAATAGCTCATCAGAGGACTGGGTTTTTGCCAGATTAGTGAACGAAGACCAGGCCCAGGAGTTGGCTACTTTATCTTGGCCAACTGCATGTCTGTCACTTGACGTCACTGGATATCCTACAACCATTTTTAAACATGAAAGATATCAACTTTGTTTTCAAATATCTGACCAGAAACCACACAAACAGGGTATGTATTGCCATCGGCATCAAATGTGCTCGCTTCATAACACCGTCTACTATCCAATTTTAGTTCTTTGTTGACATTGTGGCCCACGGAAATAGCCAGTACCCATTCTTTGACTTCTTCGTGCTCTTCTAACTAAAATAAGTTTTTTATGATTTGGATTACAGATCAACGGCTCAGTTATTAAAAAGTTGGGCGGAAGTTTTATCGTCGGTGTCTATCATAGTTCTAAAGTTAAAAAAAATTAATGCTTACTCCCAAAAACATTTGCTTAGGAATGGAGTAGTTGGATGGGATATCAGTACCATCAAAAACCGAATTGTCCACAATCTAAAAGTCAAGAAATTTCCAATATCCAACAAAAGTTTCAGCAAGTAAAATGACTAACACTAGGGTCATTTTCTAAGACTGCATCAACAATGTCTCTGAAAACATATTTTTAAAATTTTTCAATTTTAAATAAAAAAAATTTTTACAAGTAATGATTGAGGAATACAAAGGCCAAGTTTTCATACTCCTCGCCATAGTTCTGCAACAGAATTTTTTAAAATAGTTTCCACAAAAATTTTACAAAAAAAAGTAACCTTGCAAGCGGTGCCTGCTTCGTAGAACACTTTGTCTGGTTGAAGCAAATCTGAGCAGCACATTTATAGTTAATTATTTTAAGATATATCCAGAGGGTGCCTGGGTTGGTTTTTTTTGCATACTCCAATTCCAATTTTTTATTTTCATAAATTTTAAAAGCTTTTTTAACTTTTGGTATCGAAAGCACTTATGAGTATGGTGTATCTTCTATATTTTCTAACAAATCCTGAATTCGTAAAATCTGAAATCGAAAAAAATCGCAATAATGATATTTTAAAAACGGTTTATGTTAAAGATTTTCGATTTATGGGATTATTTTATCCATTGCTTGTTGATTTTAACCTTGTGTAAAAATAATATATTTTTACAAGGTCGGTCAAATGACCGGTCTATGGCGATTGAGCCACCCTAAGTACAAAGTGCCCACACTAGAGTTTTGCCTTAGACCACTCACCAACATATCGCGCAAGAGAAACATTTAACTGCAATTTCAGCCGCTCAACATCTTGACCAGATAATTCTTCCATTGCTTTTATAAGAGCGTAGAAATGTAGAGCGTATTGATAGCGCTCAAAACCTGTAAACATATTTCAAATCTGTATGAAAAATGCAATTACGGCCATATGAACCTGAATGATGCGACTGTCGATATCTGTTTGGCTGGAAGAATTTATACGCTCATTGAGATCTAGGACCACATCCCGCAACAATGCAACCACTTCGTATGAGCAACTACTCGAGTTGATCAACTAAGAGCTGGTTTTAAATGATGATTTTTAACGTTAAATTTTGTGCTATATTTTGCAATGTTCAAAATATCAAATCGGGAGCTATGGTTAAAGATAGGTATGTTATTGCTTTCAGATTCTTGGCAAAATTTGTACACAGAGGTATCAATATCACCATTAGTGAGAAACGTTGAAAATTTGACTGACATACGACTGGGTACAGAATATGACTGGGTATATTTGTTTTGTGAAAGTTTAAAAAATGTGTTTGTTAGAAACGTTTGATTCTTTCCTACGGGGCGCTGGCCTACCCTTGCCTAAGTGCGTAAAAAATCGAAAAATAAAAAAAAACTTAAAAAATTAACAGGGAGACCAAGGCAAAATTTGGCACTGTGCCCAGTCGTTGTATCCAGTCATATTGTGTACCCAGTTGTTGGTATACCAAAAATTAGGGTAAACAAAAAACAATAATTCCACGTGGAGTCGCACCTAAATTACTCTTTTTCGATCTAAAATGGTCATTTTTGGTCGAAAAAAACGATTTCCTTGCCCTAAAGTACCCTAGTTTATATAAAGTCAGACAAAAGCACAGAAAAATAACTGTCAATGAGCATGTTATAAGAGAAACATACGTGAGCCAAAAACCCACTACTATGCCTCCAACCACCCACCCCCCCCCTCCCTCTAAATCCTTTATGGTCGCTTTCAGATAATTGAATAACCGGATTAAGGTGCGAAAAAGTAAATTTAACAATACCCTGTTTTGCCTTTTGACAGTTTTAAAATGTTTAAAAGCTCGCCTGGTCAATAATCCTCTTGTAGATATTAAAATTTTGAGGATTGGAACTGGCTCCATATTTGATGAATAGACGTGCGGCGTCCACATATTGATTAGTTTTGAAAAGCTCTGTGACATATTGAATCAAATAACGGTCCAGCAGAGGGCGATGCTGAAATATTTAGAGATTACCCAATTAATTTGGATAGCATACAAAAAATCACATTCTGTTGCTTGGCCGTGTTCAGAGCACTGTCCCATTGCCCACGCTGTAATTATTTTTTGATTGTATTTGCTAACCCTTTTCTTTTAAACAAATTCACTTCAGCCAAAATGTCGATGCTGTAATTGTAAAAATGGTCGTAAAGGTAAAAATAGAACAAATCCCTTACGCACTGACTACATCCACATCAATTAATTCGCCCACTCGGCCCTGATTTTTCTAAAAAATGTATACTTTGAAATAAATCTGAGGCATGAATGCAAATTTCCATACCAAGAACTCTCTGTATCGATCATCCACATGTTTTTCCATGTCAGGTGATAATTCTGATGCGACCTGCAATGTTTTAATTATAAAGGGCTGGTCACTGCCAATCAGACTTAAAATCGCATACCCTCTTAGCCTTAGTCCATTCATTTGCACTTATAAGTGCCTCAATTGCTGGTTCAGGCAGGTTGGCTAGCTGAAAAAAAAATTATTCGTAAAAAGCTTGGCTGGTTACGCTTCCACAAATGCAAATAGGTTGTAGATTGTAGCATTTTTTAAAAGTGCTTTGTTGGCTCCACGAATTAGGCTCCAACAGCCAGTAATATTAATCGTGACTCATACTCCAGTCGGAAATATTTTCCGCAGTCCTTTCCTACTACTATAAAACGCACCAGAAAAAGTTCTCCTGCAGCCATAAACTCACGAAGATCCGTCAACCTAGTGGCTACCTGTACCAGTTCCTCTGGAGCCGTCGGTTCATCCATCAAAAACTTTACAATAAGCTCGCCAGCCTAAAATAGCAAATCTTAAATTTCGGTCAATAAAACAATTAGTTCATAGTCTAATACCAACTTTGACATATGCTTGAACCATCAGTTGGCCATCCGCAGATGAGCTCGTGTCCAGCTCATCCATTTTCAGGTAGCACTCTACAGCTCTTCGGTATTCTTTCTGTCTCTCCCACTCTTTAGCCTGTGCCATGTACGACTGTAATGTATGTAATACTGTAAAGGCGTAAATTGGCAGAGGTGAGAATATTTACATTATATGAGGTTTATCAGATGAGGTCCCACCTGCTCACTCACAATGTACCCCACAATGTACCACTCACTCTTTAGGTACTGCTACTCAATCTCTTGGTACTCCTACTCACTCTCACGGTAACCGTACTCACTCTCCTCGTACTCCTCTCCATTCTCCAGGTACCCTTACATGCTCTCCAGGTATGCCTACCCTCTCTCCAGGTACCCCTACTCACTCTCCAGATACTCCTACTCACTCTCTTGTTCGACCTACGTTAACAGATATATTAGACAAAAATGAAAATACAGTCGACTTCAGATCTAAATGACTAAATAATTATGTTTTCCAAAAAAGGAACCGGAATCCTGGCAATATTTCCGACTAGACTGACAAATCAGTTTGAAAAAACTTGAAGTCTAAAAAACGGAGGAGACCAAGGCGGAAAAACCCTTTTATTGAATAAGGCCGAAATGTTATGAAATATGTTACTACAAAGAAATGACTGAGAAAACAAACCGTTATATGAGCGCCCATCGCACCGGACTTTAATTGAAAGTCGTCGTACTCGTTCTCAAAAGGCAATCTTGTCAAAAAAATGGAAAAGGGTATAATGGATTGTCTAACCTGTACTTGAGCTAACATTTCAGGAACATACTCTTTGGCGATGCGCAAAGCCTCCGGCCACATACCCACTTCCCTATAGTAGTTGAGAATAATGTCGGCTCTGTTCGCTCTTAACAAGTAGCTTTCTGCTCTGTCCAGATTTTTTCTTCCAAAGCTGCTCTAGCCTGACTGATATAGACTTCCACTAACATGTCGGTGGAATGAAGGCTAAGTGTGTAGAAAATTTTAAAGTCATGAGTTTAAATGAAGTAGAATTACCTCGCAATACGTTCAGCTGCCTCCCAATTTTGATTGTGAATATACATCAAAATTGCATCCTTCCCTTTGCCTGCCTTAAGTAGTACTCTTCGGCTTTAGCAAAGTCTCCTAGAAACCCATATTCAGAATTTATTTAAAGAGGCATGTTCACGTTATTACAAGTGGTGCCCGCCAATTCAATTTTTTTGCCTAATCATTGAACTTCTGTACGGATTTACAACTCGGTTCCTAATTAAAAAATAAAAATTAAAAATTAAATTTCAGGCCTTTCTTATTAGAACCAATTGAAAAAACCGGACAGAAGTTCAATAGTTAGGAAAAAAAATTAAATTGGCGGGCACAACCTGTAATAGCATGGGCATGCCCCTTAATCAGCAGAACAGCTAAAAAGTTGCCTTCATCTTCCAGGTGCTCTGCATACTTTTGCTGCACAATAGGAAGGCGATTAGTGGCACCAAGGCGACATAGTTCAAACACAAACTCAAAATCGCTAAAAAAATCATTAGGGGCACATACATTAGTCAACCCCCGCTACAGTGACACCTTGCTATAGGAACACCCTCGCTACAGTGACACCTTGCTATAGGAACACCCTCGCTATAGTGACACCTTGCAGACGATTTGGTTGGTTTTGACTAAAAAGCATTAGACTCTACCCCCGCTATAGTGACACCCCGCCATAGTGACACCCTTGCTATAGTGACACCCCAAGGCCGGTCCCATGGGGTGTCACTATACTTGGGAGTAGGATTGGAATCCCATGGGATTCCCGGGATTGGAATCCCAGAAATTTTGGAAATCCCAATCCAAAATTACAAAGTTTCATAGTCCGAAATCCAAAATCCCACCGGTTCACATTTCGAAAATCCCAAAATTATCCCAAAATCCCCAAAATCCCCAAATAAATTTATTTAGTATCGAAACTAAATTTTTTTATATTTCACATGACTTTTGTGTGTTTTTTTGAAACAACAACAAAAGGGGCCAGCTCGATCCGAAAACCGCAGAAAAGCTAATATTTTTGAACAAAGCTTCGAGTATGTTAACTTCTCGTATTGATTGTTTTTTTGTTGTTTGAAATTGATTTAAATCGTTGGATAGATAAAATGTTTGAATTCGAAAAAAATCCCAAATCCAACTGGGATTCCCAGAATTTTGGAAATCCAATCCAAAATCCCAAAATTTAAAATAATTTCGAAAATCACAATCCAAAATCCCAAAATTTGAAATAATTTCAAAAATCCCAATCCCAAATCCCAAAAAACAAGAACGCCCAAGTATAGGTGTCACTATAGCGAGGGTTGACTGTAACTCTATACAACGTTCACTCAAGGGACCGGCCTTAAGTGAATAGTAGAATAGTTATTGCACGGAGTTTCAATAGTGCTTGCAAGGGGTAAAATATCAACTCGCGACACTTTGAAGTTTTGAAACTTCCAACTCAAAATGAACGACACCCAACTCGTATCAATCCCAACTCGCATGTCCCAACTCGTATCAATCCCAACTCGCATGTCCCAACTCGTATCAATCCCAACTCGTCTCAATTTTTTCTCGTCATAATTTCAACTCGTCCTAATCCTATATCCTAAGTAGTACCAGTGAAAAGTATTTTGACTAATCGCCTCCTCCCCTCCCCAGCGCACACCTGTTTAAAAAATGGTTGTGCAGTTGAGTCTCAATAAATCGCCGCCCCCGGAAACTCCGATTTGATGACAGTTTATTGCGGATGGCGACTTTTCGGGACCCGACTATAGGTCAAAAGGCCCTAATTTTATACTCTTTTTTTATTACAAGCAAACCGATTGAATCAAAAATAAAGGCGAATCGAAAACAAATTAAGGAGACATATTCAAACTCTCTATTAACAACGCTCTATTCTAAAAAAAAAGTTTAAGCAGAGATTTTTATGTGAGAAAAAAATGTGGGAACAGTATAAGATGGTAACGGACGATTTTTAATAGAAGATGATGTCCGGTCAGCAATTTCAACGAAGCACTGTACTTGGACATATCTTTGGTTCCCTACGAGATAGCGTGCTTGGCCAGCTCTCCAGACACGACGAGACGAATGGAAGTCTGAATTAGGCGAGACGAAAGCGTACGAGTCTTGCCGTACTTGACCAGGCGGGCGGGTTCATCCAGAAAGCGGTCGAAGAGATCGTTAAAACCCCGGAACCTCGGGATAAAAACCCAAAACTTTTGGGTTGGCGGTTTATCGAGAGTCCACTGTAATTGGTTACTCAATTTTTTTTCCTTCTAAACCGATTACCCAGTTGAGTATTATGTTGCATTTTTGTTGTACAGTTAAACCTCTCAAAAGAATACTGTCATATTGGCCAGCGCTGAATAATAACTCCCCGCAATATTTTGTCCTCCATAGTGGTCAGCTGGATCCGGCCCCCCAAGATAGACACAGTAGAGTAAGCCGATATGCGTTGTTCTTTTTTAAAAGGGGTAGACAATCTAAATACCAATTTACCCTCTGCTTGTTCCTAGGTCTATAGACTCTTGTAGAAGACCGTGACGAGTCAGCAGCTTTATAGCAGCATCGCCTCCCAAATTTTTTGCCCACAAATAAGCAATCTAAAAATTGAGAGCAGTGAAACTCAAAATAAATTTGTCAGCAGAATACGAGTAAAACCTGTTTATGTGCCCTGTCTCCTCCTTCAAACTTAGCAATTCTATAGGCATCTGCCCATTGCTCTGCTTCTTTATACATGTTCACAGCTAGATTCCACTCTCCACTCTATGTAATTTTTGAATACAGTTGCGGAAAAAAGTTACCGCACGATCAGAATTTCCACATTTTTTGAGAAAAACTGTTTGAATTTAATTATTTTTCAAACGGAAAGGGAAAACGAAATAGACAGTCTTGTAGAGAATTTCACGCTCTACAAAACTGGTATTTTTGTTCGAAAGATTCATTTAAAATTTATGCAAAAAAATCGCAAAGTTTGAAACAATGCAAAAATAAGGTCACGAAAAAAGTTACCGCCCGATAACATTTTATTCCAAACAACGCACCAACTGTATTTCCGCAACTGTATTTTGAAACGGTTATCATCTCACTTCTGGTTCGACTGTGTCTCGGCTACAATTTGGTAGGTCAAACTTATTTTTTTGATCATTCTAAGAAAAGTTATGACCATCAACATGAAAACGTCGATTCCTAGTCAAAATAAAGGAAAACCTAAAGAAAATGACTGTTTAGTCACATAAATAATAGCTTTTCTCAAAAATTTTGATGTAAAAATAACATTTAATGCATCATTCGAAAGCTCTTTGATTTCTCTACAAAATGACATGTCGATTGTTTTTTTAGAAAAACACAGGGCTGAGAAACGGACGGTTGAAGTGAAGAAAGTAAAAAACCCCTCTTTTTGCCTTATTTTTAGCCTGTTTTGTCTTGTCGAAGTTCAACCGTCCGTTTCTCAGCCCTGTGTTTTTCTAAAAAAAACAATCGACATGTCATTTTGTAGAGAAATCAAAGAGCTTTCGAATGATGCATTAAATGTTATTTTTACATCAAAATTTTTTGAGAAAAGCTATTATTTATGTGACTAAACAGTCATTTTCTTTAGGTTTTCCTTTATTTTGACTAGGAATCGACGTTTTCATGTTGATGGTCATAACTTTTCTTAGAATGATCAAAAAATAAGTTTGACCTACCAAATTGTAGCCGAGACACAGTCGAACCAGAAGTGAGATGATATCCGTTTCAAAATACAGTTGGTGCGTTGTTTGGAATAAAATGTTATCGGGCGGTAACTTTTTTCGTGACCTTATTTTTGCATTGTTTCAAACTTTGCGATTTTTTTGCATAAATTTTAAATGAATCTTTCGAACAAAAATACCAGTTTTGTAGAGCGTGAAATTCTCTACAAGACTGTCTATTTCGTTTTCCCTTTCCGTTTGAAAAATAATTAAATTCAAACAGTTTTTCTCAAAAAAATGTGGAAATTCTGATCGGGCGGTAACTTTTTTCCGCAACTGTATGTTTTGCAGGAACTTTTATCCTACCTTCAGATACTGCTCTTCAGCCGCTTTTAAATCACCCTTTTTCTGCAAATCCTCAGCCAAACGCTTGTGTGTTTCCTGCAAATTTATAATTTATTGTGTTCTTTCGAAACAAGATTATTACCTGCAGCTTTTCAGAATGAAACCTCTCAACTAGAACCATCATTTCTTCAAGCCGATCGGCACTTTTGTACCTAAATGCTGTTGTGAACTACGCTCTAATTGATTTCAACTGCAATTAGTATTACATGGCGATGGCACGGTTTGGCTCGCCCACTTGAACATACAGCTGAAATAGATGGGTTTGCAATTAATAAAGTTAGGCATGAATATCAGTTTTAGGTCTATGAGGAATATTGGAGCAGCTCTAGTATACACCCTTCACACAAGTCTGGTATACACCCTTCAGTCAAATTAGCTTGGAGGACCAAGGCAATTTTTTTTTAATTTTTAATTTTAAAAAAATTTGCCTTTGTCCCCAAGCTAATTTGACTGAAGGGTGTATACCAGACTTGAGTGAAGGGTGTATACTAGAATTTAGCCGGAATATTTTCGTTTAGGAAATTTTTGCACTTTTTGAGTTTGCTCATTTTTGGAATTTTTTCTGGTTTTCTCCTGCGCTTTTTAAATCAGCGTATGTTAGGTCGGGCTCAAACGCAAGCCCCAAACAACAAAAAATTCAAATCCATAAATGTCCGAAAACTGCCTAAACGCCTACGCACCTGTTATCGGAGACAAGGAGTTAGCAAACACAATAAGGTGTGGAGCAGTAAAAACCGAAATGGCGCTATTCGGTTTTAACCGAACCTCCTCGCCTCCCAAACCGAGTATTTTTTTGGATGGGGGGGGGGGTGGCGTGTCGGTGTTTTAAAAACGAGTAGCGTCACCGAACTTATTATACTCGCTGTCAGGTTTCATATTTTTCTTGCTCTCAGGTACTCGCTGAATATTTGGTAGAGCCGAAAAACGTCAAATAGGTTTTTACCTCTATTTTCATACAGTTGTTTCGCATATTTTATCAACTTTTAGCGATCAGAAAAATGGACTACAATATATTAGAAAGTACCACTCTGTAGGATCTGGGCATAACAAATTCATATTGAATTCATGTAAAATATCTTTTAAGACGGAATTAAAATAAATCACATACATACCGTATTTCTTTTAATAGAGCCCCTTTTTAATAGAGCCCCCTCCCCCTCTTGTTTTTTTTGACGAGGACTTCAGAGTTATGGCCATTTTTCGGGCCATTCAAAAAATAAAGCGCTGGGCTCTATTAGAAGAAATACGGTAAAACTATAAAATTGTCAGACTTAGGTGGGGGTGAATTTTGAGAAGTGATTTCAAGTGATTTCGTTCATCAAGAGCCCTTTGATGAGCTCGGACTTTTCGGAGGATGTCAATTGCTCCACCGTAAATTGATTCCTTTGGCTTGGAGCATGCGATTTTGCCATCTCCAAAACCGTCAGTTGGTGTACTTAAAAGCGCACGCTAAAAGAGTAAGAGGCATCAAAAGAAATCCAATCAAAAAGATACCTTTAAACGACTTTATGATGATATCCTGAGAGTCAATTCCATGCCCGATCCACCCAGCTTAAGATGAACTTGGTTGTTTTGTCATCCATTCAGAGTGATCCATTCTATAAGATGACGAGCTTGTTCTTATAGTCTTCTTCGATCTTCGGCATTCGCCTCTTCCTGTTGAGAATCACTAACGGAAGTAGCTTCGTTCTATCCCTTCGGGCAGTTAGACACACCGTTACTCTCATTTTCTCGTAACCAGTCGTCAAGACCGTCACCTAGACACGAACGAATAATCGGTGTGAGTAAAACCAATGAAACCCTCCCGTCTTTCGTTTAATTAGTATCGATGCATCTTCCACCGGGATAATGAAACTAGACGGCGGTCTCATCCATGGCAAACAGCTGAGAGGATTTTTTTATCTTTCGCAAATTCTCGACATGCACAAGAAACTTGGCAAAGGCTACAGTGTAGTTTTCTGGCGGCTTTTGAGCAGTTGTTGTCAGTCTGCGAGAAACAATTTTAATGCAAAGTTTTCGAAAAAATTGGTGTCAATTTCCGAGACATATACAAAACTTTTAATGGCGACTTTGGCTCTGATAAGTTGAAAAATAAAAGACCACTCTCTAATTAACGACCAATCTCTAACAAACGACCATGTCTCCAGAAGGGTTGAAAAATAAAAGACCATGGTCTTTTATCAAAGAATATACGGTATGCCGATAGTGATTTTTTAGGTATGACAGATCATTACACCAATACCCTCTTCACGATACGCTGAATACGAAGGCACGCATCGATTATACGATTTTCTCACTCAGTTTTGAGGTAATAACCAGTGATCGGAATTTTTAAATTTTGTCGTACTCGTAGTCATACTTTCATTTTTTCTGCCCTCGTACTAGTAGTCGTACCTCGTATCTAATTTTTTTTTCTCTCGTATTTCGTATTCGTGCTCGTAGTCATAATGGGGCGCCTGTCCGCCGGGCCCGTCGCGTCCTCGTCCCGTCCTGGACGGCACCGGAAAACTGGACGGCCAGACAGCTGGAGGCGGATGACAAAGTGGAGGATGGCCGGTGGACGGCCGGCTAACGGACGGCAAAACGCCGAGCGGCCGGCCGGCGGATGGCCGGACAGCCGGGCATATTTGTCCTGCCATTTAATATTTTCCTAATCATTGAACCTCTGTACGAAAAATTTTTTCCAGCGGTAGGCCAGTGTATGGAAGTTGGGGCTAATAAATGTCTTACGCACCTTTTCTGAGAACTGGGACGAATATTTATGTATTTTTTACTAGCGTTTTAAAAGAGAAAATTTTTAGGGGGCATTCTATACTAGGGTCAAACATTCTGTGTTATAAACGGCGGACGGCCGGCGACAAAGTAGCCGGCCGGCGAATTTTCGGACGGCTGGCAGGACGGACGGGAAATTTTTTTTTAAAATGGGACGGCCGGCAGAACGGCGAGACAAAAGAGAAGTGCCCCCGCCAATTCAAATTTTGCACATGCCACTGCGCGCAAAAACATGGTCTTGTAAAATACAAGCCTTTTTGGGAAACATTTTGAATTCTCGAAAAAGAGATTTAAAAATAAAAGGTCACAAAACTTTAATTGGGCTTCCGAATGGCAAATAACGCTTGAAAGAAAATAATGGAAAGTTGGTACAATTTCTGTATACCCCCAGCCCTCAAGTATGGTATACCCAGCAGTCAACTAAAACAACAGGGGGGGGGGGGACCAAGGCACATTTTTTACATTTTTCCCGATTTTTTTTTATATTGTGTCCTAACCATCTCAAACTAACGTTTGAAACGCGACCTTATCAGCATTGATATATTCGCAAAACGTCTGAAATGTCTTAAAACGCCAAATAGTATATTTGGGTGGTTAAATATGGTTTCGGGGTAATTTGGGTCACGGCGTGTCAAACACGTCGAAAGGCGAAATCGACATTTTTCTTGTCAAGACAAAAAATTCGAACACGATTAAATTTTTGTTTTTTTTCTCATATTTTCTCAACTTTGTAATCTTGTTCGTAACTCATGCTTATGTGTGTCATATATGAAATATATTTATATCACTGGATTGCTCAGGAATCATTCTATCGATTGGTAAAAAAATTTACCCAATTTCATTAGAAATTCAAAGAGTTTGAACCAAAAGAAGTTTGAATTGCCGTTTGGCAGAGTCAGTTCGCCAACTTCTTTTGACTATATCTTTGTGAAATCCTATGGAAAAAATCTGTCTTACAGAAATGGAGCATTTTAATCCAGCTTTCTGATGGTATCTTTGTTTTTATGAAAAACACGTATATAGTAAGAAAAACAAGCTTTTATGAAAATTGACATGTTTAAGTAAGCAAATGGACCCTATATCTCCGCTAATATGGCGTAATTTGGAAAAATAAATGACAAAACCGGAATCCTTGCAACTTTTTGGACTAGATTGATCAAAAACATCCGACCAAAGATCAAAGAAAAATTTAAAATTTGGAATAAAAAAAGTGTCTGACCCTAGGCGGGAACGAACTTTTTAGGCACGCCAAAGATTGCGCCATTTCAAACTGGGCCAATATAAATCGGGCCAGTTCAAATTTGGCCAAAATCAAATTGGGCAAAATCGGCACAATTTGAATTGGCCGAATTTGAGTGAACCCAATTTGAATTGGCCCAATTTGAAACGGCCTACTCTTTGGCGTGCCACTTTTTACTGTGTCTTTTTGAAAAACAGCAAAAAAAGAATGTTATATTCAAAATGCTTAATGACAGAACGCCAACGTCGATTTCGCCTTTCGACGTGTTTGACACGCCGTGGGGTGGTGTATGGAAGTTTGAGGTGTAGAGTTTTTAAATAATCGCTCTTAAAGGGGCATACCAGCGCGTTACACGGTCAATTTCAAATTTTCAAAGGGCGGGGACCACACTTTCAAGACAAAAAACATTTGATTTGAAAATTTTCCTTTGAATTTTTTAGAATTGTCACCGAAAAAAGATGTCACCGAAAGACTTTTTCTTGTCACCGATTTCTGAAAAGATTTGACTGCGGCTGCATACGGTCTCACAAAGTCATCAGTGGATGTAGCGTGACCTGAAAATACGAAAAATAAAACGAAAAATAGTCACCGAAAACAAAAAATATAAGAAATCGGTGACAATAAAAAGTTTTTTGGTGACAACTTTTTTCGGTGACAATAATAAAAAATTTGAAGGAACATTTTCAAATCAATTGTTTTTTGTCTTGAAAGTGTGGTCCCCGCCTTTTGAAAATTTGAAATTGACCGTGTAACGCGCTGGTATGCCCCTTTAACCAGGGTTTCCAATTCAAAATTTTGAAATAAAAGAAATTTGCCAAAAGTGCCATTTTATCCAGTGCTTGTTGGGTTTCGAGTGCCAAAAATAATGATTTTGACGTGCGATCTCAAAATTTTTAGAATTTGAGGTCCCAAATAAAGGACAAATCTTTAACGGGCCATTGCCGTCTCCGACAACGGTTGTCCCCGCCAATTCAAATTTTTTTCTTAATCATTGAACTTGTGCATGGGGTTTTTAACTTAGTTTCTAACAAAACTATACCTAAAATTAAATTCTAGGCCTTGTTTTGTTAGAAACCAAGCTGGAAAATCCGTACAGAAGTTTAATCATTAAGCAAAAAATTCGAATTGGCGGAGGACAACTAAAAACAGGTGGCAATGGCCCTTTTAATAAATGACGTTTGGAAGCCCTGCTCTTAACTCTGGAAATTAGGCTAAAAGTCTAGGCTTTCTGAAAATTGTGCAAATTCCTTAACAATCGTATATATTCTATACAATTTAGACCCAAATAAGAAAATACCTCTTCAGCGTCTTTTAGACGGTTGGCTTCTTCTAGAGCTTGTGCTTTTTGAAGGTACAATTCTCGGCTCTCTTCTACCCCGAAAAATTCGGCTGCTAGTTTGTAAGATAAAAAAAAAGAAAGTCAATTTTAATAATTGAAAAAATTCCACCCGCCTTCAATCCATTTTCCAGCATTATTATACATCTCGACAGCATCGGTTGGACGATTTGCGTCTATGTACAGCTTCTCAGCCATCTAATAATTGTTTTGGAAAAATTATAGTTAAGACAATTAAAATTATAGCTAATTTACATCATATTGGCCTTGGGCTTCGTAATGCTGAGCAATTTTTTCGTAGAAACCTGTTGTTTCGCCAGCATCATTTTCGATTACTTTGAGGATATCTGAGGCTTTCGTCCATTCTTTGCCTCTAATAGCACAATCCACGGCTTTTATGCTGTTACCACTTTCTAAATTCTCAAAATTCAGACAAAAATGTCGTACGGGATTTTTTGAGAATAATCCGACCATAAAAAGACGTAATTTATAAGAATTGTGGTGATACCTAAAAAGTGACTGATAGCCGCATCGAAATTGCCCTCTTTACGTAGAGAGTCTCCTAAAATCGAGAAGTATGAATTTAATAAATTCAAAAGAATTTCACCCCATTCTTCCTCCAGCTGAACAACTCTCTCAGGAAAAGAGAATCGAGCAACCTGTAAAATTTATTATACTTTTCAACTTAGGCTGTAATAAAAAAACACCCGTCGAAACAAGTAAATCTCCTGTCAAAGTTTTTTTCACCATGCAAAATTCAAAATTTTCATCAGATGAAAAGGAATGAAGCTAGTGTTAAAGCTGATGTTTTGAGACTAGAATCCTACTTAGTTTTTTTCATTCCCGAGAAAAATGCAATTTTTAAAAATTTGGAGATTTTTTGTAATTAAATATCACTGGTTCTATTATAAGCTTACATGAATGGCCTTGCTAAATGCTTTACCATCCCGATAGCATTCAATGGCTCGCTGGAACTGTTTGACTTCTTCCAGCAACTCTCCTGCCTAAACACAATTTTCGTTTTTTTTTATTTATGCTTTAGGGGCGTGGAAGGCACTAAAAAGGCGGAGACAAGCAATGTTTTTCTCTCACGAAAATTTGCTAGTTTTCGCTTTTTTGCACAGAATCATGTAACACCTTGTCGAAAATTTCATTCTTTATCAGTGCAAGTGTAACCTTCTGAAATTAATGTCTCTGATTATTGGAATTGGTTGACTTGCGTAGAATCTGCCTTACTTCTACAAGACTCTCGTCCCTCATCAAGTTGCTATTGTCCATCATTATTTTGGCAGCCAATGTGGGCTGATTAGAATCCAGATAGATTTGCAATGCCGAACTTACATCTCCTTCTTTAGCTTTGATCTAAAAGAATTGTTTATGGCATTTATAGCAAGCTCAGTCCAAATTTACCTCAGCTGCTTTTTGCTCCTGGCCTGTCTCATGCAAGTTACGATAATACTTTCCCTTCAACACTTCTAATTCAGGATAGTGCTGAAATGTTAAGTTTTCTACATTTACACCAACCAGACATGTACACATGTCGGCCTGAGGCTTTTTAGGCCCTGGCCCAAGTCGGGCAATTTTTTTTCTAACATTTTTTCCAAATCGCATAAAAAGTTTCCAAAGTTAATTTATGAACAAGTCTGCTCGACTGAACCGGGCCAAGTTCGCCGAGTTCGTGCAAATGTCTGCGGTTTCTTCCACAACACACCATGGCTTGAGCCAAGTCAATTGCAGCCTCCCAATTGTTCAACTTTTGGTGCATTTCAATGGCATCATGAAGGGCATTCTAAAAAGTATTCCTTTCATGACAATCAAGTCGTAGTTCTTTTTTGATAAAAGTTTGATAAAATAGTTTTATTTGTAGTAAACATGATACAAATTTCGGTGGTTTGTAAAATCCCCAATTTTCGCCTCAACCACTCAACTAGGGTTTTTGGTAAAAACATCGTCTTTCTTTCTGATAATTGTGTGTAATGGCTTGTTCACGTTGTTCGAGTTCAGGTAAGAGATGTTCATACACTCAAAACCCGAGCTCTAACTCTAACTCGATTTTTGATCACATACTTCTAGTTAGAGTTCAAGGTCCAACTTGAAAATGCTTATGTATTTAGCTTAGATAGCTCAGAATCTCACCGCAGCGCAGTCAAACTCCACTAAAAGTTAGTTTTCTAGGGGTTTACTATAAGGGAATCCAATTTATATGTATGAACACGAATTTGACGTCGAACTTGAACTCGAGGTACGTGAGCGCCCTCGAGTTGGAGTTCTAGTTCGAGTTTGAGTTCGGATGAGAGGTGTTCACGTAGCTAAAAACCCGAACTCTAGCTCGAAGAACGTGAACAAGCCAAAAAGCATTTTTTACCAATTAATTAAAAAAAACTTACATTCTCCAAATATATTCTCTCAGCCTGCTTGTACTGTTTGTTAGCCATTGAGAGCCGGGCTCTAACCTCAAAGTTATCTAACCCATCTCCTCCATTTTGTTGAGCTGCTATTTCCGCCTTTTCGATGGTTTCTTGTAGGAATCTGCACTAATTTAATAAAAAAAATACAATCTAATTATTAATTTACCTGACTCGCGCATAATCATTGAGACTAGCATAGCAACTGAACAATTTGATAAATTATTTTAAAAAAATTCAGGTCGACCCACCGTTGGGCAACCATGAGTTGGGAGTGCTCCATAGCCAGATTGGCCAACCTCTTCCACATCCAGCGATATTATCGGTGGAATTTTGTTCCGATTGCTCCAGAAAAATGAGCGCCCTGTTAAAATCCAGTTCGTCCAGTGCAGTCCCGAATTCTATCATTGCACTTTCCAGTTCGTATGCCACTTGTCCATTATTCTCCTGCAAATTTTAAGTGATCACTGAGAATTTTATATTTCAAAAAATACTTGAACTAGCACTTCTGTGCGATTTTCATCTCTGAGGACCATTTCAATGTCACCATTGATTTGAAATTGTGACACTTGATCCAGAAAATCGGTGCTGTACCATACGCAAAGCATATCTGCGATTTCAAACTTATAGAAAATTACACCAAACAAAAAAGTCGGCTTGTAAGGAAGCTGTCCCATGTGGGCTAAATTGAACTAAACCCCACCAGCCAATTAAAAAAACTCCGAAGTGGTCAAATTTTTCATTTCTCGGGCTAGATTTTTAAGATTGCGGCTATAATAAAGAAAAAAGTCCCAAAGGCGGGTGTGGGGTTGTGAAATTATTTGTGATGTTGTCCACGTATTTGTTCAAAATTAGGAATTGAATTTGTCAAAAAAGCCAAAATGACATTAAAAAAAGCTATAGCCACCATTGCTTTGAGCGACAACAACATCGCTCCTCGGCACCCATTGCACGTATGAGCAAAAGTTGATCATATTCGAGGTTTTCTGAGTCTCCAAGTCAAACAAAAACAGCAAAGAGGAACGGTCTCTGTACAAAAGCTTGTTCCCACTCTCATTCAACTGAAATATATTTGTCTCGAGAGGAACAAAGAAAATATTCTTGTTCACCTCAATCCAGTCGATTACTGCGTTGCTGTGTGCGATTTGCGCCAACTGACTGTTGCTGATCAGATTCACTAAATTTTTTTATTCACAGGGTGCGGCGAGAAGTTCAACTGATTTTTGACGGACATGAATTTTTCCGTGGTACGATCAAGAAATCCCGTTTTCTCAATTTGGCTTCTCTTGAGCCCCAAATTTAATTTTCTGGTCTCCTGTGGTTTTGACCATTTATTTATTTAGAGGTACAGATGGTTATGGCCCTCACCATATGGGCCAAGTAAATATTATGTTTTTGAAATTATATGCTGAATAAATTTGGGGCTCAAGAGAAAATAACCTGTCAAAAGAGCAATTCAAAATCGCGTTCGGAAAAAAGATATAGCCATACCTGCACGCTCGAAAAAATCGGCGCCGCCGCCGGCGCCACTTTGAATTCGGCTCCGGGCGCCGGATCGGCGCCAGGCGCCCCTTGAAAATTCGCGCTGGCGCCGCCGCTTCAAAAAGGCGGCGCCGGGATTTATTATATGTGTTAAACTTAAATTTTTTGTTTTATTGCTATCACGATTTAAGAAAGATACTAAAAAAGATCTAAAATATCAACAAAATATTTAAAAAATGCAGTACTGCGGTGGTTTCTCGGAGCTGGGCGCCGGCGCTGCTATGAAA
The DNA here is from genome assembly GCA_004194705.1 of Ditylenchus dipsaci. NCBI lineage: Eukaryota > Metazoa > Nematoda > Chromadorea > Rhabditida > Anguinidae > Ditylenchus > Ditylenchus dipsaci. The sequence continues at coordinate 361,590 of SADC01001177.1, forward strand.
AGGGCGCCGGGAGCCGGCGGCGGCGCCGGCGCCCGAACATGGTGAAATTTTGCCTGGCGCCGGCGCCCGGAGCCGGTGCCCGTGCAGGTATGGATACAGCCCTTTTGAAATCAGCCTCATTCCTTGCCCCACCTTGTATTATATTTTTGTTAAATTTATTTTGGCTTCTGTTTTCAATATTTTATTTTCTGCTTTTTATACTTCATTGTTTTTATTATTTTGTGTGTGTCGCTTTACCTATGGAAATGGTGTGAACGTCTAGTAAATAAGCAACTCTTCTAATTTCATCCATTTGTTTTGCAGTTAAGTTTCCTCTCCGCTTTTTCTCGTTTATGCGTACACTTATTTGATGTGGATTTGCTTTTTCTGTCTGAAAATATGTATTTTAAACTTCAGATAAAATTTACACCAAACTAACTCTGATCCAGCCCGCAATTTCTTGTCTGCCATATTCTACAAAAGTTATTTCTCCAGCATTAACAATCATGCAAACATTTTCATTGTCCAAATAGTATTTTTCATTTCCACTCCAATCCCACGGAATCTCCGAGCTCTGCAAAACATATTTTTGATTATTTTTTAGTCTTTTTTAAAAGTGCCCACCAAATCGTTTTCCATGTCAGCAAGTATCATAGTGTAGGGGGTATTTGCAATCACATATCTATTAGTTCTGCCCATGATGCGAATATCAGTGATGGGATGACTCTTTTTGGCTGCTTGGTTCTGGATAAATCCAGATGATTGGTCGTCGGAGACTATAAATAGCTGCTGGTCTATAGATATTTTCGAATTTTTAAACAGCTTACCAGTGTATCCTGATCGGATAACACATTGCCTTTGGTCCACTGAACTGACATCTTTGATAACCACTTGCGAGGGTGACACATATGTGGTCTCAAATCTGTGTTTCAATAGAGATCGTGACATGCCTAAAACTCAATCAAATTTTTCCTCAACCCATTTATGTATTTCCGCGTTTATTAGACCCATTATACTCGCTTTGAAATAATATCGCTTGCTGGACTGCACTTTCCTTGTTCTTCAAACTTCTCAATGTTTCTATAGACAGCCTTCGTAAAAATTCCAATTTAATAAAGACCTTCGACCATTGATTGCATGATATACTTAAGTTCTTGATTTTTTTTATTTTCCTGGCTGCCTTTCGTTTTATTTAGCTTGGCAGTTTTCTTGATTTCAAGACATTGTAACGTAATTACATTTTTTAACTTTTGGGAGGCTGATAAGTAATGAAAATATTGTAAGTATAGGTTTTACGGATATACATTTGCTGTTCACGTTATGTTATAAGGTAATAAAGTGACATACAGCAATCAATGCTTAGCACGCTTCCAACTACATTCCCGCAATTAGAGTTGTGCCTATTCATAAGTATTAAGAAATTTACAAAAAATAGGACTAATAAATACCATCTGGTTTCCAAGCCAAAGCTGCAAAAAAATATAATAGTAAATGTCTAACAGGAATTTTTTTAAATACCAGTAATTGTGTAAAAGTTTTTGATATTAAGTACTGTGCCTTCTTCCCAAGCTCCTAAAATATCAATATTTTCGGTTAATTTTTTTAGTTTTTACCTCGTCTGACATTCCAGGACATAAGGCGAAAACTGGAATTTTTTAACGATAGAAAACCGAAAAAGTTCAATTATCCACCGATTAAAACTAGCAAACACAGCATTGTGGCCAGTGGAGTCAAGCACAGCCACATTTAAATCTTTTTCCGTGGGATCTCGACTGTAGTCGAAGTCCTGGAGAATCCTGCCCTGTGCATGCTCCACATTGTAAGACACAATTCGGCGGTCACTCCCCCGGCTAATATGCCAAAGTTGGAGTAGAGCAAGCAGTAGGGGGTGTCGAGTGAACACACACTTTTGTCTGGCAAATATATCAGGTTTGATTGAGCTAAGTATTAGCGGTCTTACATGTGCTCGACTCTCAAACGAGTACACTACAATCGATCCATCTACATGGCCTGAGGCAAATGACCTTCGGCTGGGGCTGAAAACGAATTTTTTCGAATTAATCGAATTTTTAAAAAGTGGACGGTTATAACAGCGTTTTGTAAATGGTAAAGTTCCGGGATTTTTGAGAAAAGATTGGCACAATCGTCAGGAATTGTAAAAAAAACGAGAGGAATGAACTATAAAAGTCAGGAATGAACTATTTGTAAGTCGTTAAAGAGGTCTGACTGTACAGTCAAACTCGGTTACCCGCCTCCCCAGGGACAAGGCTGAGGTGGCGGTTAACTGCGATTTTCGATAACAGAAAATAAGCCAATCTCAGGGATGGTGATTAACCGAGTTGTGACTTTTAAGTAGATCTTATCAATAAAACCTACTGTTGTGCAAGTGTGACTACCATGGAGTCAGTCTTATAAATTGTGGAGCCTAACTTTTTTAATTAGTGAGGAGTCAGCAGAAAAGATTTTATAACAAACATTTATTGGAATTGGTTGAGCCATTTCGCACTTTTCCATCCAACAGCCCTATAATCAGTTTATTCTCCTCCGGCCAAATTAGTGCAGTCACACAAGAGCTTTGGGCAAATTTGTTGCATATCACCTTTTCTCATCCCTAAGTAATTGTGTAAAGAAGAAGTGGAAAACTGATTAACAAACCAAGAATTTCCCAGTCTGTAGACAAACACAATGTTGTCGGTCTGCCCCACTGCCAGTTTGGTCGAATCTGGCGAGAAGACCAAGCATTTTAACACATAACTCTTTTTGCCGAACTGAATTTTATCGAGGATAGTATATAAACAAGAATTTACATGCAATACAGTCTAGAAACAAAGCCCTTCAAGTTGCCTAACCACCTCAAGTTTCACCCTACATGGTAATGGTTCATTTATTTGACCGAATTATTGACCTTTCAGTCAATCTAAGAGGCTGCTGTTAAAGGGCTAGAAGTTTGGGGCTACTTTAGTTAAAGTTTTTACTTTTGCTCTCATATAATTTTCATTTATTAACACTTGGACGGTCGAAGAGCAATTTATATTTGTTCGACTCCGAATTTCATGCTAAATACGATGGTGCAAAGTCTTTAAAAAAAAGGTGGTATTTATGGGTAGCTGCCCCTTAGAACCAGTCAAGTCAAGATTTTTGCTTCTGCAACTTTAAAAGGGCAGATCTCATCAAATTTTATTATTTACTTTGGTGATTTTTAATGTCAAAAAAAGCGCAGATCACGGGCTTTCTAATAAAATAATATGGGAGTATTTATGATAGTTAAAGAAAATATTGTGTCGTTTTTCGAAAACGTTGGTGATATTAAATATGCAATAAAAAGTGTGAAAAGGATGTTTTTCAGGTATCAACGTATATCATTCGACAGAGCAGAAGGAACTGCACCAGAAAGTGCTTTGAAATAGAGAAAAGCAGGCTTTTAGAGTGTTTAGCAAGACTCTAAAGAAAAAGTTCAAAACAAGCCTTGACCTAAAACTTGTATTTTGCTCGAGAAACATGCATTTTCGACAGCGAATTCGTGTTCAGCGTGGTCGATTTGCTTGAAAAACTGCCCTAAAACCTCATAACTAGCTATCAAATTTTCAACTCCGCTCAAAACAACAATTATTCAAATCATGAATTTTTCGGAATTCAAATGTTTATTGTCTTGAGCGCGATTTGAAATTTGACGATAAATTAGCAAGTCTAAGGGCAGTTTTATATGCAAATCAGCTATGCTGAATACGAATCCGGTGTCAAAATTGGTTTCATTCACAAAATAAAAGTTGTACGTCAAGACCTCTTTTAAACTTCTTTTCGAGAGTCTTGTAAAACGCTCCAAAAGCCTTTTTTCACTTCAAAGCACGTTTTGGTGCAGTTTTTCTTGTTCTGTCGAATGGGATACATGGATGACTTGAAAAATCATATCATAAAACTTTTTTAGGTATATTTCTGTATCAACAACGTTTTTGGAAAATGACACGATTATTTCTGTGAACTGAAATTTCAACATATAATTGTCATAAATACCTTGATGGTACCGCATTTGAAAGCTCGTAATCTTAGCTATTTTCAACTATCATTCACTAGAATCAATAATAAATATTGGCGAGATACCGTACTTCCTCTAATAGAAGCCCATGCTCTAATAGAAGCCCACCCCCTATTTTTTGACTAAGGTTTCGGAGTTAAGGTCATTTTTGATTGACAATTTCAAGATTTTTGAGAGGTTGAAAAATAGAAGCCCATGGGCTTCTATTAGAGGAAATACGGTATGCCCTTTTGAAGTTGCAGAAGCAAAAATCTTGACTTGACTGGTTCTAAGGGGCAGCTACCCACAAATACCACATTTTTTTAAAGACTTTGCACCATCGTATTTAGCATGAAATTCGGAGTTCAACAAATATAAATTGCTCTTCGACCGTCCGAGTGTTAAAAAGGCAACACCAATACCATGTTTTTTTCCTCATAAAGGCCACATCTAATCTATGAAGCTTTTATTTTTGTGGGCAACTTCTAAACAAAATTTGCAATATTGATATTAATATTTCTAGCCCAACTTTTAATTCTGCACAAATTTTCACATATTCCACGTGTTTGCATCGATACACCGGGCTGTCAATAAAGTTTTGATCCAAAATTATAATAAAAAATGCGCTACCGGAGTACACCACCACCACCTCCCCCCCCCCTTTGGTTCGCAAAAACAGCAAATTTGCTGAAATGCAGCAAAAATAATTGGCGTTGTGTGTTTATTGAAAACAGCAAAATTGCAGCAAAATTTTTGCTGCATTTCTCCGTCTCCCACATATTACGCGTTTTGCATTTTTCCAACTATATTTTTTGCTTTCTTTCTTTCTGTAGTCAGAAAATATATGAAACATCCGTATAACAGCAATACCTAGGCTATATGCAGCCCGTAAAAGTCACTCTGAAAGGGAGGGAGGGATTTTTATATAAGCATCGGCTAGGTCACAGGTTCAAATCCACCTGGATGCATGACCTATTTTTCACACCATTTTTCATATTTTATTTTCAAGTTTGGTATGAAAATAATGCTCATTCTAATGTCTATCCGGCGAGACTATCAGTGCATGGTTAAACAACTATAACAGCTGAGTTGAAGGCTGAAGCCTACCTGAATCAGCTGCCTCATTTTGTGTTTTTCCTTGATTGATGTTTTGTATCTTCTTTACAATTACACATTTTTTATACCAATGTGTAGCCATGATTCTAGGCTATGGCTTATATCTAAGCTATAATAAAGTTGAAAATCGGAATTTAGTAATAAATAAAATTTAAAATCGTCCAATCTAGGGCCATCCTATTCGTCGAACATACTCTCTTTTCTCTTGATCAAACCTTCGCGAGCTACCAACTTTTTATAGTAATTTTAATGTGAAAGCATTTATATATTATTCCTCGTGCAACTCTGACTCTAAAAAAGGAACAAAAGAAAGAGATAAGGACAGATTAGAAGGATGACAGCGAAGACGAAGAAGGGATTCAGAACTTTTCAGACACCTCTTGAGCCTAAAAGCTTCTAGGATTGACTTAGGTTTGGTCTATCAAACGAAAAAATGCTGTAAATCGCCAATCTAAATGGCGAAAATCTTAAAAAATTATAAGTTTACCATCACTCACGATCAGTACTCAGGTGGCCCGATCTTCGTAGTTGAGTAGTTGGTGGACCCAGGTGGGGGTACCCAGCTGGTGTTACTCAGGTGAGGGATACCTAGGACGGGAATAACCATGAGGTAGTACTCAGTGGTGGTACCCAGGTGGGGGAGTACACAGGATAGAGCTACGCAGAAAAGAGGTACCAAGGTGGAGTAGTATCGAGTAATCCAAAAAGATTCGGAAAATATTGAAAATTTCGCGTAGGTAGCTTCTTGCCCCATCGACTTACCCAGGAAAATCGGTGACAGAATTTAAGCTACCTGTAAGCTCTTCTATACGAAACACAAAATATATTATACTTAAACAAATATGAATGAGTTGCAGACAAATAAAATTCAAACATAAACTTTTTTATGATTTTCCGAATTTTTCCAAACCATCCTGTACACGGGAGGGGTACTCAGGTGGGGATCCCAGTTTGGGTACCCAGCAGTCCCTCTTGTCGGATAGACATTAGAATGAGCATTATTTTCATACCAAACTTGAAAATAAAATATGAAAAATGGTGTGAAAAATAGGTCATGCATCCAGGTGGATTTGAACCTGTGACCTAGCCGATGCTTATATGAAAATCCCTCCCTCCCCTTTCAGAGTGACTTTTACGGGCTGCATATAGCCTAGGTATTGCTGTTATACGGATGTTTCATATATTTTCTGACTACAGAAAGAAAGAAAGCAAAAAATATAGTTGGAAAAATGCAAAACGCGTAATATGTGGGAGACGGAGAAATGCAGCAAAATTTTGCTGAAATGCAGCAAAAATTTTGCTGCATTTTTGCTGCAATTTTGCTGTTTTCAATAAACACACAACGCCAATTATTTTGCTGCATTTCAGCAAATTTGCTGTTTTGCGAACCATGATCCAGAGTCACTTTCGAGTGATTTGCGGCCAAAGTATGTGGGTGTGCGCATCTCAACTCCAAGCCCCCAACGCCCCTGCGCCTCCGAAGGGGGCGCAGGGGGCTTGGTTGGTTGGTTTATTGTATATATTAAACTTATTATATATGGTGATCTACTTATTATATTATATATATATTAATATCGCAGGGCTTGGTTGGTTAGAGATGCGCGCACTCACTTACCTTAGACATAATTCCGAGCAAGACTCTTGAACAAAAATGCATTTAGAGGCTCTTTTTGCCCAGCTCCTGTGACCAAAACAGGCAAATGGTCGAAATATCAAAATGTCCAAAACTCAGTTTTTTATCAACCAGAACTCAAAAATAATGCCTTTTTTGAGCTCCTGAGGTGATTTTAGGTCGATATAGGGTGTTTGGAAACACTTTAAAAAAAATTTTATTTGGGGGGGGGGAGGTGTATACTCCGGTAGGGTCAAAAATACATATTAGGTACATATTGTCACTTTTGAGGTTTATTACCGCAAACACAGTATTAAGAAAATACCTTTGAGTCTACTGGCTTAGTGGCAAATTTATCCCTTCTTTGAAACTTTTCGTCTAACAACACAATTTGCCGATCACAACTTCCAATGGCTAGCTTCTTTCCGTTCGGAGAATAGCCTAAAATTTGAGCTAATTTCACATTTTGTCCCAACAAAATCACCAATCGTAGAAATTGACTGTGTCACTAAATCCTAAAGATACATAAAATAGAAAATGAACAAAAGTTATATCAAAAACAACTAACATTAGAGGTTGAGTCGATTAAGGTACTCAGGTATTTCAGTTTCATCGTTTTTAGCAGATAGATTAAAAAATGTTGTAAGGGAAAATCAAGATTTCAAATCTTAACCAAAAATCTTGTTGCTATTGGAGACCACTGGCCTACCAAGTAAAGAACTGGACAAATGGACGCTGAACCGACAAGCCATATCCTCTTTGATGGGTCACTTTTGGGTTAATCATTCGTTTTGTAGCAAAAATACTTTTTTGTGGCTTATTTTACAATTAGCTTGGTTTTATTAAATTTTCGACCCTAGTAGCAATACGCCCTCACCCCCCAAAAAAGTTTTCCTTCTAAAACTTTAGTAAAGAATGCCCAAATATATGTACCAGGCAACGGAAAATGTGCACAAATTCTTTATTAGTCACAACTTCCGTACGCTGGTCTACCCCAAGCCTAAGGGCTAAGCCTAAAGTTTTTACTTGAAAGGGTAGTTACAGCGATTTTTATGCCAATTTTCTTATCTTTTTTCAAAAGTGATAAAGCTATCATGTAGCCCTATGATTTTAGTTTCCAATGAGGTATTATTTATCTTAGCATCTTTGCAAAATGTGGTACAGAAAATTAAAAGTATGAAGCAAATAAAAAAATAATTTGCTTGATACTTTAAACTTTTTGTCCTGCATTTTACAAAGATGCTGAAATAAATAATATCTCACAAGAAACCAGAGTCATAGGGCTACCTAATGGTGTCATAACTTCTAGAAAAGGATGAGAAAATTTAATAAACCCAGGCAAATTTAAAATTAGCCACAAAAAAGTATTTTTGCTACAAAAAATATTAACCTCACTTTTATTGAAGGTAAAAAATATTGTGCTTGTAACATTTTAAAAAAAGATTAGCTTGCTACCCAAATTTTTTTCAAATGTGGCAAACAGTTGTTGGTTTTTCCCTGCCCCTCAACATTGAGTATCTTCATCTCGAAGCAGAGCAAATATTTTCTAGAGCTATTTATTGCAATTTTTAAAGGGCCATTGCCACCTGTTGAACCATTTTTGAATTGTCCACCGCCAATTCAAATTTTTTCGCCTAATCATTGAAATTCCAAACGAATTTTTCAGCTTGGTTTCTAACAAAACAAGGGCTAGAACTTAATTTTATGTATGGTTTTGTTAGAAACTAAGTTAAAAAACCCATGCACAAGTTCAATGATTAGGAATTTTTTTTTAATTGGCGGGGGACAACCGTTGTCGTAGACGGCATTTGAGCAATCATACAGATAAAAGGTTATATTAAGTTAGAGCTAAAATAGAAAACATTCAACCCTGTCCAATTCGATGCCATCATACCCAGGGTTGTTATTTGCATGAAATAACGAAATTAGGGCATTTTCTGACAGTAAAGTAGTGCTGGAAATAATTCCGATCGATTGATCGATAGTTTTTGGACCCAGAAGTCAGTGAACTTTATAAAAAATAATAAAAATAATAAAATTTTACGCACCTAGGGGGGATTAGAACCTTCGACCATAGCCGATGCGTATATAACACGCCTCAAAATAAACTATTTGGTTTTTGTCTGACTTTAGGGGGGTTAGGCACTATTTTGCCCCGTCAAGCGAAAACTCCAAAATCGACGAAATTCGCACCACGCTCGGTACAAATTTAGAGCTCTTCGTAAAGTACTCAGGATTCGTACCAAAAATAGATATTTCAAGCATTTTGCCCAAAATGAACTATTTTGCACCAAGCGTGGTTCAAATCTCGAGTGATTTCTGGAAATCATGGTTTCTGCACTGTGCACAGTAGGGTTTATTGATAATTGCTCAAATCGCCTGAATACGCACTGCCGACAGTACGTATTCAGAGCACTTCCGAGACTACTCTGGATGAGCAACGTGGCAAGGTAAATTTGAAGCACTTTTCCAAAACTCGTGTTTTTGCACCGACCGTGCGAATCCTGAGTCAGGATCTGCACGGTGCGTATCCTGAGGATATGCACGGTGCAGATCCTGACTCAGGATTTGAACAATTGTTACAGTTACAAATAAAAATGACCCCTTTCTGACGTTGAATTTCTGACGTTCTGCCATAAAAGTGGCCCCCTTTTATTCCTTCACCTCCCAATACAGCCCTTATTCCCTTTTAAATTTAAAAGGCGCCAATTTAAATTTCAAATTTTGACTAAAAACTAGGATAACCCCTGTGGTTCGAAAAATAATTTAAAAATTCGAAAACCCCAAAAAACAGCCGGCTTTCTCATGAAATCGGGGTCGAGAAACACGAATATGATGTTATCTCCTCCATCCGATCACTCCCCGTGGGGGATTGTAAACTCAAGCCAAATAGACCAGGTAGCTCAGTAAAAGAACCAGAGAAAGGTTTTGGTAACCCTTTAACAAGGGTTTTGACAGAATTGAAAGATTGAAGCTAGGGGGCCTAAAAGTAACGAAAACTATGTAGGAATTACTTGAAAATCCAACTCGACCCCTAACAGAATGTCCTCCTGACGCAGGATGGAAACTTGATTTTTTTCACCCAATAAACTTAGTTTTGGGTGACGTGACAACCAAGTTGGCCTAGTGGAATAGTGGGGGCGTGGACAGTGTTGTGACTTCCTCATTTTTTCCTCATGACTAATTTTGATGAACATTTCTAACTTTTTAAAACTTTACTCAACGAGTTTGATATTATATTATAGCTGAGATTATAGGCTTCAAAATGACACCAAAAGCTTCGAGAGACGTTAACGAAATGTTGGAAGAAAAATCAATAATACGCAAAAATGAGGAAAAATGAAGAAAAATGAGGAAAACTTTCCTCACGTTCCTCATTCTACTGTTTTTTCTAATATTTTAAATACATTTGGTAAAAAGTTTGGTGTCATTTTAAAGCTTATAATCTCAGCTTCAAAATGACACCAAACTTGCTGAGAAATGTAAGTAAAACGTTGAAAAAAAGCATCAATACTACAAAAGAAAAAATGAGGAAGAATGAGGAAGTCACAACACTGGGCGTGGATGTGTAAAATTGGGCGTAAGTTCGAACCCCACTAGGTGGGGCGTCAGTTTTATAGTAACTGTAACAATTGTTCAAATCCTGAGTCAGGATCTGCACCGTGCATATCCTCAGGATACGCACCGTGCAAATACTGACTCAGGATTCGCACCGTGCAGATCGTTCATCTCATTTCTTGAAAGTACTCTGGGTGTGCACCAGGGACACGGACGTTTGTGTCTAAAACCGTTTGTGTCTAAGGCCGTTTGTGTCTAAACCGTTTGTGTCTAAGCCGTTTGTGTCTAAACCGTTTGTGTCTAAGGCCGTTTGTGTCTAATTTTTTAGATAACCTAATTTATTTTTATTGATTTTTTTTCATCATTAAACCACAGTCAACCCCTAACATAGTGACACTTTGTGACACCTTTAATATAGTGACACCTTATTGTCGGCTAACACACAGGTGTTGGTACTCAGATAATGGTCCTCAGGCAGCTATTCCGAATAGTCCCACTTTGGTGCTGGTACTCATGTAATGGTATTCTGGGGCGTTAAGCGAATCAATCCACATCCCGTATTGGTGCATACACGAATTGATCCATACTTTTAAAATTCGGGCATTGAGAATTTTTTTTGTCTGAACCAACCTAACCAGGTGGTCGTCCACTTGGAGCAACTTTTTTTTTGAATTTTCGGGTATTAGAACCTGTTTTCTGGATCAACTCGGGCATGCTGAGAATGGTTTGATAGTGGTAAAATGGCGTTTCGTCGGGTATTTTTTTGGTTTTAGGAGATAATTGATTTTACAAAAACTCGATTATACCGAAACTCAAAAAATACCCTACAAAACGGTATTCTAACAATATCAAACCAAATTCAGCATGTCCAAATTAGTCCAGAAAATAAAGTTGGAACTTGAAAAACGAAAAAAAATTTTTGATCCAAGTGGACGACCACTTGGCTTAGTTGGTTCTGACTTGAAAATATAAATTCCCACAAAATTTTTGTTTGGAGTAGTTTTGGATGGTTTCGAGTGTTTTTTTTGTTGGTTTTAAGTGTGTTGGGTACTTTAGTTGGGTTTGGAGGTTTTGGGTGTCTTGAGGTGGTTTTGAGTGGTTTAGGGTGGTTCAGACATATTCTAAAATTTTTTGAAAAAACAACAAGGGGGACCAAAGCAACTTGTGAATAAAAAATTGACGAAACGTCTATTTACCGTAATTCACATTGCGAGGGTGAGGGGTAGGAGTGCACAATACAAATGAATTAGGTTATGTAAAAAATTAGACACAAACGGCCTTAGACACAAACGGTTTAGACACAAACGGTTTAGACACAAACGGCTTAGACACAAACGGTTTAGACACAAACGGCCTTAGACACAAACGGCCTTAGACACAAACGGTTTTAGACACAAACGGGGTGTACCCGTGCACCATGACAAGTAAAAAAAGTACCTTTCCAAAACTCTGGTTTTTGCACGTAAAAGCCCAAGTGCACCCCCTCTAAGTGCATCCCCCCCCCTAGTGCACCCACACCCCCCCCCCCTTGGTAGGGGGGTGCACTTGGAGGGGGGTGCACTTAGGGGGGGGGAGGAAGCACTTAGAGGGGTGTGCACTTGGGTCATTTTTCACATTTTTTTTAATGTTTTATGTTATTGTCTTGAAGGGAAAGTCATTATTTTGAACTTCTTACACCAAAATTTGAATTTTTGCCTTCAGATATCAAGTTAAATGACTATTTTTAGGGTATTATCCACCTGTATGCTACCCAAACCACCTGTATAATAGCTAAACCACTCGAATAGTATCCAAACCCCTGGATAGTATCCAGACCATACAGAAGATAATTAAACCACCTGGATCGTATCCAAACCACCTGGATGTTACCTACATCCCATTGATGATGCCAAAACCACGTGGATAGTCCACTTGGACCAATTTTTTTTTACTTTTTTGGGTTCAAAAACCAATTTTCTGGATTAGTTCCGGCATGCTGAAGATGGTTTGATAGGGTTGAAAAACCGTTTTCTAGAGCATTTTTCGAGTTTTAGTAAATCACTTAAAAATATCCCAATACTCAAACAATACCATATTTAGGTGAAAAATCGTTGGGAACTCTTCAGGTGGTCTAGGTACAACCAAGGTAGTTAACGCCATCGAAATAGTTTAGGGCTGTTCGGATGATTTGAGCACTAATCAGATGGTTTGGATACTATCCAGCAGGGATGGACACTACTCCGGAGGATTCCTCCAAAAGAAGATCCTCCGGCTCCATCCTCCGGTTCCAGTGGAGACTGGAACCGGAGGATGGAGACAAAAAAAATTTGCCCGGAGGATGGAGCCGGAGAAAGGAGAAAAAAAATTTTGCCAGAGACTGGAGCCGGAGGACGGAGACGAAAAATATTTGCCCGGAGGATGGAGCCGGAGGAAGAGGGAAATAATTTTGGGCTGGAGACCGGAGCCGGAGGATAGAGACAAAAATCAGGCGATGTCCATCCCTGCTATCCAGCTGGTTTAGATTTTATCCAGATGCTTTGAGCACTATCCAAGTGGTTTGGGTGGTGTAAGAAGTTCAAAATAATGACTTTCCCTTCAAGACAATAACATAAAAACATTAAAAAAAATATGTGAAAAATGACCCAAGTGCACCCCCTCTAAGTGCACCCCCCCCCCCCTAAGTGCACCCCCCTACCAAGGCACTTAGAGGGGGTGCACTTGGTATACTGTCGTTTTCGCACCATGCACTTAAAAAAATCAGTCGATTTTGTTAAAAATGCTTATTTTGCACCAAGCGTGGTTGAAATCTAAAGTGATTTCATAAAATGATGCTTTTTGTACCATGCACGGTACAATTTAATGAAATTTTCTCGAATCGCCCAAATACCAACTGCGCCGTCGGTGCGTATTTCGTCGATTTTGGAGTTTTCGCTTGACGGTGCAAAATAGTGCCTAACCCCCTTAAAGTCAGACAAAAACCAAATAGTTTATTTTGAGGCATATTATATGAAGTTCCGGGACGCAACCAACTCGCCAACTTGAAAAATTGCCATTTAAAAGACTCGCCAATGTCAGAACTCGCCAACGGGCAGCCGACGATTGCGCCATTTCAAATTGCGCCAATTCAGATTGCGCCACATTCAAATTGCGCCAATGCAGATTGCGCCACTGCAAATTGCGCCACTGGACATTGCGCCAAAATCGAATTGCGCCACTGCATATTTCGCCATTACAACCCTGCAAATTTCTGGTCATTTTACTGAAATTGGTCATTGAAGGACATGAAAACAGTCAGCCCTAATAGTAGAAGGGAACAAAATTCGTTGAGATCAGATTAAAAAAGTATTTGCCTAACTTTGATTAGAGTATATAGTGACGCAATTTGATTTTGGCGCAATTTGCAGTGGCGCAATCTGCATTGGCCACGGGGTGTCAAAATTCAAAAACATAATCAGTAGAGAAATTTTGCGCGAAATGCGAAATTGAAAAAAGCAGCAATTTTCAATGGATTTTTTCTTTTGGTTTGTATTACTGAATTATGTCCATTCCGTTTGTGTTTTTGTGTTTATCTTAAACTGGTGAGATTCGCTGTTTTCGGGCTTTCTATCGAGCCATCACTTGCAAACACAAGATAGCGAATTTGGTTGCCACAAATTTATTTTATGAAAAGATCACTGAAAAAATTCACTGAGTTGTGTGCTAAAACTACACTGAGCTTCTGTTTTTTGACACAAACGCTAAAAACAAAATCGTTAGCGTAATAGCCCGTTAATTTTGGCGTATGTATGTGCAATATCGCTCCAATTAATACGAAATTTTTAACTTTTTATACGGCGCGATCTCGAAAATTAGTATTTTCCAGTCAAAAACCATGGTTTTTGGCTTAAAATGGTTATAACTACGGAAAATTCTGGAATTTCGAAAATCCCTCTGAGGATCTTGTAGTAGAGATTGCGGGCTTCATTTTGGTATATAGAAAGTTAAAAAAAGTCCGTGGTTTTGAGATTTTTGACCATGGAAAATTTTGACTATATTTTTCTTGTATTAAGGTATATCGATATAGTGCTCAAAGTGTTCAAGTGGATCAGTGCACTCCAGTGATAATACAACTGCAACAATGCCTGGCCGAGCAAACAAACAAATACCAGATTCATGAAAGGCGAATAATCAAACCAGATAGGAGGAAAGAGATAGTAGGTCTTTCACCCGATTTTCTTAGCCACCTTTTCTATTCAGATTCCAAGAAAGCCATTGCCCAAATGTGGTAGGACAGCGTCTTTGTCTAAGTTGGACCAGATTGCGCTACATTTTCTGGACAAAGCTGGTAATCCTCCAACAAGATCAGAATTTGACAAGTCTGTGAAGATGTTGGAAAATCGCTTGTGTATGAAATCAGCACCTAAGCCTCCTCCTTTCGTTGTCTCTAAGCTTTCACCAATTGATGATCTTAAGCTGCTAGGAAGTCGACTGAGCTGGAGACAGAGATGTGCATTGAAAACTGATCTGATCAAGGTAGGATACATTCCAGGAAACCATTTAAAAAAAGTTTATAATTATAGCTTGGTAAAGATATCTTCGCTTCGAACAAAAAAGTGCGTGACTTAGTGAAGCAATTTGGCAATCAGCTGCAAATCATCTCTTCCGTCGTCGGGAGGAAGTGTTTTATCTGGTTGGCCAACATCAAATTTATTTTGGAGGAGCGGCTTCATCGTTTGAATGAGTCAAGCAACCTTGAGTTTGCTGGTGGCTACAACGAAAAGCTGTTTTTGTTCTTTCTGGGAGACAAAGGAGGTGGCACAACTAAGTGTGCTATTGGAATAGGAAATGTAAGGCTACCAAATTCGGCAAATTCTCTTCTTCTAGTTGGACTCTCTGATGATGAAGACACCCATTCCTCACTTTCTCATCTTCACGAAATGTTCAGCCAGATTTCTTTCAGCACAATAAAAGTAGGTTTTCAAGTTAGAGAAATTGTTTGGTAAGTTGTGCCTTGTATCAATTCAACCGTAATACCTAATTTAAAGGTTTTCAACTGGAGACATCAAATTTCTTTGTGCAGTCTATGGTCATCTTGGTGCGTCGTCGTCTCATCCTTGCCTTCTCTGCGAATCGCCCAAAGAAGACTTTAAAGTAGGAAACCCTTTTGCAAAACGATCTCTGGAATCTGTGCGTCAAAACTTTGCTACGTTCCAAGCTAATTCTCAATCTCAGACAAGCTTTTCGAAAAAAAAAAATATTGTTGTTAATTTATGTTACGAAGAATAAACTGTTATGTTTCGGCCTGTATTAGTCCTTAAATTTTGAGAATATCCGTCCTATTGGTGAAAAGAAAAAAAAGCTCAATATTTTCACAGCAAAATTTTTAAATTGCCTTTTGAAAATTCTTGGCGTTTTGTTTGAACTATTCTGATTACGTTTTTGAATTTTGACACCCCGTGTAACCCCTGTGGTTCGAAAAATAATTTAAAAATTCGAAAACCCCAAAAACAGCCGGCTTTCTCATGAAATCGGGGTCGAGAAACACGAATATGATGTTATCTCCTCCATCCGATCACTCCCCGTGGGGGATTGTAAACTCAAGCCAAATAGACCAGGTAGCTCAGTAAAAGAACCAGAGAAAGGTTTTGGTAATGGCTCATTTATAAACGTTGTCGTTGTCGTCGTCGTTGTCGTTGTCGTTGGAAAAAATGTTTTATAAAGGCACTTTTACGCCAACGACAACGTCAACGCCAACGACGACGACAAAGACAACGACGACATATTTATAAAAAATCTAACGACAACGCCAACGACAACGAAAATTTTTCTTCCAAATTAGACAAAATTTGCATTTTAAGTCGGAATTTTAAGGATTATATATATTCTCCACACGTTTTCCCTCGAAATCTCGACTGAAATTGCGAAATTTGTCCAATTTCAAATGAAAAATTTCGTTGTCCTTTTCGTCGTCGTTGTCGTTGGCGTTGTCGTTGGACTTTTTTTAAATAAGTCGTCGTTGTCGTTGTCGTCGTCGTTGGCGGAAAAAAGGGTTTTATAAAAAAATATTCCAACGACAACGACAACGACGACGACAACGACAACGACAACGTTTATAAATGAGCCATAACCCTTTAACAAGGGTTTTGACAGAATTGAAAGATTGAAGCTAGGGGCCTAAAAGTAACGAAAACTATGTAGGAATTACTTGAAAATCCAACTCGACCCCTAACAGAATGTCCTCCTGACGCAGGATGGCAACTTGATTTTTTTTCACCCAATAAACTTAGTTTTGGGTGACGTGACAACCAAGTTGGCCTAGTGGAATAGTGGGGGCGTGGATGTGTAAAATTGGACGTAAGTTCGAACCCCACTAGGTGGGGCGTCATTTTTATAGTAACTGTAACAATTGTTCAAATCCTGAGTCAGGATCTGCACCGTGCATATCCTCAGGATTCGCACCGTGCAGATCGTTCATCTCATTTCTTGAAAGTACTCTGGGTGTGCACCATGACAAGTAAAAAAAGTACTTTCCAAAACTCTGGTTTTTGCACGTAAAAGCCCAAGTGCACCCCCTCTAAGTGCATCCCCCCCCCCTAGTGCACCCACACCCCCCCCCTTGGTAGGGGGTGCACTTGGAGGGGTGCACTTAGGGGGGGGGGAGGAAGCACTTAGAGGGGTGTGCACTTGGGTCATTTTTCACATATTTTTTAAATGTTTTTATGTTATTGTCTTGAAGGGAAAGTCATTATTTTGAACTTCTTACACCAAAATTTGAATTTTTGCCTTCAGATATCAAGTTAAATGACTATTTTTAGGGTATTATCCACCTGTATGCTACCCAAACGACCTGTATACTACCCAAACCACCTGTATAATAGCTAAACCACTCGAATAGTATCCAAACCCCTGGATAGTATCCAGACCATACAGAAGATAATTAAACCACCTGGATCGTATCCAAATCACCTGGATGTTACCTACATCCCATTGATGATGCCGAAACCACGTGGATAGTCCACTTGGACCAATTTTTTTTTTACTTTTTTGGGTTCAAAAACCAATTTTCTGGATTAGTTCCGGCATGCTGAAGATGGTTTGATAGGGTTGAAAAACCGTTTTCTAGAGCATTTTTCGAGTTTTAGTAAATCACTTAAAAATATCCCAATACTCAAACAATACCATATTTAGGTGAAAAATCGTTGGGAACTCTTCAGGTGGTCTAGGTACAACCAAGGTAGTTAACGCCATCGAAATAGTTTAGGGCTGTTCGGATGATTTGAGCACTAATCAGATGGTTTGGATACTATCCAGCAGGGATGGACACTACTCCGGAGGATTCCTCCAAAAGAAGATCCTCCGGCTCCATCCTCCGGTTCCAGTGGAGACTGGAACCGGAGGATGGAGACAAAAAAAATTTGCCCGGAGGATGGAGCCGGAGAAAGGAGAAAAAATTTTGGGCTGGAGACCGGAGCCGGAGGATAGAGACAAAAATCAGGCGATGTCCATCCCTGCTATTCAGCTGGTTTAGATTTTATCCAGATGCTTTGAGCACTATCCAAGTGGTTTGGGTGGTGTAAGAAGTTCAAAATAATGACTTTCCCTTCAAGACAATAACATAAAAACATTAAAAAAAATATGTGAAAAATGACCCAAGTGCACCCCCCCCCCCCTAAGTGCACCCCCCTACCAAGGCACTTAGAGGGGGTGCACTTGGTATACTGTCGTTTTCGCACCATGCACTTAAAAAAATCAGTCGATTTTGTTAAAAATGCTTATTTTGCACCAAGCGTGGTTGAAATCTAAAGTGATTTCATAAAATGATGCTTTTTGTACCATGCACGGTACAATTTAATGAAATTTTCTCGAATCGCCCAAATACCAACTGCGCCGTCGGTGCGTATTTCGTCGATTTTGGAGTTTTCGCTTGACGGTGCAAAATAGTGCCTAACCCCCTTAAAGTCAGACAAAAACCAAATAGTTTATTTTGAGGCATATTATATGAAGTTCCGGGACGCAACCAACTCGCCAACTTGAAAAATTGCCATTTAAAAGACTCGCCAATGTCAGAACTCGCCAACGGGCAGCCGACGATTGCGCCATTTCAAATTGCGCCAATTCAGATTGCGCCACATTCAAATTGCGCCAATGCAGATTGCGCCACTGCAAATTGCGCCACTGGACATTGCGCCAAAATCGAATTGCGCCACTGCATATTTCGCCATTACAACCCTGCAAATTTCTGGTCATTTTACTGAAATTGGTCATTGAAGGACATGAAAACAGTCAGCCCTAATAGTAGAAGGGAACAAAATTCGTTGAGATCAGATTAAAAAAAGTATTTGCCTAACTTTGATTAGAGTATATAGTGACGCAATTTGATTTTGGCGCAATTTGCAGTGGCGCAATCTGCATTGGCGCAATTCGAATGTGGCGCAATCTGAATTGGCGCAATTTGAAATGGCGCAATCGTCGGCTGCCCTCGCCAACGCAAAAACTCGCCAACGGCAAAACTCGTCAATAAAAAAACTCGTCAACAAAAAATTCGATATAATGGCCCCTATGGCAGATCCTCGAACTTTACGTTGGCGAGTTTTCTGATAGCTAGTTTTGCAGTTGGCGAGTTTTCGCGGTGGCGAGTTTTTTTAGCGTTGGCGAGTCGGTTCCGAAAGTTCCCCCTCCCTTAACTACCACAAGCTCTACTCATTCCTTTTTTTAGATATTTGTTTTACACTCAAAAATCTCAGGATTGACATATATTTTCCGATTTTTGGGATTCGAGAAAAATCCCTACTTGCATATTGATTATTGCCGGTTTTTTTAATAATGTAGTGACATTATTTAAAAATTTTAACGTACCGTATTTTGTCTAATAGGCCCACATGTGGGTTTATTTTTTGACTGCCTTTCAGCTTGTGGGCTTACTAGAGCATGTGGGCTTGTTGGAGAATGTGGGCTTATGCTTCGGCCAACATATGGCAAATTGTATTACATATAGCAAGTCCTGAAACAGGAATACATATTACATAGAGTGAGTCTCGTATCAGGACCAGAGCAGTGTCCTCAGCCGGGTGACCCAGCTGAGGCCATCTCAGCTGGCTTCATCTTGATCACAAGTTTGAAGATCACAGGTTTCAATTTATTTTACCGACTAAGCTTATTATAAATAAAAAAGAGATCTGAAAATGACTAAATTGAAGAATTGTAAAAGTAAATTTTGGCCGGCTGAGGTCATCTCAGCCAGCTGAGATGGCTGGCTGAGGACACCACTTTGTTCAGGACTTCGTATTACACAAATAATTCTTATATGAGTGCTAACATATTAAATTAATCAACTCCTGTTTTAGGGCTTAAATATTACATGAACTAAGTCCTACACATCTAATAGCCTAAATCCTATTTGAGAACTTCAGTAAAACAAGACTTTTTCAAAAATAGGGTGCGGCCTTATTAGAACATATGGGCTTATTAGAGCATGTGGGTTTAATAGGGCCATGTGGGCTTATTAGAGGAAATACGGTATTCCTAAAAAATATTTCAAAAATATTGTTGACAAAATCTATGTGGTCGCGCGCGCATTCAAAAATGATATTTCTATGACCAGAAAGTTGATGGTCATTTAGATTTTTTTGAACACAATTTCTTTCTTCGCATGTCAATTTAAAGAATAGGTGTTAAGAAAGTATTTATTTTGTGCTAATAGTACAATTAAATATGCTTGAAGACAAAATATTGACTAAGAGTAAAGTGATGAAGTGATTAGAATTTGGACAGTCACACAAATACATATCCAACTCGGATAAACAACAAGCTAGCCAAAAACAACTAGAAGATGGTCTGCAAAAGGACATTTGATTTGAAAAATATAGTTTACAAGTTTACATTTTCCATGGTTAAAATGCTCAGAGACTACTCAATTTTATAAATATGATGTTTCAAGACGGAAAATGTGGAAGAAATGCTTTTTAGAAATAACATAAATGTTCCAGAATTGCCCAAATAATGTCCAATAAAATTCAACAAACGGTCAAATTGAATCGAGCACTCAAAAATCTGAATTTCACCTTCGAATTACTAAATCCTGCCTTCAAGTTTTTGTTGCCATTTTTTTGACTCTTTGTTATAATTTTTTAAATGTTTAGCTTGTATGGATTTTGGCTTTCTAATAATTTATCAAACTTTGATAAATGTTTTCAGGGTTATAGGAATTCAGAGGTTTTAAAAACAATTGACATTTTTAAATTTCTGAACCTTTACATTTTTCAAATTACTCAGCGAAGTTTAATAGCTTATTACAAACTAAGATCCAAGGCTACATGCTAGTCTAAAAAGTTTCAAAAAAGTTTAAAAATTCAAAAAAGTTGCAATATAAAATTTGAGGGTGAAAATAAGTCATTCGAGGCTGAAATTCAGTTACAGCCATTTACCAAATACTCTGATGTCCGAAGTCACGAGTATTTTTGCGTCCTTGCGGCGAATCCTTAGCTGCTTCGACCTTGCTATCCATTTTTTGGTCTCCATGAATAAGGCCTCCTACGGAATCTTTTTCACAGGCACGCTGAAAATGGCATAATGATTAGGAGGACTAAACTTTATATACGCATCGCGTAGGTTCGGCGGTTCGAATCCCCCTGGATTAATACCCTATCTATTTTACTCCACTTTTTAGTAAGTTTACTGACTTCTGGGGGCGAAAATCATCGAGCAATCGATTGCAACCATTTCCAGCCCTGCTTTACGGTCAGCAAATGCCCTAATTTTGGATTTCAAGCAAATGACAGACCTATTTAGGATGGCATGAAATTGGACATCGTTAAATGATTTTTTTTTAAATTTTTTATTCTAATTAAATATTGCTTTTTTATGTGTGATATCTCAAATGAAAGCCTAGAACCTTGGCTAAATTTTGGTACATGAAACTTATGACTTGTAGAAGCACCAAACTTGTATATTTTGGCACCAAACTTGTATATTAAAGGAGATAAAAAGATGAGGTTATCATCTAGTGATAGTCGAACCTGTGAGTTAGGCGATGCGTATATAAAGTTTCCTCCCCTTTTAATGAACCAACTGGAGAGGTGAGTTCGGAATGGCTTCCATCAAAAACACTGCTGTTCGTGTGAACACCATTTGCTTTGGGATGATCACCTTCCTTTTTCGTCAATGATTCAAAAAAGCCAGGGAATGCAACAAAGTTAGTGGATTGCCAGACTGGATTCTCTAATTTATAGTTCTTCTTAAGAAATTCTAACAGCAATGTGGAGGGTTTGTCGAATGCACATTGGATTGGCTCTACCTTTTCATGCTAGAAAATAAATATTTGTTAAGTGCTTATTTTTTTTGAAGACTAAACTAAATTCAGAGCTGGACTCACTTTGGTATTTGGGACGCAACCGACTCGCCAGCGCCATAACTCGCCAAAGCAAAATACTCGCCAACGCCGAAAAAACTCGCCGACGCAAAAACTCGTAAATGACGAGACTCGCCAACAGAGAATCTCGCCAACGCAAAAACTCGCCAACGAAAAATTCGGTTTAACTGCCCTCTTGTGACCGTCCATAGAGGGCCGTTTAAAGGGCATGTTCGTGCGTGATGAAACACAATTTTAAAATAGAAAAGGCGCGAACCAGGCGTGCCAGAGATTTGAAAAAGATTTAAATTTTGTATATGAATTTTGAATTTCGTCAAACCCAGCAATTGTGTGCAGCGAAAGGCATGAGTACTCAACTTAACCACCATCAATCAGCCGGGTTAGGTCCCGAGTTGAAATTGAGATGGACCTATTCGGAGTGTCTCGTGCTCTGAGTTTTGAATTCGCCGAGCCCTTGGTTCGGTTGTTTGTTCGGGTAACTGCTTCCGGTTGGTTATCCCTCGATTTCGGTTTCTGTCGAGTTTTAGATTTGCCTTTGGTTCGGCGTTCTATCTGTGCGTGGCTGCCCACTCTGTACAGCGAACAGGGCGGAACAAGTAAGAATCCAATTTTTCATACCAACTCTTCTCGAATTTTCTCGCTCTTTTGTAGATCTGTCAGGTAAACAATATTTTCGATTTCAGTTACCTGAACCGAAATCGAGGGCCCGTACCATAAGATGAGGGTAAGGGTAACCTTACCAGTTACCTGGGTGACCTTACCACTTACCCGTACCATAAGAGTTACCCGCAGGTAACGGGTAAGGTTACCGGGTAAACTTACCCGGTAACTGGTAACTTTTTACCCGTACCATAAGATCGGGGTAACGGCTAACCTTACCAGTTACCCAGGTAAAATGACGACCCTCAGCTTTTGAGGGTAACTTTTTTTACCCGATTCTTTTCCGCATAAATTATTTGCTGGAAATGTGTTACTAAAGCATTTCTATTACGCTTAACACGATTCTGACGTTATTTTTTCATTAGACACACGTTTTTTGCATATTTTGGGGTTTCATATTTTTGCATAATTCATTATTTCACGCTTCAATCTGGCTCGCATGTCAATTTATGCCTCGACCTGATCCAAATGTGAATTCACGTGGTTCTGAGGACCATTGCTGGGCACCTGAAATTCACGTCTGAATATATATGCGTGTGAATTCTCGTGCCAATTCTGGTCTGAACTTGGGTTCGGGTGTGAATTCAGATGTAAATTCACATGGCATTATTCACATCTAAAATTTTACGTGTGAATTCTCGTGCCAATTCTGGTCTGAACTTGGGTTCAGGCGTGAATTTACATTATTTTCATTATGTCAAGTTTTTTCAGATTTGTTTTAGTTTAGTATTTCTACAAATCAAAATATTTATAAAATAATATTTACATCACAAGCACATTTTTTCAAACACTACAAAGATTTACTAAGCAAAGCGGCTTTCTGTAATTTCAACTCTTTTCTGCTTTCCAGCTTGAATTTTTTGCCTCTCTGAATTAGTGTGATTAGCATTTAATTGATTTGCTAGATTTTCCCAAGCCTTTCGTGATTCGGCCACGAAGTTAGCAGATTTGGATGTAGGAAAAAATAAATAATAATCTTCTTCAACTGCTTTAGCGATTTCCGCGCCATTGCTTTCGTAAATAAAGCCATGCCTGTCAGATGCAAGTTTGAAAATTATGACAGTTTAAAAATACACAAGAGTACATATAAAATACATTTAAAATAGCAAATCTTCAATGAAATTAATAAAGTAAGAAAGATAAAAATACATCAAAGTGACCTTTGTTGCCAAGTAAAAAAGTTGTTTACACGCTGCTGTTCACTTTTTGCGCATAAATTGATTTTCAAATACAGGGGTGGCAGTTTAAAACATTAGCTTAAAATTTTAAATTTACCCGTACTATAAGAATCGGGTAACTGGTAAGGTTACCAGTTACTCGGGTAAAACAGCGAGTAACGGGTAATTTTCTTATGGTACGGTTTTACCGGTTACCCGGGTAACCTTACTCGGGTAAGGTTACTCGAGTAAGGTTACCCGGGTAACCTTACCCTCATCTTATGGTACGGGCCCAGGAAGCAGTTACGTTACATAAATCAACATCCGAACCAAAGGCTCAGCGAATCCAAAAACTCAGAGCACGAGACACTCCTAAGAGGTCCAGCTCAATTTCAACTCGGGACCCAACCCGGCTGATTGATGGTGGTTAAGTTGAGTACTCATGCCTTTCGCTGCACACACAATTGCTGGGTTTGACGAAATTTAAAATTCATATACAAAATTTGAATCTTTTTCAACACGCATGGTTCGCGCCTTTTCTTTTCGAAAATTGTGTTTCATCGCGCACGAACATGCCCTTTAATCGAATTTTCGTTAGCGAGTTATGCTGTTGCGTATTTCCGCGTTGGCGAGATTTGACGTTGGCAAGCCTTTTACGGGAGGGGCGAAAATTGCGCGCCGCAAAATTGCGCGGCGGAAGATTGCGCGCCGATAAAATGCGCGCCGAAAAATCGAGCGCCGGAAAATTACGCGCCTAAAATATATTTACAGGGAATAATTTTTTTGGTGGGTTTCACAAAAAAAAATTATGTTCAAATGTCACTTGTGAAACCCATCAAAAAATTTATTCTCTTTATTTATATTTTTGGTGCGCGATCTTCCGCCGCGAAACTTTCCGGCGCGCAATCTTCCGGTGCGCAATGTTCGCCCTCCCTTTTACGTCGGTGAGTTATGTTCTAACGTTGGTGAGTTGTTTGCGTTCCTGGTAATTTCGTGTTTTAATGGTTCCTCTTTTGCCGGTCGGCCATATTTTGGCCAGTTGGAAAATTCATCCAAAATACGACTAATTGCTCACGCTCAGGCTTTTTTTTTTGAAAAAAAATAAATAAAAAGTTGGCAAGCATTTTAGTGATGAAAAGACTGAACAATAGAAAGACAAAAATTGCTGTAAATTTAATTAAAAGTTGTATTTTTATTACACGATTTCATAACTTTATTTGGTTTAGTAAAGCAAGAATATAATTTTCATCACGCCCTTTGCTTATGCGATATAAAAGCAATATTCCTGCAGATAGAAATGCATTTTCACTTGCAAGTGTGAAAATAGAGAAGTTGCATAAAAATGAATGCAAATATTGCTTTAGCCATTGTAGAAAAGGAGTTAGAAGACGAATTTTGAAAAATCAAGCATTTCGCAGGTTGGATGCAAGGAATGTAGTAAAAAAGGAATGTTTTAAAGGGACAGAAAGCACTGCTCAGCGACGTGCAAAAAGTGTGAAATAGCGCTTCAATTAAATTTTTTAAAACATTTGATGATTTTTATGGGACGTTTGAAAAATTGTTGAAAATTTTCAAACAATTGTCCTCAAAACAGCGTTAGTTTTCAAAATGTCGCCATGGTCGATTTGCTGTCTAATTTCAAATTCCGCTCAAGACAAAAATCATTTGGATTTTAAAATTTTTTAACATTTTTTGTCTTGAGCCGAATTTGAAATTTGCCAGCAAGTTTTAATGTTTAAGGGCAGTTTCATAAGCAAATCGACCATGTTGAACTCGAATCCGGTGTCAAAAATTGTGGTTTCTCCGGCAAAATATGAGTTTTACGTCAAAATTGATTTAGAAATTTTTTTTTGAGAGTCTTGCTAAACACTCTTCAAGCCTCCTTTTACCGTAGCTCAAAGCTCTTTCTGGTGCAATTTTTTTTGCTCTGTCGAATGTTATACACTGACAACTAAAAAAAATGACTTTATCACACTTTTTGTTCCGTTCGTAATTATCAACACCGTTTTTGAAAAAGGATACAATTTTTTCTTTGAACTCCATTTTTCTCATCAATACCTCAATGATACCTTATTTTGAAGCCCTTGATCTGCGCTTTCGTTTTGAGTTATAAATCAGTGATATCAATAATTGAATTTGACGAGATGTGCCCTCTTGAAGTTGCATACGCAAAAATGCTGACTTAGTTGGTTCGTAGGGGCAGCTGACCCGCAAATAGTGATTTTTTTTAATTTCACTATTGTGTTCAGCGTGAAATTCTGCACTAGAAGGTGCTCGGCCAGGGGGATTGTGTACTTTAGCCCAGTGTTAATGTGAAAAGAAATTTTCTGATGCGAAAAAAATTAAATGGTGAAAAAAAAAGTACCATGCAGATTTGCTGCAAAAATAAAGCTATTTGCTAAAAATGTGTGGCCTCTAAAAAAGTCAAACTTATAAATTTTCAAATTCTGCATTGGTAAAAAAAATCTGTGAAAGTGTTGCAAATATGTATGATACTCTAACAAATTGTTAAATAAAACCATAGCATAGCCTTGTTTTTGAAAACTGGGATGAACATAAAAATCTGAAAAATAAAAGATATTGAAAATTTGTAACAAATATTCCACATATCCTCACCAAGAATACACACTGGAGTATTTACGAAACTTTTGCCTTTAGCATCGTTCAAATACAGTTTTCGTCTGGCTGCTTTCAAAAAGCCGATAACGATTGAAGCGTTGGTCTTGGCCTCATTCTTTTTCCACATCAGATATATCGCCTGGTTATCTTCACTCTCAAGTAGTTTGTCAAAGGTGGTTAGTGGTTTTTTGAGTGATTGTGCCTGAAGGATAGTGAAGTTTTGAAAAAGGAATTAGTTTTCATTACTGCAAGCTAGGCATAGCATTTCCTCAATATAACGTGGTCGTAAGAACGTTATGTAATGGCTCAAATTGTTTTACCCCGCCAAATCGTAAATACCGTATTTCCTATAATAAGGCGACATGCCGCCTTTTTTTTCAAACCCCTGAAAATCCGAAAAATTTGAATTCAATCTCGAGATTTTCGGGTGCTCAACCAAAATCTTAAAATTAGAATCGGTAGAGCTCGTGGGAGTTAAGAAAACGCATCAAACAGATAACCAAAATATTTACTCTGCTTCGAGATATAGACCCTCGAAGTTGGGGGTGCCGCCTTATTAGAGGGTGCCGCCTTATTAGAGGGTGCCGCCTTATTAGAGGGTGCCGCCTTATTACAGGAAATACGGTATGTGTTTTATCTCAAAAAGTTTTGTTAAATTTTCATTTGTGCCAAAATGTAGCCCTGGATTTCAGCTTTCTAACAGGCTATCAACTGACTTTTTGAAATTTTAAAAATTTGGAGGAAAAAGTATTTGTATGGAACAAATTGTTCAAAAAATTTAGTCTATGCAAAAACTTTCTTTCCAACTTCTTGAGATCTCAGGAAGTCAATTGATGGCTTGTTAGAAAGCTCAGATCCAGGGATACACGCTGGTATAAAAACTTTAAACAAGTTAAAGAAATGCTCGAGAGAGAAAAAATTTACGATTTGGTGGGGTAAATGAATAATTTGGCGGGTGCGAAGTACTTACAGCCGTTATGTAATAACATGTTTTATGTTTTGATAGTTGACTCAATATGCCTTTTTAACACCTTATAAGTCAAGTCTCGATTTATACACCCGATTTAGTGTACACCTAGTACATCCTTTGACAAGAAAAAAAATAACGTCTCGTTTTATTTACAGGTTGTACACTAAATCGAAACTTGACTGCGAGACATTTATTGCTCAAGATAGGGCGATTTACAAACCAAACATAACACATTTCCGTGTATGATGACTAGAAAAGCCCTTACTATAGACAATAAATGGGGTGCGATCTTCCTACTATTTGGCATAATGCCAGATGAGGAAAATGCCGAATGCAAACTACCCTTCGGCAAAATACCAAACGGTAAAAATGACCAACGGTAAAAATGCCCAATGGAAATTTTCCAAATGTTAAAAATTCCGGCGCTAGTAGCGAATACCCCCCCCCCCTAAGAATCCGACCTTTAAAAAATGCTGTAACTACCCTTGCAAACAACAAGTTTAGGCTTAGCCCTTAGGCTTGGGGGTAGGCCAGCGTAAGGAAGTTGTGACTAATAAAGACTTAACGCATATTTTCCGGGGTCTGGGACATAAATTTGGGTACTTTTTACTTAAGTAAAAAAGTGAAAATCGTTGGGGGGGGGGGGGTGGTATTCGATACTAGGGTCAAATTCCTATGAAACTTTTCCGAACGGTAAAAATACTTCATTCAACATAAGCGTTTCCGTTGGTCTGTTCACTGCCATTTCATGTACCTGCGACATCATAAACGTACGCCATCACACTCGTAAAAGCCCAAGTGCATTCCCTATCCAAAGAGTATTTTTCTCTAAGCCTACCTTTTTCGGTTCCCTTGATTTTTTTCACCCCAGTCCATTGCAATGTGGAGTGTGCTGTTATTTAAAAAATATACTTGGTAAGGAATATTTCGAACCCCATAGGGCTTCAAACCATCAACCTCGGTTTTTGAGAAAATTTTGCGGGAATTTAAGTTTTTTAGTCTGAATCAACCAAATCAAGTGCTCTTCCACCTGGAGCAATTTTTTTTTACTTTTTTGGGTTCTAAAACCTGTTTTCTGGACTAATTCAGGCATGCTTTGCCAAAACAAAGAAGAAATGGTTTAATAGTGGTAAAAAGCCGTTTTCTCGGGTATTTTTTGAGTTTTGGTAAAATAGAGTTTTAGTAAAATAATTATATCCCAATACTCAAAAGATACCATACAAAACCTTATTTAACTATTATCAAACCATCTTCAGCGTGCCCGAATTAGTCCAGAAAACAGGTTTTAGAACCCGAAAAAGTAAAAAAAAATTGCTCCATGTGGACGATCACTTGTTTTGGTTGGTTCAGACTAAAAAAATTTAAACTCCCGCAAAATTTTCTCAAAACCGAGGTTGATGGTTCGAACGCATATGGAGTTCGAAAAACCACCCAGCAAGGGTATTTGGCTGCTTCGCGGCCAAATACCAGCACGCTCCACATTGAAATGAGGGTGAAAAAAATCAAGGGCCGAAAAAGGAAGGCTTAGAGAAAAATACTCTTTGGAAGGGTGCACTAAAGGTTTTATGAGAGTGATGAACGCTTATGTGGAATGAAGTATTTTTACCGCTTGGAAAGATTTCATGGGCATTTTTACCATTTGGAAAATTTCCATTGGGCATTTCTACCATTGGGCATTTTTACCGATTGGCATTTTGCTGAAGGGTAATTTGCATTAGGCTCAAATTGTTTTACCCCGCCAAATTACTGATTTACCCCGCCAAATTATTTTTTTACCCCGGCAAATTTGAATTTTGAGGAAAATACTTGTTTACCCCGCCAAATTACTGATTTACCCCGCCAAATTATTCATTTACCCCGCTAAATTATTTATTTCACCCCGTCAAATCTTTACTTTACTTGGGGATGTTAGCGTTCTGCCTATGTTGATTTTCATCTTTAAGTACTAGCTTCAGATGAAAAGAGGACCTGCTGCTTCTTGGAATGAGGAAAAGGTTTGCCAAAACAAAGAAGAAGTTGATTTATGGTTGGCCGAAAACTCAATCTGGTGCTATGATTCATCTCAAGAAAGCCTCAAAATTGCCACTGATCGCTACATCTGCCAATATTCTAAGAGGAATCGTGAAGAGATCAGAAATGATGTGGCAAAACTTGCTATGGCTTCTTCACTGCTGGAACTTGCTGCTGGTTAGTTTACTAGTTGTCCATTCTTAATTCGTCTCACTCCTCTTCGAACTCTTTTAGCTCCTCGAACGCTTTACGAACACTGGCAAATCAAGTGGGGAGAGACACCGAGACTCATTCAAACATGTGAAAAATTCTTCCGTTCCTGGCTTTTCAGAGATGACTACCGGATGGTACTATCGTTTTGCTTCAGAAATTTCAATGTTTTCTGTCAGCACAAACAATGGACTGGAGGGTACGAACAAGATGATCAAAGACAGATACACATAGCGAGAGCAGTTAGGCCTTTCGAGATTTATTTCGGTTGTGGAACAGCTTGTAAATAGTTGGAGCGAAGACCCTGAGCGAATCGTGAGGCACAAACTTTGTGCGCAATCTTTAGTAAAGAATTAAATTTAGAGACCGAGAATCACGTCGACAATTCCTCAAAATCCGCTCAGTAATTTGCGTAAGGCTGTGGAGAAGCTGCGTGAAGAAAAGCGTCCATTTGTTCATCTCGTCCGTGATGGACAGCATTTTCGGCTTATGCGACCAAGTTTCTGTTGCGTCGACGCTGAATTGGATTCCTTTTACGCTGCGTTGATGCAGGCTGAAGAAAGCCCAGATCTAGACTGTGTTTTCAGTAGTTGGCAAAAGTAAATAGCTTGGGTTTTATTGATTTTGTTGTTCAGATGAATATTTTAGGTACAAGACTATTCGAGAATCATTTTTTGTAATGAAGTATTCTGCTGTGTTCCCTGGCTACATCTCATGCAGTTGTCCGATTGGGATCAAAGATGGCTTGTGCAAGCACTCCTTGCTGCTTATGGAAACTGAAAAGCTGATTGATACTTTGCCGCGACCACTAGAGCCACGAATGAAGAGAGGGAGAAAAAAGAAAGTTGATCAAGCTTTGGAGCGAATTTAGTTATCATTTATACAGTACATTTTATTTTGCTTAAATTTGATGTCAACTGTTTGCTTTGTTGAGTTTTTCGGTAATAAAGTATTCTTGTCATGGTTTATCTCTTTCTATTTTTACGTATTGAAGCAGGGTAGATTCATAACAACTTGAGACTTTACTGGCACTTGATATGAAGATATCGAAAAAATGGTGGTCTCCCCTAATGAGACAAATCATGTATTCTTGGCTAACTTTCTATTTATTTCCTCTTTGTTTTGGCAAACCTTTTCCTTATTCCAAGAAGCAGCAGGTCCTCTTTTCATCTAAAGCTAGTACTTAAAGATGAAAATCAACATAGGCAGAATACAAACATTCCCAAGTAAAGTAAAATTTGACGGGGTAAAATAAATAATTTAGCGGGGTAAATGAATAATTTGGCGGGGTAAACGATTATTTTGCTCAAAATTCAAATTTGGCGGGGTGAAAAAATAATTTGGCGGGGTAAATCAGTAATTTGGCGGGGTAAATTAGTTACAGCCATTTGCATTAGGCATTTTCCTCATGTGGCATTATGCCAAATGGTAAGAAGATCACACCCAATAAATGACCTCAATATTAACCTTGACAGCCGCTGCATCAAAGCGCTCCTTTAAATATAGAGCTGTCTTAAAATATAGAGCTTATTCCCACTAATATTTGAGGAAATCAACATAAAATTTAAAAAAAGTTTGGCGCTACTCAATTTTACCGCTACCCCTCCCCCGCCCCTATTATTTTAAGGCTTAGCAAAAAGGCTTACCCCTTCGGCTTAGGCTTCAGAGTTTAGGCATTAGGCTGAGGGACAACCCGTACTAAATTCAGCATCTTTCAAAAAAAAATTATGGTTTCAGGGGTACCTGACAAATTATTGGGGGGTGTTAAAACCGAGCAATTTTTATTTCGGGGGAGGGGTGGTGAAAACCGAGTAGCGTCAAAAGTTTCCTATATTTATTTTTTGGTCAATCTTTTTTTTATAGCAAAAATACTTTTTTTGTGGCTAATTATCAATTTGCCTGGGTTTATTAAATTTTCTTATCTTTTTTCAGAAGTTATGACACCATTAGGTAGCCCTTTGACTCTGGTTTCGTGTGAGATATTATTTATTTCAGCATCTTTGTAAAATGTAGGACAAAAAGTTTTAAGTATGCAGCAAATTATTGGCACTTATTTAGTCCGGGGGCGCATTTCACAATTTTCCGTATATGGTGTCTAAACATCTTCTAAGAGATTTTTATACGCTAAAAACGATAAAAAATATTGTTTTCTGACACTTTTTGACATAAAATAATCAATTTTTTTGAAAAAAAAATTTTTGACTAAAATCTCTGCAGTGTGATTTTGTTTCATTGATCTTAAAATAAATATTCTATGGTAGAGGTGATTTGATGGTCTTTTTACACGTTTACCAAAACAATGAAAAGCGAAGAAAATCGAGAGACTCTGACCAACAGACAGTTCTAACTCTCAAAAATCACAACAAAATATAATTTTAGTCATTCATGAAAAAGCTAACTTCTGCTGACAATTGTCCGACCATATCAATGGCTCGTTGAACACCTGGATTTTTCTTTACATTCATGCCCTTGACAGCCGCTGAATCAAGGCGTTGCACGGAGTCTTTAAATATGGAGCTAAGGTCAACGGGTATTTCCATTTCTAAGTGAATTTTACAATTAGAAATTAATTGGAATTTTACAATGCACGAAAAAAAGCTGAACTCAAAAGGTAGTAAAAAACTGTAGTATATATCTTAGAACTAAGTAATTCAAAATGAATGGTCACCCTTCACCAAATGGCATTTTCAATGAAAGAGACAAAGAAAAAATTGAGATTTGTTGTTTCCTTCCATCCGCTGGTTTGTCCTGCCATTGTTAGAGTGGGTTGTCTCCTGCTTTCCATAAAAGGACTTTTACCAATCGATAATTATGTTTTTTTACAACATGCATCCGATCGTGCTTAATTTTTATTGTATCATTTTGGGTAAGTTTGTCTGTGCATTGAGCTGGTTACTAAAACTCAGCAAAGTTTTTTCGGTTGATTCCTCGCAGTATCGATAAAACCGTTTTGGGAAATTTTTTTACAAAATGAGTTTGTCCTGTTGGGAATTCTCTGCAAATATGATTTCTAAGCCTTTCAAAACTGCCAAATTTGTAATTGCTAGCAATTTATGTTCGGAAAATTAGAAAGAAAAACGTGAAGTTGCAGAAAATGTCAACAAAATTAGGGTCCGCGACAATTCGCCTCCGGGACAATTCGCCTCCCGGGACAATTCGCCTCCGGGCCGATTCGCCTCCCGGGACAATTCGCCTCCAGGGACAATTCGCCTCCAGGACAATTCGCCTCCGGGCCGATTCGCCTCCCGGGACAATTCGCCTCCGGTACAAAAAAAAGTAGTAGAAGTAATCTTTGAAAAGTCACAGTCAACATACCCCATTCAAACCCTTATTTTCGACGTGAAATTGTGTGGTAAATCCTATTTGATAGGACCGAAACCGCGATTTCACCCATCCGAACCCCAAAACCCAGGGTAGGTACCTTTAGGTCAGGTGTATGTTCACGTGGACGGCCTGAAAATTCGAAAAAAAATTAAATCGAAAACCAACTATGCTGTCAAATGTAAAATCATGTGGTGAATCAGGTTTGATAATATCAAAATTTTGAGTTCACTAAACCCATCGCCACAATTAGAGGTAGGTATCCCTCGTCCAGGTGTATATTCATTTACGGGCGTTAAGCGAATCGATCCACACCAAACTGATCCATACCAAATAGGTCCACATACAAAATGGTCCACACTTTTCAAATTCGTACATTTTGAAAATTTTTGTAGTCTGAACCGACCAAACCAAGTGGTCGTCCACTTGGAGCAAATTTTTTTTTACTTTTTTGGGTTCCAAAACCTATTTTCTGGACTAACTCTGGAATGCTGAAGATGGTTTGATAGTGGTGAAATGCCGTTTTGTAAGCTATTTTCTAGTTTTGGCAAGTTCAATTATTTCCCAATAACTAAAAAATACCATACAAAACCTTCTTTTACTATTATCGAACCATCTTCAGCATGCCCAAATTAGTCCAGAAAACAGGTTTCGGAATATGAAAAACGTGAAAAAAAATTTGCACCAAATTGACGACCACTTGATTTTGTTGTACTCAGGTAGTGATGTGGGGTATAGTTCCATTTAGCCCCGGATAGTAATATTTTCGTCTTGTAAAGAACTTTTAAAATTTAAAATGTTTTTCTATGATCCAACTTTAGTTCTCATGGATAATCCATGCACTAACTAAACCATGTGGTCGTCCACTTGGATCAAAAGAAAGGCAGCTAAAGTTGGTTATAGCCTGATAAATTTTGAAGTCAAATAATTGTAGTCTCTATTATCTGAGCAGGGTAAGAATGCCTTTATGAACAGGGAGCAATTGTCCATGTTATACAGGTTTCCGGTGAATACGTGGTATAAAATTCAATTTAAAAAAGAGATGCAACAGCAAACACACGACGTGGGTTTCCACTTGGTTCATATGAGTGTCTGGTCAAATGTTTGTCAGTTTATCTAAACCATCCAAACCTGAGATATTTTATATAACTAGCTGTTTTGATGAACGTATCTAAAATTTGAGTAACTTCAGTGGCTGAAATTTTTTTTTGACTAGCTGGAGACCTCCATGATCCAAGTGGACCATCTAAATGAACCATGTGGACAACAACATGAGAAAATTAGGGCGATCCGGTGATGGATTGACAGAAAAGTTCAAAAAATGATTCTAATACAGCTACAACATTACCTTAACTGCAAAAATAAAAACTAAGAATAAGCTTATTGCTCGTGGAGTGAACTTACAGACTGAGCAGGAAATAAAAAATGTAACTGGAGGCGAATTGTCCCTGGAGGCGAATTGTCCCGGAAGGCGAATTGTCCCGGAGGCGAATTGTCCTGGAGGCGAATTGTCCGTGTCCCACAAAATTACTATAAAACTGTTTTGCAAAAAGTTCTCATAAAGCTGAAAACCAAAATTTATACAAACTCAGAAAAAATGAATAGCAATCTTCTTTCGAAACCTTTGTTTTTAACTTTTGACAAGGAAAATACCATCCCGTTTTATTCAGAGCAGCAATCATCTATGCCAAAAAACGCAAGTTCATCAAGTGTTCTGTAGCTGAGGATACCGACGAGAAATATTCGATTGAGGTCAAAGAAAAAAAGCATTCCATCGAGACCATTGTGAGCAGAGAGGATAATTATTCGATCCAGGAGATGGGTATTCAAAAAGTAGCCAAATTGGCAAGCGATGTTGCTCTTGATGTGCTCAAATGCGCGGGGACTTCGAAAAAAATGGTAGGAGTGCATGTTAGTGCTGCGGGTATTTTTTTTATCACACAATTTTTTGGTTTGATCAAATTTTCTTAGGGGAGTGGAAAACGCGGTCTTCAATGCCGTTTCCATGGGATGTCGTTCATTTGCTCTTTTCATACGCAATCAAAGACAATGGAAGTCAAAACCGATGGAAGAGTCTGCTGTAGAAGCGTGGAATGAAGCCATAAAGGCTACTGGGTTCTCTCTGGATCAGATCATTCCGCATGGTTCTTACTTAATGAATCCTGGTAAAGTTTTACTTAAAATATTTGATTGTGTAGCAAACATCCTTTGATTGCCTAGGTTCACCTGAGGCCGAAAAGCTTGGAAAAACCAGAGAAGCAATGCTTGATGAGTGCCAGCGGTGTGAACGTCTTGGAATAAAAATGTGATTTGCCGTTCTTGATGTTGATTTCGATCCATGAATTACTTTCCTCAGGTACAATTTTCATCCGGGATCTAGTGTTGGAAAGTCCACCAGAAAAGATTGTCTGAAAACTGTTGCCGAAACCATCGACTACATTCACAGCAATACTGATTTCATTACATTAGGTGGGTCGAAAACTTATGGCTACTC
This sequence comes from Ditylenchus dipsaci, assembly GCA_004194705.1. Taxonomy (NCBI): domain Eukaryota; kingdom Metazoa; phylum Nematoda; class Chromadorea; order Rhabditida; family Anguinidae; genus Ditylenchus; species Ditylenchus dipsaci. Next base: position 396,634 of record SADC01001177.1, read on the forward strand.
TTCAAGCCTAAATTGCTTTTAGTGGTTGAGACAATGGCTGGATCAGGGCATACAGTTGGAGGTTAGTAATTTTGTGTGTGAAATCGACGAGGAACTATTGCAAAGCTTTATTGTGTATTTATCATCAAGAAAATTTTAGGAACTTTTCAAGATTTGAGCACAATAATCGACCAAGTAGCAGACAAAAAGCGAGTTGGAGTTTGCATCGATACATGTCATATTTTCGCCTCAGGTGAGTAATTTTTGGACTTTTTTAATCACGAAAAACCCTTGCAGGTTATGACCTACGAACGCAGAAGGAGTATGACAAAACCATGGATGCTTTTCATAAGGAAGTAGATTTTAAGTACCTGAAGGCTGTACACTTGAATGATTCTAAGGGTACATTCGTCGGGAAAAGAATTAAATCTCTCCGCTTTTTTTTGAGTTCTAGTCGAAAAAGCTGAAATCTCTCCGTTTTTGGCTGAAAGGTCTCCGCTTTTGTTGAAATGTCTCTACTTTTGGCTGAAATATCTCCATTTTCAGCTGAAAAGTCTACACTCTTGTTGAACACTTTTGTTGAAATCTCTCCGTTTTTCTTAAATTAAATTCAGTTCAAAGGTGGAGAGATTTTTACGAAAAACGAGACTTTTCAGCCAATACGGAAAGATTTGGGTCAAAAGCTAAGAAATTACAACAATGATGAAAAGATTTCAACAGAAATCAATAGATTCCAACAGAAGCGGAGACTTTTAAGCTAGGTGTCGAAAGATCTCAATTTTTTAAGGCAAGACTAGAAAAAGCGAAGACATTTCAGATAAAAGCGGAGACTTTTCAGCTAGAAGCGGAGAGATTTAGTTCTCTTCTAATTCGTAGATCGTTTATTGGTGAAATAACTTTATCTGATATTTCAAGAGGCCTTGTTTTCCTGCAAAGATAGGCATGCCAACATCGGTAAAGGCCAGTTGGGTTTGATATCCTTCAGCTTCTTGATGAATGACCGTAGATTCGACAGCATTCCTATGGTGGAAACTTTTTATTAAATGTTTTATTCAAAATATGTCTTTATTGCAGGTATTGGAGACTCCGGAAGGCAGTTATCCTCATGAAATGAAAGAACTGTATCAACTGCAAAACAAAAGATGACTAATATTGTTTTGTGTTTGTTTTACAATTAATAAAGTAAGAGAAGGGTTAAATTGCATAGTCAGTTTTTGGGGCAAGCGACAGATTGAGACAATTTTAATTGACACAAATTTATAAAAGAAATCCGAAATTCAAAGATAAAAGTCTCGTTTAAATTTTAATTGTCTCAATCTGTCGCTGGCCGTTTCCGGCAGGGTCTACATTTTGGAACAATACCGCTCATTTGAAGTGCCATTTTCGCGCCTTTGTAGATAGGAAATTGTAAATGTTTCGGTGACGAATGGGCTGAAGTAGATACCAGCTCCTACGAGAGTTTACTACTCTGACAAGGGATCCTCCTGGGCTGTCACTTTAAAGGGCCATTGCCACCTGTTTCTAATTGTCCCCCGCCAATTCTAATTTTTTTTTGCATAATCATTCAACTTCTGTACGGATTTATCAGCTTGGTTTTTAACAAAACCATGCCTATAATTTAATTTTAGGTAAAGTTTTGTTAGAATCAAGTTGAAAAATTCGTGCGTAAATCCAACGATAAAGAAAAAAACTGAATTAGAGGGGGACAGCCGTTGTCGGAGACGGCAATGGTCCTAAGGAGGGGGAATTTTCGGTACTGAATAAATAGTCGCACGTTAAAATCACAGTCCAAGCGTTTCTAAACAAATGTATACACATCTTCGGTCAGCGACAGATTGCGACAATTCATATTGCGCCAAGATGTAGTAATAAATTCAGTTCAAAAAGTCTGAATTTGTTGCTAAATATGGCAAGGCGAAAATTCTGCGAAAGAAGATTCCGCGAGAAAAGATTCCGCGGGAGAAAATTCCGCGGGAGAAAATTCCCCGGAATTTCATTTTTTAACGTTCCTGTTGATAAAAGCCGAATTCTGACAACGGATTCGTGTTCAGCATGGTCGGTTAAACATTGTTCTTTTTCAAAGGTGAGCTTAAGTTTAACTTTAGAATTCCTCTCGAGACAAAAAACGTTTGAAAAAAAAATCAATATTTAAAATTAGATGATGAGTATCAGATCCAATAAAGCTCCAGTATGTAATCGACCATGCTGAACACGAATCCGGTGTCAGAATTCGGTTTTTCAAACAGGAACGTCAAAAAATTAAATTCTGCGGAATTTTCTCCCGCGGAGCCTTCTCGCACGAAATTTTCTCCCGCGGAATTCTCGCCTTGCCCTAAATCTTGGCGCAATTTGAATTGTCGCGATTTGTCGCTGACCGATTGTTTACTACAAAAACGTTTGCTAGTTTCTAGCGGTCATTTTGAGAATGAGAAAATTAAGATTAAGAAACTTAAAATTTCGTGAGCAAAACATATTGAATAAAAATTACCAACAAAAACCATGACACCCATGATGGTCATTTCATACCTTTAATTAAATCATTGTACCACTTTTTGTGGTAATATCGCCCCACTGACCCAGTTTCACTTTAAAGTCCTAGATGCTCTACAAGAACACGCAATAAAAAAATTGCCGCGACCCTATCCTCAAAATTACAACAGGGAAGGTCCCTGGTGATAGAATCTGCCCTATTTTTCTAACTCTAACTTCAGAACCCGTATGATCTCACAATGAGAAACAAGTATGCCTGGCTAACATTGCGTAGGATTACACAAATTCTTTATTGATACGCTAAAGCACTTAACAACTATGCGATCATTCATTGACTAGATATACATTTTTTTTCGATGAGACTTCTTCCAAGCTTCTTCTCAACAGCGCGATGCACATCATCGAACCACTTTCCAATTTCTGTCTCTTTGCGCATCTCTTGGAAAGCTGTACATCCTTCGAACGAATTGATTGCACCTGAATTTCTTTCGGTATTAGGCTCAATAACCACATTCCAATAACCCTAACGTTGAAAGACTTACCATACAATGCTAAATCCCCAAGATTTGGCAGATCACCACCGAGAAATGTTCTGTGAGAACCCTAAAAAGAGCGATCTATCTTCAGCAAACATAAACGGTGAATAATATTCACCTTCATGGACAGGAAGTGGTCAAACGCATCGGCCATTGCTGCAAATTAGACAATTGCCAAATACATAAGTCAATATTACCTTTGCGCTCATCATCTATTTTGTGCCTTTTCTTCAACATCTTAGAGATTTGCCACCTGAAAATAGTAATGGTCTAATAACACAGTCGAGTGAAAAAGAGCTCACATGAAGGCAGCGCCGACATAGATAGCCAAATAACGTTCCATTGTGTTGAAATTCCGCTCCCATTCACCGACCTTTGAGAAGTAGTGAAACGTTTCAAGAGCTTCGGACCATGTGCGATATACCTTCAAGATGAATAATGAGAAACTGCCCATCACGGAATCTACTTATAAAAATTATACATTTGGTGATATCAAATGAATAAACCAGTTATCTACCCATTCGCGCAGCTCTCTTTCCTCACTCAAAGTAAGACAATTATGACAAAGAGCGATGAGAACGACTCACCGAACATTCTGTAACTCATCTGAAGAGTTCAAGGATCCTTCAGGCATTATGAAATACTTGTTCGGATGGGACACAATTTGCTTATTAGACTTGGGATCAACGGTTTTCTTTAAAAGATCAATTTACAAATGTTTGAAAAAGGTTAGTAGTACATGCTCAGGATACATGGCGAGAATGTCATCAAGGGAATCTTGCTTACGGTGCAGGTACCTAAAAGACTTGAACGATGACCAGGAACTTTATTTGAGCGAATTCTTACGTTTTCAAAACGGATATGATCAACGATGATTCAATAAGCGGTTTGTCAGATGCCGAGGACTGCAGAACTGGAACCTGAAAAAAATTCATTTTCAAAAAAGCTTATAAAATGCAACATTTATCAACGACTAACTTTTTTGTAACCACCAGCGAATTTGGTCTGAGACTTAGTTAGTGGATTCACCTGATAAATTAATATTAGATCACACACCAGAACGAATATACTCACTTCAACCACATCATATGAGAAGCCATAGTAATCAAGAAAGGCGCGGACTTTGCAGCAATACGGACTGGAATAAGAAAGGATTAGTGAAAAAAAATTCTCAACAGGGAAGAAAAAGATTTACCAGCTCTGATATTGATACAGTCGCAGAGATAGTCCCGTGTTGTCCATGTCGGATTTAATCTGCAATTGGGATTGTACAATATGAGTTTGCAAATATTTTACGGTAAACCAACCCTTCGAGAGAGCAAGACATCGTTTTTCTTAGCAGCAGCTGGATACTCCACCACCCATGGCTTGTTTTTCTCTTCCGAAACTTCGTTGACTAGAAGAACTGATCCCAATAAAAGGCCTATTATTTTAATATGTTTGGACGAAAAATTTCGCCTTGAAATTACCTACCGCTTCCAATCTTTGAATAAGAATATCGACTGGAAAATTTGCGCGCACTGCGAAGCAACACTGATTTTGACAGAGAACCACACTTCCACATTTCTGAAATAATAGAGCGTATAATTATTGAGAAGAGGATGATTTGGAAATTGACAATTTGGACAAAGGCAAGACCAAGCAAAAATTGTGATTTTTCACATACAGTTGCGGACAATTGATTGGCGTCAGCACACATATTTTTCTATCCTGTTGATTTTGAACGTAAATATAGATGTTTTTGAAAAACCAAATACACGGTTTTGTAGAGCTCTTCAAGGGCTACAAAACTGTCATTACACTTTTCTAAAAAAAATAATTTTCTTGGTTTGTTTTGGGCAACTTTTAAGAGCGTTGCATTTTTTTGCCCGACAATTGATTGGCGTCAGAAAGTTTTATTGGATAATAACATAACAAACATAACAATTTACATCAACAATAGCTTGACAATGTAAGCCTTAAATCTTAGCTACAATTTGGTAGGTCAAACTCTTCTTTTTGATTATTTCGAGAAAAGTTATGACCATCAATAAAAACGTGTCGATTTCTAGTCAAAATCAAAGTAAATGGTAGGAAAATGGTTGTCCGGTCGCATAAATACTGACTTTTCTTGAAACTTTCAATATCGAAAGTTATGAGTTAATGCACTATTTGAAAGCTTAATAATTTTTCTGCAAAATGACATATCAGGCTTTTTTGAAAATTGCACAGGGCTGAGAAACGGATGGTTGAAGTTGAAACAAGTGAAAATGTCCCAAAATAAGGCAAATATAGAGGTTTTTTTACTTCTTTCAGCTTCAACCATCCGTTTCTCAGCCCTGTGCAATTTTCAAAAAAAGCCTGATACAGTCGAACCTCTTTATAGTGACACCCCTGGGGACCGACCCCTAGGTGTCACTATATCCAGGTGTCACTATATCGGGGTGTCACTATAAAGATGTTCGACTGTATGTCATTTTGTAGAAAAATTAGGCATAGGGACGTTTAGGGGTTGGCGGGACAAATGTCCCAAAACACCTAAACGTCACACCATAACGCCAAGCTTTTTTTAGATGTTTTTTATGCTTAGACTTAGGCTTTAGGCTTAGGATTAGGCTTTAGGCTTAGGATTAGGCTTTAGGCTTAGGCTTTAGGCTTAGGCCTTAGGCTTAGGCTTAGGACAGAAAAAAACATCCGAACATCCTCAAAGTAATGATAAAAAAAGCTTGGCGTTATGGTGTGACGTTTAGGTGTTTTTGGGACATTTGTCCCGCCAACCCCTAAACGTCTACGCACCGAAAAATTATTAAGCTTTCAAATAGTGCATTAACTCATAACTTTCGATATTGAAAGTTTCAAGAAAAGTCAGTATTTATGCGACCGGACAACCATTTTCCTACCATTTACTTTGATTTTGACTAGAAATCGACACGTTTTTATTGATGGTCATAACTTTTCTCGAAATAATCAAAAAGAAGAGTTTGACCTACCAAATTGTAGCTAAGATTTAAGGCTTACATTGTCAAGCTATTGTTGATGTAAATTGTTATGTTTGTTATGTTATTATCCAATAAAACTTTCTGACGCCAATCAATTGTCGGGCAAAAAAATGCAACGCTCTTAAAAGTTGCCAAAACAAACCAAGAAAATTATTTTTTTTAGAAAAGTGTAATGACAGTTTTGTAGCCTTGAAGAGCTCTAAAAAACCGTGTATTTGGTTTTTCAAAAACATCTATATTTACGTTCAAAATCAACAGGATAGAAAAATATGTGTGCTGACGCCAATCAATTGTCCGCAACTGTAATAGATTAGTTGAGAAATTTACCTGAAAACTTTTAGTCGGTAAATTACCAGTGAATTAGTGATTTATTATACGACCTGTTTTTCGGTAATTTCTTAAATCACCGTTCTACAACTCTATTCTACAGGGTGGTGCAAGAAATATCGGCACACCTACATTCTGGCACAAATTATTCTGGCAAAGAGAGGTTCTGGCACAAACTCATTCTGGCAAAAATCCAATTGGGCAAAAACTTATCTTGGCACGAATTGTTGTGGAATTAACTTTTTGAATTAAAAATGATTCAGAATTCAATTGCTTCTGTGATATCCGAAGCTCAGAAAAACTGATTGTGTCAGCCGCATTATTGACATTCTTGTGCATTTGAATTATTTATTTATTATATTTATGCATAAATGCTCGCTAACTATTGTGCTGACTTAGATGGAAGATTACACCCTGTTTTAAAAAACTTTGTCTATTGAACAACGATACCTACACTCTCTTCTGGCGTATCTAGTCAACATTGAGATTTAAATTTTTTAGTCTGAACCAACCAAACCAAGTGGTCATTCACATGGAGCAAATTGTTTTTACGTTTTTCATGTTCCAAACCCTATTTTCTGGATTAATTTGGGCATGCTGAAGATGGTTTGATAATGGTAAGACCGTTTTGTAGGGTACTTTTTGAGTTTTGGTAAAATCGAGTTTTGATAAAATCAATTATATCCCAGAACTCAAAAAATATCACACAAAGCGGCATTTTACTACTATCAAACCATCTTGAGCATGCCCGAATTAGTCCAGAAAGTGGATTTCGGAACCTGAAAAAGTAAAAGAAAATTTGCTCCAAGTGGATGACCGCTTGGTTCGGTTGGTTCAGACTGCAAAAATTTTAATCCCCGCAAAATTTTTCAAAATGCACCAATTTTAAAAGTGTGGACCAATTCGTGTGTGAACCAAGACGGTATGGATTTATTCGGTGTAGATCAATTCGCTTAACTCGCAAATGGATATCCACCTCGACCAGGGGTACCTACCCCTGCTTTTGGGGGTCGGGTTGATGAAATCGGGATTTTGGTCTTATCAAACCTAAATCAACACACGATTTCACATTTGATAGCATGGTTTGTTTTGGATTCAATTTTTTTTTGAATTTCAGGTCAACCAGGTGGTAACACCCCAGGTTTTGAGATGGGATATGTAAAAACGAAATTTTAGCCTCATCAAACTTGATTCTCATAGAATTTCACTTATCATAGGATTTTTAAATTTAAAAAAATTAATTTTTCAGGCCATCCATGTGGATGTCCACCTGGCCAGGTGGTCCACCCCGGGTTTTGGTGGGTAAAAACGCAATTTTAGTCCTGTCAAACAGGATTTACCAAGAAATTTTGGGGTTGAAACCAATATGATATATTGGTTTCTTTTTAAATTTTGAAAAAGTTTATTTTTTCAGGTAATCCAAGTGCATATCCAATTGACCCAATAACAACAACCTCAAATTTTGGGGTTGGGTTGGATAACATCACAACTTTAGTTTTAAGAAATGAGAGCCCCTACACGTTTTTCACTTGAAAGAACAGTTTTCTTTTCATTTTTAACAATTTTTATTTTTAAAGCTATCCGGCTATTAACATGCCCGATGGTACCTTACCCAGATTTTAGGGTTTGAGCGGGTAAAATCGTAATTTAGGTCCTATCGCACCGAATTATAGGCGCGATTTCAAGTGAAAAAGTGGTTTGGTTTGGAATTCGAGTAATTTTAAATTTCTGCCTAAAAGTATCTAATTCGGGCTTAGGGATTCGGTAGTTAAAATGACAATTTCGACCTTATTAAACCCGTCCTCACTGCTGTAGTCGTTCCTGTCACTCATGATTCGTATAGGTACCAAAGTAATTGTGAATAGGATACGGTAACAGAAAAAATAAATTATAAACTTCAAAAGGTAGCTATAAAGGGTCAAATAGAGACAGCAATATGGAGGACACAATCAGTTATTCCCAGAACTGTTTGTTCCAGAACAATTTTAGCCAATAACAATTTGTTTCAAAACAATTCGTGCCAAGATAAGTTTTTGCCCATTTGAATATTCGCCAGTATGAGTTTGTGCCAGAATCTCTTTTTGCCAGAATAATTTGTGCCAGAATGTAGGTGTGCCGAAATATCGACACTTTTAGAAAAGAAAAGTTTTGTAATTCTGTACTTGGGTCGGACCAGTGTTCTCTATAGTCAGAGGCAGAATGCCAAAGTCAGAGGCAGAATGACATGAAAGTCAGAATCAGAACTTCTGATTCAAACTTCTGAATTTCAAAAGTGAGAGTCAGAATTTTACAAAGTCAGAATCAGAATAATTGTGATTCTGATTCTGACTTTGAAAAATTCTGACTCTCACTTTTGATTCTGACTTTGAAAAATTCTGACTCTCATTTCTGACTTTCAATCCTAATTATTTTCTGTCATTATTCTGCCTTTTTGCCAGCCTTTATTTGACTTATCAACGTTTATTGTTGTACAGTCCACTTTCGATAAACCGGCATTGTAAAAGCCAGATTTGGAGAAGGATGATAGAAATTATTCAAAAGTGATAGTCAGAATTTTCAAAGTCAGAGTCAGAAACGATAGTCAGAATTTTTCAGAATCAGAAATCAGAGTCAGAGCTAAATTTTGGTCAAATATGGATAAATTAATGAGTTTAGAATGTGTTTTACTTCGTAGGGCCTAACGCATGAAAAAACTATAATAAGCACATGTATAAGTAAATAAAAATTCCGTTTGGCTTATTATCACCAATTGACTTGCCCCCCCCCCTGGCGTGTATTTTAGACTTTAGGCTTAGGCAAGGGTAGGCCAGCGTGTGTTAAGACATAGTCAAACATGTTGTTCTTATTTTTTTAACTTCAAGAAACACTTTTGAGCCCATCCTCTCATACGCTCGCCTACCCTTGCCTAAGACTAATCCGAAAAATGTAAAAATAATCGAAAAATGACCCTAGGATACCCTAAAATCACCTTCTGACCTTCATGAGTTGAAGTCATATTTTTGAAAAAAAAATTAAAATCGGAAACTGTTTAGAAATGCTTCTTGGATCGTAGTAAGCAGAAAAAATAGCTTAGGAGATGTTTTTGGGTCACTTTTCAAAAATTTGGGGTAGGGGGGGGTGGTAAACGGGATACGTACCTAAATAAATTTTACGTCAAAGAATTAGGACTACTAGCAAACTTCAAAAGCCTCTTTGGTCTTACTCCCCCCCTGCTTTTTTAGAAATTTTTGGCCAAAAAGATGCAGAATTCAATTCTCTTTCTGATTCACTAAATATCAAAGGGCCATTGCCACCTGTTCTAAATTTTCCCCCGCCAATTCAATTTTTTTCGCCTAATCATTCAACTTCTGTACGGATTTTTCAGCTTGGTTTCTAACATAACAAGGCCTACAATTTAATTTTAGGTATAGTTCTGTTAAAAACCAAGTGGAAAAATTCGTAAGTAAATCCAACGATAAAGAAAAAAAATTGAATTGGCGGGGACAATCTTTGTCGGAGACGGCAATTGCCCTTTAAAGAGGGTACAGGTCAATTCTAATTTTTATGGCGGTTTCTCGTCCGAAAACTGAGGTTTGAAAATTGCCGATTTTCTAATAAGACGCATTTTATCACCAAAATATACAACAAATTGTAAAATTTTTGTTCTCATTAGAAATAGCAACTCATTCTGAGTTGAATAAGTTTTGAACAAGTGTACGTCATCATAATTTCACTGAGCTTAAATTGTTTGAAGAAATGTACTGGTTTTTCTGAGTGCCTAACTTCGCGAGGCCACAGCTTGGCAAATTTCTGAGAAACGGTGGCAAATTTGATGCTATCGTACTCAGCACATCGTAGGCTTTCGTTCGAGCCCAAGAACTCAATTTCAATTACCCGAGGGTCGAGGTGGTATTAATGAAAAGACAGAATGACAAAGCTTCTCTTTCAAACCGTCATAACTTTTTTTTTCTAGATTGTATTCCGAATTTCTGCAAACGCAGTTCGGCTCAGTTTGATATAACTATTTTTTCAGTATATAATGTAAAAAACACGATTTTTGCTTGGTCTCTTTTGAGGGATTTGGCCTTACCCATCCACAAACTTTCCACAGACCAGAACGAAGCGAAAATCGTGTTTATGACATTAAAACGGTTAGATCAAACCAGGGGTGAGAAATTATGGTTAACTAGGCCTATTTTAGGCCTGTCTTTAGGCCTAAAATAGGCCGCGCCAATTTGAATTAGACTTAGACCTAAATAGGTCTATCTTAGGCCTAGCCTAATAGGCTTAATTTTAGGCCTATTTTTTTGGCGGGAATTTGAAATAAATTTAATTTTTAGACGATTTTTTTTTGCTTTTCGGCAAATTTTTCATTTTTTGCTCAGAATTTCACCCTAGAGTGGACGAAAGCCACTGGATGTTAGTTTTCCAGAGGTTTACCAAAGGGAGCTAAACATTTTTAGACTATTTATGGGTATTCGCCATCTATCTCGGTGAATCGATTATTTGCAACATATTTTTAGGAATTTGTCAATTTTAGTCCTGGATTCGTGTTCAGCATGTTCGATTTACTTGTAAAACTGCTCTTAAAGGTATAACGTTATCGTAAAATTCAAATTCCTCTCGAGACAAAAAACATTTAAACTACTCAGAAAATTCAATATTTGAATCATTTTTGTCTCGAGAGTAATTTGAAATTTTACCATAATGTTAGATCTTCAAGAGCAGTTTCACAAGTAAATCGAGCATGCTGAACACGAATCCGGGGATAAAATTGACAAATTTCTAATAATGGTCGCAAATAGCCGATTCACCGAGATAGATGGCGAATATCCATAAATGGTCGAAGAATGTTTACCTCCCTTTGGTAAACCTTTAGAAAACTAACTTTCCGTGGCTTTTGTCCACTCTAGGGTGAAACTCTGAGCAAAAAATGAAAAATTTGCCGAAAAGCAAAAAAAATCGTCTAAAAATTAAATTTATTTCAAATTCCCGCCAAAAATAGGCCTAAAAATAGGCCTACTAGGCCTAGGATAGGCCTATTTAGGCCTAAGTCTTATTCAAATTGGCGCGGGCCTGTTTTAGGCCGGTTGATCTATTTGAAAAAAGGCCTAGTTAACCATGAATTTTCATCCCTGGATCAAACAGAGCCGAACTGCGTTTGCAGAAATTCGGAATACGGCCTAGAAAAAAGTTATGGCGGTTTAAAAGTGTCGATTTTTCTTGGATCACCGTGTAAATACAACCGACATAGAAAGTGCATCTGAAAACGAATTGGAAAATTTCTCTAAAAATATGTATGCCCATTTTGACTTGTTGGTAAAAATTTAATTTTTTTGTAAGGATCTGTCGCTTTTTCTATACAGTCGAACCTGGATAAACGCCACCCTAGTTAAACCGCCACCCATTGCGAAAATTAGTTGGCCAGCAGAGAAACAAGAAACGTTTACCCCGATGAGCCACCACTCGATAAACCGGCACCTCCAACCCGGTCCCGTACAATAAGATTGCACTCAATAAACCGCCAGCTTACATATTTTGCAACATTGTTCAAATTTACGCTTGAAATTCTTGAATTTCGGTCAATATTTTTTCTTATTTGCTTATCACCCTTTCTTTGACTTCACCATTTTTCTTTGTCATTTTATCTTTTTTACACTCTAAAGACGGCTAATTAAAAAAAATAAGTAAGTGTTGATTCATATTGCAATAGCCGAAGTAACTAAAAGCAAATATGAGTCTACAATACTTACAATAAGAGTTTACAATATTTACAATACTTCTAAAAACAGTCCGAATGCCAATCCGTTTGTTGAACGTATTGAATATTCAAGACTATTGAATGTTTTTTTTGAATTATTGAAATTTTTACCTTGCACCCCCCTTACCACGTCGTTAAAAATATACATAAAGCGGACCAAGGCAGACCCGTACTTTTTAATGAGTACCCTTTCGGGGGCGCAGGGGGCTTGAGAGTTAGAGATGCGCGCACTCACGTACCTTAGACATGATTCCGAGAAGCACTCTTGTTCAAAAATGCATATAGAGTCTCTTTTTGCCACGGCCCAGTTGAAAACATGGTGAGGCAGCCGAAGAATACATATATTTACTTTTCTATGGTTCTGCCATAAAAGTGGCCCCCTTTTATTCCCTTCCCTTCCCAATACAGCTCTCATTCTCTTCAAAATTCAAAAGGCGCCGATTCAAATTTTTCAAATTTCGACTAAAAACTCATGCAACCGCCTGTGGTTCGAAAATTTTGTTTTCTCAGAATTAAAAAACAAGCTGCTTTCTCATGAAATCGGGGCTGAGAAACACGAATATGAGGTGATCTCCTCCATCCGAGCACTCTGCGTGAGGGAAATCGGCACTGCAACCCAAAAAAGCGCCTCCAGGGTAGTGGTTTATCCAGGTTCGACTGTGTAATAATTTCAAGTCGCCATTCTACGCTTTGATGTGCGTTATCGTAAAAAAAGGAAATAAATTCAGCTGCAAAAACTTTACCATGCTAAATTTCCATCAACATATAAAAATTTGAAAACGATTTTTTTTAACAAATAACTCAGACAAAATGGCTTCGTCTCAAGACAAGGATGCGTTTGGTTTATTTTTTCAAAAATTGTCAGTTACATTTACACAGGGCTGGGTATGCGCAAATCGCTAGCTCCTCCGGGTGGATCATTTCGGCGTGATCTTTTTCAATTTTAGACAAATTTCATTGCTGCTACTAATTTTCTTAATGGATCGTTAATGTATATAGCTTAGATAGCTCAGAATCTCACACCAGAGCGGTTAAAGGTTAGCAAAAGTTAGTTTTGAGGGGATCTACCACAAGGGAATCCAAGTTATATGCATGAACATCTTCAAATTCAACCTCGTACTGTAACTCTTACTCGTGGTAATGAACACCCTCGAGTTAGAGTTAGAGTTGAGTTCGAGTTAGAGTTAGAGTTAGGATCAGAGGTGTTCACGTAACCAAAAACCCGAACTCTGACTCGAGCTCTAACAACGTGAACAAGCCATAACCGATTGATTCACTTGAATTCAAGTCAATACATTCTGTGAGCGCCGATTTTTTGTCCTATTGTGGATATCTAAAGGCTTGACAGTAAGATCCTAAAACGGTGAATATTTTAAGCTTCACCAAAGACACAGAAAAAAGTGCAAAAAAGCAAACCCCTGTATTTTTTTACTCTTGTGCAAAATTTTCCTACGATCGATTTTACAGAATTTGAAACACTGTAGTACAACTGCGTTTTTTGGTAATATTTTTTATTCAAATAATAAAATTTTAAAAACAATAACGAAAAACAATTCCTGCAACAAAAAAAACTTACAGCGGATGACAATTTATTTACTTGATGAAAACTTTTTAACCGATTAGCAACTGTACATAACAAAAAAGCATTGGTCATAATTTTTGCAATTACAAAACAGACGGCTTATTTAAGGAAGCGAAAAGCGAAGAAAGCATATAGAGACAACTAATAATTGGTGGAGGGGGATTGGATTAAATGATACAAGTATCCCCACTTACTTCAATAACATCAACAAATAACTAATAAAAGCGATTTTTTCAAAACCAACCAAAATATATATGTTTGTTGTTAGCTACTCATTCAAAGAAGCTGGTGAAATCATACAAATAACAACAATTTTAGAGCAAGCTTATGCCCACCTCAGGTCCTCTTACTCGGTTTTTACATCAAAAGACAATTTTTAGAGTCAATTTTTTTCTAATATGGGTTTTGTCTTGAAAATACGAATATAGTCGGAATTGTCTATCTAACTTAGAAATGTGACTTTAGACATTTCGCAACTATTTTAAATTCAAGTTTTCTGTCAATCAGCAAAAAAAGAACGCAGAAGAGAAAACAAAACACTTTTCAGAAAAATTAACTTTATTCAGTATGGGTAGCACCGATTTTCACGATATATTAGAGTCTCTCCATAAATTACACCCCTCAAGTCTGCTCTAGCTTCAAGTCCGACCATTTTTTTTGACTTAGTTTTGGAACTCTTTTACGAATTCTGTTTGGGCAGTCTGGCCTAAAAACTGCAAGGATTCCGATTTTACCAAACTTTTTTGCGAAAGACAACAATTTTAGATTTTAAAGGCAAAATTTGTCTATAGCGTACACCTGCTTTTGATTTAAGTGTGCCTTATAAACCGTTGTTGCCTTGAAAATACCAAAATTAATGTATTTTGCAAAGACAATAGCAAAACCAGAATCCTTGCCATCCTTCGAACCAGACTTTCAAAGAGAATTGATTAAAAAGTTTCAAGATCAAGTCACGAAAATTGTTGGACCTTAGGTGGGAACGAACTTGAGTGATGTAATTTATGAAGAGACTGTATTTCGAAGTTTATATGCAAAACTATCTTTTCTAAAACAATTGTGAAAAGAAAAAAAAGATTGTAAAAGTTGTTTTTATGATTTACTATGTTTAAAATTTTTTTAAACGAATAATGTTTTAAAAGTCCTTTTTTATGATTCCACTGCGTTTTAAAAAAATCGAATTTCCAATGAATAAGATTTAAAAAAAATCGATGAGCCACACTGAATGAAATTAAAAAAAAAAATTCACAAAATATTATCAGCGAATTCAGAAAGAGTTATTAAGCCATCGAAAAATTTGGTAATTCTAATTTAATTTTTACTTATAGAGCTTCATCAAAACATATTTTTAAATACACTTAGTTGTTCGAAAAAGTTTTCAAGATTCTGCATACCTAAATTTTTTGTATGTATATATATCATAAAATCGAGCTGTATGGATATTATCTTAGTATTGAGGGAACAAAGGTAACTTAGCATTTACAAACTTAACAAACACTCACACAAACGATCAATTATCATAGTAAAACAATGGGAGACGTCAATGCATAAGGCGAACTAAGGTATATATTCTTTTTTTGTTCTGACAACTGTTTGCAATTTGCCAAAAACCCAATCAAAATAAAGGGGATGAGGGGTCATGAGCGTGTTCAGCACCCTCTCCAATGTGCCCAAACTCAGATGCTTGTGGAGCATATTCAATGGGTTGAGCAAACGGATTGGCATTCGGACTGTTTTTTGGAAGTATTTCTCAAGTTTGGCTGAAAATTTTGTTTCTAGTTATTTTGGCCATTGCAATATAAATAAACCCTAACTTATTATATGCTTGCCATAGTTGTATTTGCGAAGGGCAGGAATGTGGGTTTTGATGGCAAACCTAAAGCTTGGTTATTGAAAAAGTTATTTTTGTGGCAAATTTGAAATTTTGAGCGGGGTTTATGAAAGCTTCATCGTAAAATAATGAAGCTTTTTCCTTTTAATTTGTGCCATAAAATTTTAATCTCAAAAGCACACGAAATTCTGTTATACCACCGATGGGATACAAAAAATGATTGGATACACTGACGATCGGATACACTGAATTATCAAACTATACCTAAATGATAGGATTGGTTAAAATAAAACTTATTTTAAGTGTTATCAAACCGTGTCAATAATATAATACCCAGAAAAAATCTCTACTCTCTCCAGACAAAGATCAGGTCAGAATCCTATATTTGGCCCTATGGCCCTTGAGTGTTATTTGTTTTAAATTATTGTTTATAACAAATTTGTAAAGCTTAGAGGTAGGATTTGCCAGCATACATTAGGACGAACTCAAACGTGTTTTTCGAACCATAACTTTTTAAATAAAACATGTGTGAGTGCGTCTGAATGTGGAATGAGCTTTCTTGCGCTTAAACCTGAAGGGTGAAAAAAAGTAAGGGGGATTATAAGTGTATCCAATTGGTGTATTAAATCGTCAGGCGTTCCAAATTTTGCTCTAATTATTCAACCCTCCTCTTCGATGCCACGAAGTCAGAGAAAATACAGTAATTACTTATGAGCAAAGCTTTTTTCTGCTAAAAAGTGTTTTTTGCAACTATAAGCTTCTTTTTGCCGCTAATCGTACAAACGAGTATTTCTCGGTGTTTTTCTGATCGTTGATAAATTTTTAATTTTTAGATCAGAATTTACCAGGAGTCTATAGTTTCTAATGAGCTATCAACTGTTTAAATGTGGTTGTTATAAGTGTGAGAAATACCTTTTTTAAGGAAACAGCAGTTGTTCCATAAAACGGGTATTCTCAAATTTTTTATAACTACATTGAGTCAGTGAATAGCTTATTAAAAACTAGAGATTCCGGGCTACATGCTGATGTTAAAATAAAAAAAAATTGGCGATCAGATAAACGGCAAGGCGAAAATTCCGCAGGAAAAGATTCCACGGTATTTGAATTTTTGACGTTCCTGTTAACAAAAAGCAAACTCTGACACCGGATTCGTGTTCGAAAATTCGAATTCCGCGGAATTTTCTCCCGCGGAATTTTCGCCTTGCCAGAAAAACGCCGAGAAATACTCGTTTGTACGATTAGCGGCAAAAAGAAGCTTTTTAGCTGCAAAAAGGCTTTGTCAATTATTTTTTGTAGTGATTAGTTGTGACATATCTTACATCATTTTCTTGCGATGGGTGCTATCGGCCACATCCAACATTTTTTGGACGACATAGTTGGCAAAGGGATCCTTCATCATTTCCAGCAGGGGAGTGTTTACTCCACTGAAATTAGCACGGTTTGAGTTTTTTTTTAAATATGACAAAAAGTGAACTTACTCTCCACAAACTTCCACAATCAAGGCATTTTTGTGAGAAGAACTTCCACAAGTCAAACACTTCTCAATCACCTAAACATCATTTGTTTATAGTCAACAACTAATGGTGGATAGTTGTGGGAACGTACATTTGACGCAAATTTGTGCTGAGCATATTTGAGCACTTCTCCCTTGATTTGGTCAACTATTCGGTCTCTATCATCCTGGCTACCGTGCTCAATCACATGTTGGATCACATAATTTCCATACTTAAGTAACAAAAAGTGTAAAATTATAGCTATTTTGTAAGAACTCTGCCTATATATCATTATGTCATCAATCATTACCTGATCAGTGACAAGGGTTTGACATTGTGGTGAAGTTGCTCTAGTACTGGTCGCTTTTGCTCTTCCATGCAGTGTTCCAGTACCTGGAGAGTATCTTTTTTTTAAATCGAAAGTATAGAAAAGATAGTTTTAGCTGGGAGCCGGGTCTGATAGATTTGAAAAAAATAATAAAATTTTTGTGCAACTAATGATATTCCGATTTTTTAAATTTTTGGTAAATTTTCGGCACTTAGGGAGGGGGTGATTTATTAGAGAGGAATGACTTATTTTCGGCTCAGCGCTCAGAGGGATGTGTTATTATGAAGAGGTTAGTTAATGGAGACGAGTGAGCTATTCGAGAAAATACGGTATATTTATTGTTCTTATCTAAAAATCTCACTCGTTGTATAACCCTGCAACCATATGGATGGGTGGATAATGTGCAGACTGTGTCTGGAGCGCCATTTACAAATGCATCTATGATAAACTGGAGACGATTGGGTTCCACACGTTCAATCACTTTCTGCACCACTGAAATATCGTAAAGGGTAAATAAAAAGTTTTACCCTCACAAGAAAATTAGTAGTACCATGATTTCCATTCTGATCCTTGACACACTTCAATACCTGACCCTCCATTTCTCTCAAAATTTCAATTTGCTGGGCAGAGTCGATGGCTTCCAGTGCTTTTTGGATGACCCGACAACCATACATTTGCAATGCTAGATTGAGCACATTGCCTTTGACTGCGCATCCCAATTGGCTCCTTTGCTCTGGTGTTCCATGCTCAAAGAACTTTTGTATAACATAGTTTCCAAAGACATCAGTCATCAAGTTGTGTGCGTGTTGGATCACTTCATCGAACACCAGCTGTTTTTCCTTTAGACTTGCTCTTTCTAACTTCTGTTGAATGAATCTTAAAATCGAAAAACATATATGACACCCGTTAACTTACATGGCGACCTAGCTATTTTACTCAATTTTAGTCAGTTACAACTTGATTATCTGCAAACATCAAACAATCAACTGTGGATTTTACGCCACCCCAAGTCTTTGTCCGCTTAGGGTTCGACGCTTTTTTATCCAAATTTTAGAGTCGTTTTCCGAACCTGATTCGTCAACCTAGTCAAAAATATCGTAACAATCACGATTAACGAGTAATTTTCGCAAATGACAACAAATACTATTAGGTTGTTCGGAAAGTTCTCAAAATTTCGTGAACTGCCCCTGTTGTGTTTTCGGCGCTGTAGTTTTTGACTTTTCATGCAATGCTATTGCTTTTAACTTTTTTTTAAAATTTTTTTAGATAAGTAAAAACCAGAATCGGAATATATTGCTCTAAATGCACAAAAATACGCCAAGTCTGACAAACAGTTTGACATTCGGCCGATGTTGGACATTTTGGAGTGCGAGACGCATTGTGAAAGCAGCTTTAAGCATACCATCAAACAGGAAAAGCACAATGTGCCGAATATGGTTCTTATCGGGCAGGAGCAGCTTGCGACAATTTAAATTGCGACAATTGACATTGCAACAATTCAAATTGCGACAAATTCGAATTGCGACAATTTAAATTGCGACAATTCAAATTGCGACAAAATCAGATTGCGACAATTTAAATTGCGACAAATTCAAATTGCGACAAATTGAATTGCGACTGGCGATGGCTTTAAGTAATTGTTCTCAGTCTTCAAGATGTCTTTCTGGTCTTATTTTTTGATTGATTTCAAGGAAAATGTCTTTTTTGGCACTTTTTTACATCAAACACTCAGTGCTTATTTATACTTGCTGATTATAGAGGTTGACAATAACTAAATGTAAAGATATAGCCATAATGGTCATATTTTTCATATGATTTATCTTCTTTCTTGATCAGCTCGCATTTTTTTCCTTATGCGCTTAGGCAAGTCACCGCGATGAAACTTATTATGTAGTCTTCATACCCATCCTGAGGCTTCCTGGTACTGTGTATTTCAAAAATTATTTTAGTTGAAAAAACGATGTTTGCTAGCCCAGTGGTCCGATCTATAATAAGTGATTAGGTATTCCGACCAGGCTCTAGTATCTAGAAACTTAGGCGGTCTGATATAGGTGGTGCATCTGTATTCATTGAGTAGTCCATACACTTCGAAGTTAGGCAAACCAGAGAAGAAGACATCGCAGCAGTAAGAAAATACAAAGATCATGCATTTTCAGCCAAAAAGCATATTTACTAGATACTTTCTTGTGATTTAACTCGAATATGTGTAAAAATCTGACAGTTTTGTTGGATGGCTACGAGCCTGTAGATCACTTTGTTACCAAACTCGGAAAATGTGAATAATTGCAGCTCGAGGAGTAAAGCGGTTTGGGAGATGAACTGTCAAAACCACGGAACACATAGAGGGAGAATGTCTAAGCTTAACAATCTGACTAGTCACCAACAAGTTTATTTGAGCAAAACAGATGGCTAATTTAACCAGCGCAGTGGTAATAACAGCAACGAAAAAGAAAATTACAGCGTCCGAGTTTTCTTCTGTTAGGCATTCTGGCAGTTGGATTTTGGCCAATGAAGATTAGGAACAGCAAAGTATTCCCTCGAAGGCGCACTCGACAGAAAGTCATCGAATATCCACTGCAGAAGCCAAGCAGATTTCCTCTTTCAGTGTGATAGTTTTCCATATCTAGATAACCAAACCAAAAATTACAATAGAAACACGTTGAACAGGAGCATATTTAGATAAAGGAACTATTCAAGACTCGGAGTTTAAAATTGTCGCAATTCGAATTGTCGCAATTTGAAATGTCGCAAGCTGCTACTGCCCTTCTTATCCATCTAAAACAATAAAAAAACAGTTTAAAGCAATAGCATTGCATGAAAAGTCATGAACTACAGCGCCAAAAACACAACAGGGGGACCATTACAAAATTCCTCGAACTTTCCAAACAACCTAATATTAAGGCCCGCGAAAACTAGGTTTTCCAGATAGGTTTTCGAAAAAGTTGAGAGCTGTGTCTTTTTGGCAAAACTTTGGCCATTTTCAGAAACGACTCGATAAAAATGGTTGTCCTTACGGTATTTTTGACTAACCTCAGGTAAACTCAAGTAGTGTTTTTTTCAAAGACTTCACTGAAAGATTTTTTTAAATATTCCTGTAGAGCACCCCGTAGTTATATTATAAAGTGCTGCCAGGCCCTTTGCAAAATTGCGGCTTGTTGGTTTGGGTGTCGAGCAAGCCACATTGACAGTGCTATCAAATAAGTCCGAAATCCGATTAATGGCTTGCAAAAATAAACAAGTGGTAGTTATTAAAAACCGAGCATATCACTTAGCTCACCCTGTTATCCCCCCACCATGCACTTACCTAGATCCATGCTGGTCTTGAGCGAATTCCACCACATGTTTCCCCAAATCTGACAGCTGTAAGTGAGGAATTCGACTATTGCGAAAGTCATCCAGCAACGGAGAACGTTGTTGACCACTCTTAGGATCTGCGGCATCCATAGATCCATGCATTCGGCTGAATTGACCATTTGGCGGTGGCATTCCTCCTCTGCGAACTCCATTTGCCCCATTCACTCCAACAGCCATTGAAGACTGCATGCCATTGAACATTGGACGATGAGTGTTGGGTGGAGGTGCGAAAATTGGCTGTCCAGATGCATTATTTTGAGGTGGCATTGAGGGGTTGTGGGAGGTGAAACCGGCGAAACCAGAGGCTGAAAATTGCAGAATGGGTCTGAGATAATATTCCAGATCAACATCTAGTTGTTTCCATATGGCATTTTTAATGACTATAACCTGGTCTTAACCAGTGGTAGGGGAGAGTCAAAGAGTCAATGTTGGGTCTAGAGAAATCGAAAATTCGAAAATACTTGTATTGAAAATACATGTAAAATACTTGTATAACATGTCTCGAAATTAAATTTGTGCTGTGAAATCCTGCACCAAAACCGGACAAAATATGCCATTTGCTTCTTCAATGGCCTATTTGGAAGTTTTTTTAGCCTTTTAGGGCGTAATTCCTAAGCTAAAATGTCCGAGACAAAATGGCACAGCCAATATACCCCGGGTAAAATATGGCCTCGCGGCTTATTCTATATAGAAGATAAAAAAACACCATCTGAAGTTTAGATTGAGAGGCGCTAAAATAAACGAAAAAATTTTTATAACTAAGTTAACACCTTCACAAAAGACGTTGACTTACCTCCGGGAGGAGTCATAACATAGTACTGTTGAGATTGTTGCGGTACTGGATGTGGAAAATTCATAGGATTGGAGGAACTGAACGAATCTCGTCGATTGTTATTGGACGACTGATTGATGGACATTTGAGACAAGGCGCTGGCTAGATTAGGTATCATCTGAGGTGGTTGATAGCCGATTGGGAAGATTTGAGAGCCAGGCATCCCAGTGGTTGGCGACGAAGAGTAGAGGGAAGAGGAAGGTGTCTCTCGAACTCCGGAAACTGAAAATCGAAAATAAACTTTACTGGTAGGCATTCAAACAATCCACAAAAGTACCCAATGAGCTAATGGCAGTGTTTTCAGACTGAGTGCCATTAGGAGGGTAAACAGCACTCCAGGATCCATATCCATAATTGGTTGGAGTAGAAGCAAAATGAGCGGCAGCATTGCTAGTGGCAGTGTAGATGACGGGTGTTCCTTGAGCTCCCGGAATCATAAATGGGTACTGAAAAAGTGGGAGAATTAGTTACATCTTCAAGATTTAAGAGTAAATCTAAGGCAGGAGTACACTATTTCACAAAAGCCAAAAATGCGTTAGAACAGTGTCTAAGCATGTTTTAGATGCTGAAAACGATAGAAAATGCAAAAAACGAGTGGGAAAGCACTTTTCAGAAAAAAAAATTGACCAAAATTTAACTTTTTGGCTTGAGGGACCAAGACAAACCAACCTAAAAGGGTACGTGGATACCTCAAAAAGGTAATAACGGCATATTTGTGGGTATTTTACCATGTTTCGGTCAGTGAGGCTGGGAAATAGAGCTTTTTGTGTATTTTTGATCAAGAATCTTGCTCGAAATCATGTATAAGGTAAATGAGTGCGCTCTAGCTCTTAAGCCCTGCGCCCCCTTAGGGGGCTTAGGGGCTTGGAGTTGAGATGCGCACACCCACATACCTTAGACACCAATCACTCGAAAGTGACTCTGGATGCATGAAAAAGCATGCATACCAGAGTTTCTTTATGCGGTATGTCCCAGTTAACGAAACTATCTTCAAATTCTATCTTTTTAGGGTATCCAGATACCCTTTCAGGTTGGTTTACCTTGGTCGCCCAAGGCAAAAATTCAAATTTTAGTCAATAAATTTTTTACTGAAAAGTGCTTTCCACTGGTTTTTTTGCATTTTCTATCGTTTTCAGCTTCTAAAAGGAGCTGAGTCATTGTAAAGACGCATGTTTGGCTCCTGTGTAATAGTTTACTTTAGCCTTAATCTAATAAGTACCTGATTGAAATCGGGTGTGGTTCCTAACTGCAAACCGTTCAATGGATCGTTTCCGTAATTTATTGGAATAGGCACTGTTTGTGACATCATAGAAGGCGATCCAATTACATTATCGTTCAAAGCTTTCTTGGACAACGGATCACTGAACACATAACTAATATTATTTTATCTAACAAGGAAACTGCCCAATGTGTAAAATGTAAATCCCTAAAAAATTATGCTTGTAGCATTTGTACATGTTTTCCGATGCCCTCAATAAAAAAATCATGCATATAGCCATTTCTGGGATCGACCACAAACAATTCCCCAAGCTGTTTTTTTTCTAAATGCCTAAAAATCAGCTTGGGATGGACACTCCCCTTCCCAAGGGGTCCCAAGGGGACACTAGTAAGTGTTGCTTTAGAGTCTAAATTTTTTTTGCTTCCATAAATTTTCATTAAAACATCTCCGTCCTTCATGAGCAGGTGGTAGACGCCGGCACAGTCGATATGAAAGTTGACGCGCACTTGAAAAAATTGAACGAAGAACTGCGCCGCAGGCGAAAGTTTTGAACAATTTGAATGTTTTCTTACATATTTGGAGCCAAATCAAAAAGTAAGTAAGGAAGAAGTACACAAGGCGAAAATAAGTACAAATCTTATAAATAAGTACAGATGAGAGCCCTGCTTTAGACTCAGAATTTCACGAGCAACACGATGGTGCAAAAAATTTAAAAAAAGTTGGTATGAGATGTTGAAAACGTATCCCGAAAATAGACCATTTTTAGGCACCCTCAACCATCAGAAATTTTGGGAAATTTGGATGTTACTCGCCGAAATGTTCATTTCACCTAGGCGTGAAATCATCCAAAAGTATGAGCCGGATCAGAGCTATCTATTGCACCTAAACTTGCAGCAGACTAATCATAGTTTCACAGAGCATTTATGAATATATCTCAAAGGTCATGATTCTGGATATCCTTAATTTCGATGCTAAAAAGGCCAAAATTTTGTCTACCAATCACTTCTAGCTAAATGGTCAAAAGAAAATAAAAGAACAAAATCTTGCGCTTTACTTGGCACTGAATACAGCAAAAGTGTATGAAATTGCGACTTCATGAAATTGCGACAAATTATGCAAAATCAATATATAAGCTTCAAAGAAAATTTGCTGTAACTTCTTTCACACTAGAAAAACTCTTGATTCTGACTCTGGATTAGTGTTCAGCGTGGTTTACTTGCATATAAAAATGCTCTTGAAATTAAAAAGTCACCACCAAATTTTGAATCCGCTCAAGACAAAAATATTCAAACTTGAAATTCAAATGTTATTGCCTTGAGCGGAATTTAAAATTTAACAGTGACTTTTTAATTCCAAGAGCAATTTTAGTGACCTTTGAGGGAAAATCATAAATGCTTTGGGAACTATGATTAGTCTGCTGCAAGTTTATGTGCAATAGATAGCTCAGATCCGGCTCATACTTTTGAATGGTTTCACGCCTAGGTGAAATGAACATTTCGGCGAGTACCATCTAAATTACCCGAAATTTGTGGTGGTTGAGGTGCCTAAAAATGGTCTATTTTCGGGATACGTTTTCAACATCTCATACCGACTTTTTTTAAATTTTTTGCACCATCGTGTTGCTCGTGAAATTCTGAGTCTAAAGCAACACTTACTACCCTTGGATAGCGAGCGTTATCAAAATTAAAATTTTTGCGTTCGATCCCAGGGATGCTGTACGCATGATTTTTGTATTTAGCGCATCAGAAAACATTGAAAAATTCTAAAGGCAAACTTTATTATTTATTTATTTATTTTTCATTTTCCAGTTCAGGATGTTTTCTTGCGAATTTTTTTCAAATAAATATAGGGCAAAACTTTTTTTTGTGGCCGAAAAACTTTTCTTTGTGCCGGTCTCGTTCTCTTCGGTGATGAGAGGCCGAAGAGAACGAAACGGGCCACAAAAAAGAGATTTTCGGCCACAAAAAAAGTTTTGCCCATAAATATATGGTCACTCACATTTTGTCAGCTCCATGAACCATCTTGGTGATTTTGTCGTTTCTTGAACCAGGGGTCTAAAACAATTTAATCATTGCTTAAATGTTAATGTAAATTTGAACAGTCGCCTACAAATTTCATCTCTCGAGTGTTCATGCTTCCAGGAGAAGAGCTCAACACATTCTCAACCATTTGATGGAAAATGCCTGTCTGCTCACCCACCGATCGAGGCGACATCATCATAGCCTGGTATTGTTGAGGTGGGGCATGTCCTTGAACCATGATTGGGTTCGAGACAGCATGCTCTGAAATTATATTTTGAGCCAAGGGTAGATGAAAAGTTAGTACAGTCAAGTTTCGATATTGTGACACCCCGATATCGTGTTACTCTCGATATAGTGACACCCGACTAACAAAATCAGTCTTGATGTAGTGACACTTCTGATAAAAAAGTGCTCCGTCTCACCGATGCCTTGGACGAATTTGTCTAGAAAGAGCGCCGTGAGAGACAGAAGCAGCCGAAAATCACCAGTTATTTCTCGTCGAACTGTTAATATTTGTTCGTTGAAAAGGTGTATAACGTTCATGCTTGAATAAAGTGCTTTTCTCTGAGCATTGTGAGTAGAGTAGAGTATCGACATGAAGGCAGTTTTTAGCTTTGATTATAACGTCTCGATATAATGACACTCCAATATAGTGACACCCTCGATACAGTGACACCTAACGCCGGTCCCGAGGGGTGTCACTATATCGAGACTTGACTGTAATGGTTGTAAGAAGTTGTTACTAAGTCTCTACCACTCTTTATTTTTAAGATATCAATGAGTTTTCCAGTAGTAATTCGAATTAATAAGTTTAGTTTAGTTATTGAATTATTGTTAGTTATTGTTTAGTTATTGAAATATGAAATCGGACCAAAAATGGGACTGACGAAAATAAACATTACTCAAAATTAATTTTAAAAAACCAAAGTTACTATAAATTTCTTGTTCTGGATTCGAGAAAAAAAACATTACCGCAAAGAGGAATCACCACTTTTATTACCAGTCTTACTTTTCAGCTAGCAAGGCTGTTTATTATTGTTTTTGTTTTTTTTTCTCAAATTAATGTTGGAAGAGTGCCAAATTTCGTACAAAACTAATCAACCCAACTATTTACAAAACACCAGTTTATATTAGTGTAAGCACTAGCCACCGACACTTTTATATTTAATGGATAGGCACAAAAGGAATTACCAGAACGAGCATTGGTGTTAGCGTTCCAATTAGCACCAGAGCCATTGTTGTAGTGGTTGGATGAAGACCATTGTTGATGCTCAGCGGTTGCCATTTCTGCTGCTTCACTTGGTCACCGAAACTATAAATGTGCGAAATACTCTCTGGAGAATGTACAGTTTATACAGAATATACAGTTGAACGGAGGCCACTCCGCTTCAATGAAATCTGCAAAATACTAATTTTAGATATAAATTTATGTGACTATACAGTTTGAAAATTTGCGAAAAAGTTAGTTTAGTATGGCTTTGAAAAGGCCGTAAGACTTTTTTGAATCGAATTTTAATTCTAGCATGAACTTGGAGTGGAAAAGTAGCCAATTTCGCTGAGTATGTTCTAAGCACTTGGCCCACGGTCCGAAAAAGAGAAGCTGATACGCAGCCAAGCAATTCAAAACAACCTTGCCAAAAGGTATATGGTCACTAGGTTTTTCGTTGCAGGACGAATATCCACTGGAAATGAATTGTTGAAGCCAAAATTTGGATTGTATGCTTATTGGTTGAGGCTACTTGACTCATTATTTGAGTTGCGTTTATTTTCACTGCTATCCATGCTCGGTATTGAAGGAAGGTGTGCATCTAGGCGGATTCAAACCAGCAAACTCGGGATGTGTACAGGGTGAGTCAGAAAAACTGGTGCAATCTTGAAAATTTGTGTATGTAGCACCTTGCCGGCCGATTCGTGAAATTATTGGAAATTTTCTCAACGAGTGATTCTTGTCTGCAATTTTCCAACTCATATTATAGTTTTTGTTGTGCTGACAGTTGCTGGGTTTGAGAAGAGGATCTATGATTAGAGAGCTTTTACTCCTTAGTATGCTCAAATTCATAATGAGCCTCAAGCACGCTAAGAATTTTATTTTCTGTGAAAAACATTGCAGAGGAGTGGATAAAATAACAGTTACGTTAGAAAATTGCTTTGAAAAATTGATTTGAATCGTTTTCCATTTTTCGCACCAGTTTTTGTGACTCACCCTGTATATGAACCTCTACACCAAACACACCATACACCCCCCCCCCCTCCATAATTTAAAATCGCTCAGTACACCATCCAGATTTACCAAGAGCGAAAATGACTGGTTTTTGGGGGCGACGGTAAATTCATCTACAGTAAATTCACATACAAATAAATTCATCCACAGGTA
Organism: Ditylenchus dipsaci; assembly: GCA_004194705.1. Taxonomy (NCBI): domain Eukaryota; kingdom Metazoa; phylum Nematoda; class Chromadorea; order Rhabditida; family Anguinidae; genus Ditylenchus; species Ditylenchus dipsaci. The sequence continues at coordinate 423,715 of SADC01001177.1, forward strand.
AATTAATCTACAGGGTGATTCAAATTACGTTAACATTTTTAAATCAAAGATTCTTGTAGAGCATCCCGAAGTTATATAACAAAGTGCTGCTTATATGTCCAGGTCCTTTGTGAAATTGCAAAGAACGGGATACCCAAAGTTGTCCAAAAATCATGATACTCCCATCATGGTTTTTCGGCAACTTCAGGTAGCCGTTCTTTGCTGTGTCTACAAGAATATTCGAGAAAATCTCACAGTGAAATCTTTGAAAAAAACACTACTTGAAGTTCCCTAGTTAGTGAGCAAATTGTGTTTTTTTGTTTGAGAGTCAAAATCTCGGAGCTAAGTGGGTTAGACGGCCAAGGCGCGTAATACATATTGTAGCAATCAATCTCAGATTTCGTTTAAAAAAAGATCGGCGAGAATTAATGACTTTAAATAGGGGATGTGTATAAATACACTCCGTATCATATTTATAGACGCACCCATATTTTGTGATATTTTAGCGATTTTTGACTAAAAGTGAGAAATGTTTTAATATAACGAGATACATTTAGGCGAAAAAAACATGTTCTGGCGCAAAAACCAAGTTAGAAAGCGCAAGAAAATAATTTGTAGTTGTTATCATTGAAATCAGACGTATCATAAGTATAGACGCAGTTCGGTTTGTAATGCGCCGCTCGATGTTTTCATTTATTTTGAAGCAGATATCATCTTACTTCTGGTTCGACTGTGTCTCGGCTACAAATTGGTAGGTCAAACTTATTTTTGATCATTCTAAGAAAAGTTATGACCATCAACATGAAAGCGTCGATTCCTAGTCAAAATAAAGGAAAATCTAAAGAAAATAACTGTTTAGTCACATAAATAATAGCTTTTCTCAAAAAATGTCGATGAAAAGATAAAATCCATTGCATGATTCAAAAGCTCTTTGATTTCTCTACATAATGACATGTTGACTGTTGTTTTATAAAAATACAGGACTGAGAAACGGACGGTTGAAGTTAAGACAGTAAAAAACCCCTCTTTTTGCCTTATTTTTAGCCTGTTTTGTCTTTTCGAAATTTCAATGATTACAACTACAAATTATTTTATTGCGCTTTCTAACTTGGTTTTTGCGCCAAAACATGTTTTTTCGCCTAAATGTATCTCTTTATATTAAAACATTTCTCACTTTTAGTCAAAAATCGCTAAAATATCACAAAATATGGGTGCGTCTATAAATATTATACGGAGTGTATATGGAGATGGTCATTTGGAGAGAATTTGGATTTGCGCCTTTTTTGAATTTTTTGTTTATTGTCCCGACTAGAGACTCCCGAGAGGAGAGTTATATATACCGTATTTTCTCTAAAAAGCGCCCCGGGCACTTTTTTTTGGATGACCCCAGGGAGGCGCTCATTAGAGCGCTCATAAATGAAAATGAAAAAAATTTAGTCAAAATGAAAAACAAGCTGTTCAATATGACGTAAAATCATCCGGGGAATTAACTTTGATTGAACCAAAATCGTGATTTTACCCACTAAAATAAAAAAAACCAGGGTTGGGTGGATATCGACCTGGATGGCTTGAAAAATAAAAGTCGGTCAAAGTCAAAAACAAACCATTTTTGCTGTTGTGTCCTGTGTTCGAACCGTCATTTGTCTCGTAGCGGTTCGACGCTCTTTGTCTTCCTTGTTAGTATATAAGGATCTGAACGTCTGTGTTCAGATCAGTCGTTAGTGGAATAAAGAATAAAGCTAGTTGTGTGCTCTCTCTCTCTCTTGCTGTGTCCATTCTCTCTCCTGCCTTACCGCTAAGACTCAACAGTGGCGCAGTCGCAAATGGATGTCAATGAACTTAAAACTCTGGTGGCTCAGCAAGCAGCATTAATGGCTCAAATGATGGAAATGTTCCAACAACAGCACTTCTTCTTCAGCGAAATGGTGGTGGTGGGGACAATGCTCTGCCTGCTCCAATTGCTCCGCCTGCTATCTCAACGTTGCCTCAATTGCCGGATATGGAAATCTTTGCAGCTGATGACAGCGATCCTTCCAAATTCGACAACTGGATACAGCGCTTCACCTTCTCTCTGGAATGCACAGCTCCGTCTATGGATGACCAAGCCCGTGTGAAACTTCTGATGACCAAGCTATCGTCCGAAGCCTTCTCCGAATATAAGAAAAGCTGCCTTCCAAATGATGTGGTGGATTTCAATTATGCCGCAACTATCAGCAAGCTCTCAAAGCTCTTCTCTTCTATCCGCTCTCTGGTAATTGATCGCTACGAATGCCTCCGAATCGTTAGATGAATTGGGACTTCGGCATTACTTCAATCGTCTCAAAAACAGTTCCGTCTATTCAAGTTCAGTGAGCTCAAAGAAGATCAGTTCAAAGTTTGGTTCTACTCCTCGGCCTCAAATCTCAAAAGATGCTGCATTGCGACTCGTCTCCTCATCGCCTTAATGAATTGGGAGATGCCGTCAAGTTCGAAACTACTCTGGAAGAAACGGTGGCCTACCTGTCTACAATCGCCGAGTCCAGCATCGGGGAACGCTCTCAAGTCTACTCAGCCGGATCAATCAATCAGCAAATCAAGAGCTCAGCATCGACAATGTAGGGAGTCTAGCTTCATATTTTATTCTTATTTGTGGATCTGATTGTTGAAGCCTGCTCCTCTCTGATGTCTAAGGTTAGTAAATAGTTAATAATGCCAGTGCGCTCTCGGTGAACTTGTTCCCGACTATCAGGACGCTTTCCAGTTCAGCGATTCAGACTTTACTGAATGCTACCTCCAGACTGAAGGGTCCAGAGTTACATAAGGCAGAGGGTTATCTGCAGGCTTTATTAAATATTTGTAATCTCCAGCCAACTTCCAGTTAAGAAAGCGTTTTTAGAACTTATAGATGATTTGAAGTACCAGATTTATATATTCCAGAAATAAGGCGTCCTCACTCGAGGCGCCCATTCTAGTTTCAGATACTTCTGATGGATCTACTGCGAAGAATCTTCCGTAGTGTCTACTCCAGCATGCCGGGATTCCCTCCGTATGGTTTCGATCTCCTCCTCCAGTTCGCGCTCCCACTTGCAATACGAAGAAAGTTTCCAGCTGGTGGTCTGTTGGTGCGCACCTCAAGTGCATGGAAATGCTACAGACGGCCTATTCAGACTCAGATGGTGAGGAAGATGGAGCTCTAGTCATCCCAGCCAAAGAAGCCAGTTGCTCTCCAGTCGTGTCATCTCTTGCTGTGGTGGACTCAGATACTCCAGAATGCTCTCAGTCTCAATAGTATCTTCTCCTAATATTATTTCTCCAGTCTGTACCCCTGTTTCCATGTTACAATGGTGCACCAATAAAGAAACCAGTCGAAACCTTCTTTAATGTTTACTGTTTCTAATGAGCTATCAACTGGCTCAATGTGTTGAGAAAAATTTGAGGAAAATGCATTTTTATAAAACTACGTCGCGTTTCAAAACCATTGGTGCTCTCACTTTCAAACATCACATTGAGCCAGTTGATAATTCATTAGAAACTAAAGATTTAGGCTAGATGTTGATCTAAAAAAATAAATTTTACAATTTGGAAAACACTGAGAAATACTCTTATTTACAGGGTGCGTAAAAGTACTGACAACTTTTTTAAACTCAAAACTTTTATTGTTTGTAACATAACATCAAAAAACAATAACACCACGAGCAAGAGCGAAGAATTTTGAACAAGATAGCTGCATCACTTTTCACTTAAATCACTTAAAAAACGGGTAAAACCGTTTTCACTCATAAACGAAATATGTTACAAATTTTGAGTTTAAAAAAGTTGTCAGAACTTTTTACGCACCCTGTATGTATTAACTGCGGGAAATCAGTATTTTACTGCGCGAAATCAGTATTTTGGTGCGTGTTTTCAGTTACAGCCTTTTGAATCTTTTTTTTATTTTTATTCATTTTTATCCGGTGTACAAAAAGTGTCAGGTCTCAGATGGCAATATATCTTGGCACCCTTTTATTTGATCGTTGAGGTGTTCAAGACTCGTTAACATGTTTAGCCTCAGCTACTCTCAGCCCGAGACTATCGAATTATCTCGCGGGGCCGTCAATACTACTAATCTTACGATATCGAAGCATTTTTGTATATGTACAAAAATGTCGGTATTTGGACAACACTTAAACTCACTGCCTAAAAGCGACATGTTGGTCTAGATGTAAGGTGTTCATGCTGGTGTTTGAAGGTCATAAGTTCGATCCTCAGGGAGGTAACATTTTGTTTTTTACCAGTGGAGAACCACGAAAGCCGCTGGGAAACCATTAAAGATCCTGCGGATTACCACCTTAGGCCCAGTGGTGATCTAGTGGACCCACCAATTGCCACCTTTTTGCCACTGGTGAGCCACCATTCTACCACCCTATTTTTTTCCCCTACCAACCAGTGACTCACAGGTGGCTGACCACTGGCTGGATGGTGGTCTACCACTGGATTTAAATTACCTGTTTGTTCAAATTCTCACTGTCCAGACTTTTTTCAAAAAAAAAATTTTCAGCTATCTCATGCAATATTGGTAGAGCTATCTAATAGTGTGATCAAACAGTTTAAGCGGGATCAATTTTTCGAAAAATGACAAAAAGCCAAAGATTTTATACCTGAAAATGATAGTTTTTGTTTTGAAACGCTTTTTCGTTTAAATCTTTTAATCTTTTCAGCAAATTTGATTCGACAGGAAGAATGACCTTTGTCTCCTGCTTCGAATAAAATATCATTTTAGCAATGCACAATGCATAATGGACGAGAATTAGACAAAACAGCATATAAATTTTTAACGATTATGTTTACAAAACTTGGCGCAACTTCACACTATCACCCTTTTTTACTGTTATTGGGGTGGTAGTAACAATCAAAAATCCGCGGATAAATCCGTATCCTCGGATAAAAATCCGCGGATACGGATAATCGGTAGTAACAATCAAAAAATCCGCGGATATTTATCCGCGGATACGGATAAATATCCGCGGATAAAATCCGTAGTAACAATCAAATATCCGCGGATAAAATCCGCGGATTATCCGTATCTGCGGATAAATATCCGCGGATATTTATCCACGGATAAAATCCGTAGTAACAATCAAATATCCACGGTTTTTATCCGTATCCGCGGATATTATCCTTAGCCTGGTCGGGGGCAGGATAAATCCGCGGATTATTTTTTTTTTTCTGTTTTTTTAAATCTTTTAAAATATAAATATGCTTTAATACATTACGAGGTGGTCTTCAAACCACTACAAACACATGTTTTGTTGTTATAACAGTATTTTAGCATTGTTTGAGCTGCATTTAAATTCTACAATGATATACGAGTTTTTTAAAGCATTTTACAATGCTATTTTTAAAGCAGACTAAAAGCAAGTTCAAAGCAAGCAACATTTAAAGACATAAGTAAAATTTAAAAAAAGGTTGGAACAAAGAGATATTATTCAATCTTGTACATCTTGACAATCTGAACGCAGTAAATTAAAAAAAAATAAATTAAAATTTCGTAATCTTGATACCGTATTTTCTCTAATCATAGACCCGGTCGATGATTTTTCAACTCTTCGAAAATCGGAAGATTCTAGGTTATCTTGAAGTTTTCGGGCGCTTAACCAAAATCTAAAAAGCGAAATCGGCAGAAGCCGTGTGAGCCAAGAAAAGGCGAAAAAATTGCGAAATTTTCACTCTGCGCTGAGATACAGACTCTCAAAGTCATAATTAGAGACCAGCCAATAATAAGAGAAAATACGGTAATCTTATTTGTCATTTGAGTTACAATTCGCTCATTCTAAGACCAGCGTCCTTGTAAACAAGCTTTTGGCAGGCGGAAAAGAAGATTCCATAGCCTACATGGAGAACAGCGCATAGATTTGGAATGTGTCTAGTTTTATAGTTGCTTCTGCAGTCTTCTACAACATTGCTATTGATTTGAAACAGTCACATTTTGATGGATAGAAGATGATTTTGAAGAGGATCAATCAGATATAAATATCCCATCATGGCTTACAGTAATAGTGGAAACACTTATCGAAACCATATTGTGCAAAAAAATTTTCTTAATTGAGAAAATGATTAATTTAGGCATAAATCGTTTACTTTCTTATATATAGTAAACACGAAAAAGTATGAATAAAACATTGTAATAATTTTGAACAAACAGAAAAGTAGTAAGAGATGAAATTATAGAAAAAAAAAAAATACCATATTTATCCGCGGATTTTATCCCGGATAAATCCGTGGATATATCCGCGGATTTATCCTTAGCTGCGGATAAATCCGCGGTTTTATCCGTATCCCGCGGATTTTTATCCGTTGATTGTTACTACCACCCTGGTGCAGAAATGAACGGCTTTTGAAATATGCAAACCAAAATTTTGAGGCGAAATTAAAAAATTGTGTGTAGAGCATTTTTTACGTCGAAAAAAAATTTCAAAATTTATTTCACAGCATTCAGACCCTTTTTTATGAATTTTTTTCAACTCAATGGTAAAATATTAAATTATAGAAAGAAAGCCTTGAGATTTCTGCGTCGAATAACATAACATTCTAGAAAAAGTATGAGAAAATAATGTTAAGAATTTGAAAATATAAAATTTCTCATTCTTCGGAAGTCTCCACTACTTCCTTTTTTTAAAAAGCTTAATTTTCCGTGCAGGACTACTTTTTTAATATGACAGTTCTTTTCAAAGTTGCTCAGGATGAGTTGCTCTACAAGATAGGCGAAAAAATTTGGGGTCAAAATTCTGAGGTAACAAGGTAGTAGTCAAAATTACAGAAAACGAGTTTTTCATTTATTTACAGAATGACATTTCAACGGAGTTCTTAAAATGACACTGGGCTGAGAAACTGACGGTTGAAGTTGGAAAAAGTAAAAGACCCCCATTTTCTACCTTATTTTGACCCATTTTTACTTTTTCCAACTTCAACAGTCCGTTTCTCAACCCATTTTAAAATTTTAAGAATTCCGTTGATATGTCATTCTGTAGATAAATTTAAGGCTTTCGAATAGTGCATTATTTGGTATCTTCCCATTATTATTTTTTGAGAAAAGCTATTATTTATGTGGCCAATCAGTCATTTCCTTAAGTTTACAAAACGCCAAAAAAAAGAGCTTTGAGGGGGTCAAACCAGCAAAATATTGTGTGCATAGATTTGCAAGCCTTTATTTTGCCAAAGGATAGATTTGTGGTAAGCAAACAACCACTTATTTGATAACGCAAGAAATTTCGTACACACTCATTTGATCACAACTCATTTTATCCCACTCATTTGATCCTACTCATTAATCACAACTCGTTTGATCCCAACTCATTTAGTCCTACCTCATTTGATCCCAATTTCAAAATTTGTATTTCAAATTTTGAAAGCATGCTGGTCTTTCTTAAGTTTATTTGGTAGAAAATCTTTGTTATTGTGCATTTTAGCATATCGATGGCTATGAACGTGGGTGATGCCTCGCTGATTGGATTGCCTAACGAGGTGAAAACTTGCCGTATCAACCATCTGTTCAAATAAAAAACCTTTGTTATTTTTTTTCTCCTTTATTGGGTATTTTAGACAAATAGAGGAAAGCAGTGCCTGATTGCAGTCGGTACCGGTCAATTTTTACCCGCTAATTTTTCGCGGACAATTTTTTCGCCAACCGATTTTTCGCCGACCGATTTTTCGCCGGACAATTTTTCGCCGGACAATTTTCAGGCGACCAATTTTTCGCCGCCACATTTCAATTTCTGTTCTCGAATATTTCCTTCAGTGATTGAGGTCGAGCTAGAAAGTCATTGTACCAAATTATTATTGATAAATAATAATTATTATGGAAAATACGATTGAAAAACAATTTATTGTACCATCCAGAATCGTGTCCTGAACACGGTTTGATAATGCTAAAGCAGCCGATTTGACTTGCAGGAACAACTTCTGGAGTAGTTTCTATCTGTAGGAGATCCACGTGATAGTATGGAGGTGTCAGTACCGAGAAAGTAGTACTTAGCGGTAGTAACAAGGCAGTGACTAGGAATCGATACTCAGGTGGAAGTGTCTGGGTAATGGTACTTGGTGATAGGTGTGGGTGTACAAAAATTGCAGTACTTAGTCGGCAGTACCCAATTGTATATTAGAATATTTTTTGCAAAGCATCTGACCATGCTGGTAGCTGATCTCCCATGCACCAACTAACAAGTGTCATTCACTCGGATAAAATTTTTTACGACCTTGGGTTCCAAAATTGTTTTTCGCACTAACCTCAAGCATTCTAAAGATGGTTTGACAGTACTGAAAATTTTTTTGCAAGTTTTCCGAAACTGTAAAATACCACTCAAACGTAATTTCACGACTGTCAACATCTTTTAGAATGCTTATTAGTGCAAGAAAACACAATTTTTGAACCGAAAAAGTTAAAAAAATTGATCCAATGGAACGACCACTTAAATGTAAAAAACGATCCAATTTGACGACCACTTGGTTAAGTTTGGTGCATGGATTACCAGCAGAACTAAGATTAAATATAGAAAAGTAAACAATAGGACTTTGTCGGGTCCAAAT